>JAUIMM010001041.1:0-600000 GCA_031769625.1 Taudactylus pleione | reverse complement strand
TTGCAAGCGGGTCGATGGTTGGGCACTGCGCACGCTCCGTCCGTGCCGCGCGTGTGCGCAAGCCCCGTAGAGAGTGAGAAATTCACTCGCTCCGGGGCTCGTTACAAACGGGGTGGCAACTCGCCTCATATTTTAGGTGGTGAGGGGGGTGGATGGACAAACGGAGGCGTTCCTGAAGGAGCGCCTGCCGTTTGTGTGCGGTCCTACTGACATCACTCGTTATGTCAGTAGTGAGCTTCCTGCTCTATTAGAGCAGGAAGCTCACTGGGGCTTGCCAGAATGAGACTCTACCACAAGGGTCTCGTCGCAAGCCCGATGGTCGTGACCATCGCGACCATCACTTGGCCGCTCGCAAAAGCTGTGGGTGGTCACCCACAGCTTAGCGAGCGGCCAGGAGGCCGGGTAATAAAAAAAAAGTGGCCGTTCTGATTCAGAGCGAGTGCTCGCATTTTGCGAGCTCCTCAGAATCAGGCCCTATATACTTTCCTAAAACAAGTGCACAAATGTTTTACATATGCATGCGACCAATGCTGTGGGCATATGCTAACAGAATGTATGTAAAATGCGCTGCACAGATAGGCACAGCACTAGCTTGCCAACAGCACTAGCTTGCCAACAGCACTAGCTTGCCATCAGCACTAGCTCGCCATCAGCACTAGCTCGCCTTCAGCACAAGCCATCAGCACTAGCTCGCCATCAGCACTAGCTCACCATCAGCACAAGCAATCAGCACTTGTTCACCATCTGCACTAGGTTGCCATCAGCACTAGCTCACTATCAGCACTTGCTCGCCATCAGCACTAGCTCGCCATCAGCTCTAGCCTCTAGCTCGCCATCAGCACAAGCTCACCATCAGCACCAGCTCGTTATCAATCAGCACTAGCTCACCATCAGCACCAGCTCGCCATCAGTATTAGCTCACCATCAGCACCAGCTCGCCATCAGCACTAGCACTTATCAGCACCAGGTTGCCATCAGCACTAGCTCACCATCAGCACTAGCTCCCTATCAGCTCTAGCTCACCATCAGCTCTAGCCTCTAGCTCGCCATCAGCAATAGCTCGCCATCAGCACCAGCTCGCCATCAATCAGCACCAGCTCGCCATCAGCACCAGCTCACCATCAGCACTAGCTTGCCATCAGCATTAATTCGCCATCAGCACTAGCTCGCCATCAGTACAAGCTCGCCATCAGCACCAGCTTGCCATCAATCAGCACCAGCTTGCCTAAAGCACTAGTTCGCCATCAGCACTAGCTCACCATCAGCACTAGCTCGCCATCAGCACTAGCTCGCCATCAGCACTAGCTCACCATCAGCACTAGCTCGCCATCAGCACTAGCTCACCATCAGCATTAGCTCACCATCAGCACTAGCTCGCCATCAGCACTAGCTCGCCAGTAGCTCGCCATCAGCACTAACTCGCCATCAGCACTAGCTCGCCATCAGCACTAGCTCACCATCAGCACTAGCTCGCCATCAGCACTAGCTCGCCATCAGCACTAACACGCCATCAGCACTAGCTCACCATCAGCACTAGCTCGCCAGCAGCACTAGCTCGCCATCAGCACTAGCTCGCCAGCAGCACTAGCTCGCCAGCAGCACTAGCTCGCCATCAGCACCAGTGTTCGTTGAATTAGGACACATAAGAAACTGCTCTGAATAAAATACAAATCTGTCATTTTGGAGGCAGAATAAACATCTATTTTTAGACTTTTAAACAATATTGTGTGAATTATTGAATATATGATGAATGTTTAATGCTGTGAAATGCTACAGAGAGTTTAATCAGTCATTACTAGCGGAGCTTGTTCTGCGCTCTCTTCTCTTGCTGACTCCTTACCTAGGAATGTTGTCATATTTATCCTGTGTAACATAATGATGCACGGGTAACACACTAAGGTCACGGAACTGCGAAAATATGCTAATGCATGTCAAAGCGCAGCCGGCATTAAGACACCCACTGCTGCCTTCTCATCTGCGTATGTTGTTGCTTTCCTGCTTAAATATCGGTAACATTGACGCACATCGAGCGGCCATCTTGCCCTTGCAGAAGGTCTGATCACCCGCAGACTCTGCAGCTCTCCGCGCACGCTGATCGGCTCTCATGCTGTGTGGGAGATCGCAAGGGCTAAATTATGCACCCTCAAGTAACATCATTTAAAATGTCAGACACGCCTGCGTTTTATTTACCACCCACCGTTACCTCCTCCAAATGCTGACTACCTGTCATCGTAATGCAATCACTGCGCACGCTCATGCACGCTGGCAAACAATCACTCGATCTGCGTAAATATCGGCATTGCGTAAATCTCTGAATCAGGCCCTAAGACCGCTAGCCGTTGACCTAAAATTAATACATTAAATCGCCACTCGTAAGCCACGGACTGTTTTGCGCTGTGTAATATTTTGTTTGAAATATTCCACATGGTTACTCTCTTCTTAGAACATGTCCGATATTTCTGTTAAAGTAGGGGTGGGCAAAATACGCCCAACAAAGAAATCCTGGCCAGCCCGCTGCACAAGCAGCCCACCCACCCGCTTGTCATTGCGCCGAGAACAGCTGTATGCTCCCGGCTCCCTTCTTATACACAGGCAGGGGCGGATTGGGCCACCGGGACGCCGGGCCAGTTCCTGCTGGGCCGGTCCCCATGGTGGCTGGCGGCCGCCCAGCCCACCCCTCACCCTTCAATTACTTGACCCCCTCCGGCACTCCCGCGTAGCGCTGCCGCGACCGGAGCTCGATCTGGCAGCTGAACTGCGTAGCAACACGGCCCGCCCTTTAACAGTTTGTCCCCCCCTCCCGAGGTCTCCTCTACCCCGGCCGTCCCGCTGCCGCGATCAGGTAGCTGCTGCACTGTATACAGCTTCTGCGCAAGTGCAGAAGCTAAGTGACACTGACTAGGTTAAAAAAAAAAATGCCTGACGGGGGAGCTGCTGCGCATGCCCAGCCGGAGCAGCTCCCCCATAAGCCTTTGCGGAGCCCGGGCCCCTCCAGCCACTCCGCAGCCCACAAAGGTGCATACCAAAAGCACCACTATGTGCAGTGTCCCCTCCCTCAGTCTCCGTTGCCTGCCGTCAGGCCTCGCTTTGTCTTTGGGCCATGTAATCCTGTTCCCTGGGGCTGCAGGGGGCGGAGTGAGTGCAGCTGTTCCTGGGACTGAGAGAAGCAGCCCGGGACACAGATGGCAGCGGCTTTCCCAACACACTCTGGCTGTCAGCGCAGAGACAGAACGACGGCGGTGAGCTGAGGTGACCCTGGACTACCACTCCCATCCTGCCCCCTGCCCCACACCACCACTCCCATCCTGCCCCCTGCCCCACACCACCACTCCCATCCTGCTCCCTGCTTTCCACTATTACTCCTATCCCACACCCTGTTCTGAACTACTACTCCAAGCCTGCACCTGCTCTGCCATTACTACTACTACTCCCATTCAACCCCCTGCTTCCCACTACTACTACTCCCATCCCGACCCCAGCGGTGGCAGAGTTTATGACGTTTGTTCTGGTGGGGGCGTACACTGCGCACCCTATTTTTGTTCATGTGGGGGACAATGTGTTTCTATTTTTACCTCTGGGGGCCAATGTTTGTTTTCTGTAGGGGCCAATGTATTTGCGTTTTTCTGTGGGAGCTGGTGTGGGTTTTATTTTGTTCTTGTTGAGGACAATGGCCCTCATTCAGAGCCGTTCGCTAATTGCGGTCGTTCGTTCAAAAACAAGGGGTGGCTATTCAAATGATCCGTTCGCAAATTGCAGTCTGTTCACACCTCTAAGTCTGAACGAGCGAGCAAAACATACGCTCGTTTATTTGTTAAAAACGCCCCCTGGCCGCTCGCACCATACGTCATGTCCGCTATTTATTAGATTAATCGAGTACATCGAGCAGCGTATGAACTGCTCGCTATTCTTGTGGTTGGTGTTTGCTACCACAAATTTGCGAGCAGTTCTGGCTATAAAATAACCCAGTGATGTGGTCAATGACGCTGCTGTATTAATTATGCACACCCATAATACGCCCGTTTTGACCTTTAAGCACGCCTGCGTTCGGATCTCCACTCCCCATTTTCAAGCACCTTCCCCTGTTACCACCCACATACGCCTCATTCTGTCACTCAAAATAGCAGGCACTCGCTATATAGCGTACAAACGATTTTTGGCCGCACTGACTGGTTCGCGCATGCGTACTAAAAACCGTACGCATGCGCAGATGTGCAAACATCGCTCGGAACGAGCGTACTGCCGCTAACGAGCGGCTCTGAATGAGGGCCAATGTGTTTTATTCTTCTGCGTGGAGGCTTTGTGTATTTTCTTTTTCTGTAGGGTGTCGTCGTGTGTATTTTTGTTACTGTGGGGGTCAATATGTTTTTATTATTTTACTGTGGGATGTTTTTTTTTTTTTCCCTGTCGGGGTTCAATGTGGGTTTTTTTTTTTGTGGGGGGGGCAAAGTGTTTTATTTTTTTCTTGTGTATTGTTTTTGATCTGCACATGTGTCTGAGTGGCAGTGCAGGTACAGATGCACCAAGTAGTTTATTAGAAATGTGTTAGGTGGTCACAGGGGTTGGCTATAGAGACGCTGAATTGCTCACATTGGAGGCCATACTTAGATGGATGATCTGCGCCTAGCATAGGGCTGTTGAAAGTTCCAATGCTGCAACCGATGGTGGTGTCTAAAGTCTTAGGGGTCTACTCACTAATCCTTGGAGAGATATAAAATGGAGAAAGATAAGTCCCAGCCAGTCAGCTCCAAATTGTCATTTTTCCGCCCCCTCGATGTACCCCCACCTCCTCAACAGCCACGCCCCCATTAGGGCTGCTTCCATAAATTTCCCGGGCTGGTTTTCAATCCCAATCCGCCCCTGTACACAGGCAGTTCCGTGGTGCAGCGATACTGTCACTGACGAACTGCGGACAGCTGTGCGCAGTCCCTATCACAGGTATGATCAGACTGCCACCATGGCCCCGGAAGTTCTAAACCCTGGTATGGCAGCACCGACAGAGGCAGCAGTGAGATTTTTACCCAGCCGTTAAATCCCTAACAATAGAAAGTTAAGCAATGAAGAAACATTAGAACATCATACTGGATGGTGTATGTTTCTGTGGGGTAGATATACTAAGGGGTAAATTTACTAAAGTGAGAGTTTTTAGAAGTGAGTTTTAAAAGTGATGTTGCCCATAGCAACCAATCAGATTCTAGCTATTATCTTCTAGATGGTGCTAGTTAAATGTTAAGTAGAATCTGATTGGTTGCTATGGGCAACATCACTTTTAAAACTCACTTCTAAAAACTCTCACTTTAGTAAATTAACCCCTAAGCCTTTGAGAGAGATAAAGGACCTCATTCAGACCCAGTAGCGAGCGCCGAAGCACCCGTAACCAACTCGATGGTTTGGCCTGCGCACGCGCAGCGGCCGCTCTGCGCGTGCATAAGCCCCGCAGCAACAGAGAAACTCTGTCGCTCCAGAGCTCGCTACAAAATGGGCGGTTTTTGATGTTGATCAACAGCTGCCCCCGTTTGATAGGCGGGCCTGAGGGGTGGTTTCCAAAACGGAGGCGTTCCTTTACGAATGCCTACCGTTTTGTGGGCGGCGGCACTGACATCATTAGTGATGTCAGTGGGGAGCTTCCTGCTCCATCAGAGCAGGAAGCTCCCTGGGGCTTACGAGTGCCCAGACCCTACCCTAGGGTCTGGTCGTAAGCCCCGATGGTCGTGATGGTGATCACCATCGCGACCATCAACCTGGTCGGTCGTTAAGCTGTGGGTGGTAACCCACAGCCTAATGATTGAAAAGGAGGCGGCCGTTCAGGATGCAAGCGGCCGCCCTGATTCTGTGCGACCGCTTGCATCCAACGACCGCCTCTGAATGTGTTCCAAAGTACCAACCAATTGGCTCCTAACTGTCACTTTACAGGCTGTTTGAAAAATCACAGTTAGGAGCCGATTGGTTGGTACTTTAGCTCTCTCCAAGGCTTGGTAGACAGATCCCTCAGTGTTTTGCGCTGTTTGCTTCCTGTGGCTTCGCAGCGTGATGTATTCTGTTCATGCATTTGAATGAAGCGTTTTCTGTTGTTGTTTTTTTAGGCATTTGTATGTATTATGTTACCTGTCTCTATTATCATGTCTATGTGCTTAATTACATAAAAATAGAATGAATATGAAAAACCCACATATAGGGCTGGGGAGGGGAGGGGGTGTTTGAAGAGTAGAAAACTACTTTTATATAAATATATAGGGGCTGATTCTCAGTTGCGTGCGGCCCATGAATGTTCACAGAAAAGTGTTAAGTGCCCCCCCAGCTGAAATAATTGCCCTCCCCTGTGGTAAAGTCACGCCACCTCGGGAGCAGAACTTTGTTACAATGTTTTGCATCTTCTTGGAAAATAACTTTATCTGAAATGTTACATTGTTTCTCTCCAATATTTCTTCTAGTGTAAAACGTTGTCTGGGATTTGTGATCACATCATTTCTCTGTCGTCTGACTCGTTAGTGTCGCAATCAGCTCATCTGGAGGTCGTCCATCTCACCAACATCATGCCAAGTGAAGGACTGGTGAGTGTCACGTTGTGTTTTGTTTCTTCTGCTAGAGAGCGCAAAGTAACACAGAAGTCCTAATAAGAACTGTACACAATGATGCTTATGGCCTAAGATGAATGGTCGCCCAACATACATCGCTGGTTAGATTGTGTGTAGCATGTACAGTGTTTAAGATCTTCTCAGTGGTTTATAATAGTTTCCTGTGGGTATAGCCATATAGACCCTTTGTGTATTCGCCCATTGACATCAATCTGACTACTCGCCCATTGACATCCATCTGACCACGCCGCATATCCCTACTCTGACTCCTTGTATCCTTCAATGCAGATCACTCATCATCACCAATTATTACCCAGAGCTCTGCTATTGTCCGGTCCGTGCAGAGATACCTGGTGATTAAGTCAACTCCTGGCGGAACGCGCTTCCTAGTGTAACAGCCCGGTCTGCGCACTGACCAGACAATAGCACAGCTCCTGGTGGAACGCGCTTCATACCGTCAGAGATCGGTCTGCGGACTGACCAGACTATACCACATCTCCTGGCGGAATGCACTTCATAGCGTCAGAGATCAGTGTGCGCACTGACCAGATGATAGCACAACTCCTGGCGAAACGCGCTTCCTAGTGTCAGAGCCCAGTCTGCGCACTGACCAGACGATAGCACAGCTCCTGGGGGAATGCGCTTTATAGCGTCAGAGCCCGGTCTGCGCACTGACCAGACAATAGCACAGCTCCTGGTGGAACGTGCTTCCTAGCTTCAGAGCCCGGTCTGCGCACTGACCAGACGATAGCACAGCTCCTGGTGGAACGCGCTTCCTAGCTTCAGAGCCCGGTCTGCGCACTGACCAGATGATAGCACAGCTCCTGGTGGAACATGCTTCCTAGCTTCAGAGCCCGGTCTGCGCACCGACCAGACGATAGCACAGCTCCTGGGGGAATGCACTTTATAGCGTCAGAGCCCGGTCTGCGCACCGACCAGACGATAGCACAGCTCCTGGGGGAATGCGCTTTATAGCGTCAGAGCCCGGTCTGCGCACCGACCAGACGATAGCACAGCTCCTGGCGGAATGCGCTTCCTAGTATCAGAGCCCGGTCTACGCACTGACCAGACAATAGCACAGCTCCTGGCGGAACGCGCTTCCTAGTGTCAGAGCCCGGTCTGCGCACTGACCAGATGATAGCACAGCTCCTGGCGGAATGCGCTTCCTAGTGTCAGAGCCCGGTCTGTGCACTGACCAGACGATAGCACAGCTCCTGGCGGAATGCGCTTCCTAGTGTCAGAGCCCAGTCTGCGCACTGACCAGACGATAGCACATCTCCTGGCGGAATGCGCTTCCTAGTGTCAGAGCCCGGTCTGCGCACTGACCAGACAATAGCACAGCTCCTGGCGGAATGCGCTTCCTAGTGTCAGAGCCCGGTCTGCACACTGACCAGACGATAGCACAGCTCCTGGCGGAACGCACTTCCTAGTGTCAGAGCCCGGTCTGCGCACTGACCAGACGATAGCACAGCTCCTGGCGGAATGCACTTCCTAGTGTCAGAGCCCGGTCTGCGCACTGACCAGACGATAGCACAGCTCCTGGCGGAATGCGCTTCCTAGTGTCAGAGCCCGGTCTGCACACTGACCAGACGATAGCACAGCTCCTGGCGGAACGCACTTCCTAGTGTCAGAGCCCGGTCTGCGCACTGACCAGACGATAGCACAACTCCTGGCGGAACGCACTTCCTAGTGTCAGAGCCCGGTCTGCGCACTGACCAGACGATAGCACAGCTCCTGGCGGAATGCACTTCCTAGTGTCAGAGCCCGGTCTGCGCACTGACCAGACGATAGCACATCTCCTGGCGGAATGCACTTCCTAGTGTCAGAGCCCGGTCTGCGCACTGACCAGACGATACCACATCTCCTGGCGGAATGCGCTTCATAGCGTCAGAGCCCGGTCTGCGCACTGACCAGACGATAGCACAGCTCCTGGCGGAACGCACTTCCTAGTGTCAGAGCCTGGTCTGCGCACTGACCAGACGATAGCACAGCTCCTGGCGGAATGCGCTTCCTAGTGTCAGAGCCTGGTCTGCGCACTGACCAGACGATAGCACAGCTCCTGGCGGAACGCACTTCCTAGTGTCAGAGCCCAGTCTGCGCACTGACCAGACGATTACCACAGCTCCTGGTTACATAAGTATTTTTTTCCAAAAACTTGTTTACTTGTTACTATAGACATAGACACAAAAAGACTTTTCCAATCATGTATATATAACAGGCTGCTACAAAACAACTTTTCAATCAACCATTTATTTTTATTTTCATAGACAGCTGTATGGTATATTTTAATATTATTTGTCAAGTTTCTATTAAACACTGTAATGATTATACATTGCTAGCACTCATGAATTGATCAAGTATCCTTTTTCATGTGAGAAGTACTGAATATATCAAATTTGTACATTGTGTTATTAGATTGTGTCAATTTCTAATTAGTTATATAAAGTATATTTTTAGATTAACGCATTCTCTGTCATATTTTTATTAAGCTAAAACTAAGCGCTGTGTATAATTTTTTTTGTATTCAGTGTATTTTTGGACCATGACATTCAGCTTCTCACACATGCTGTTGGTTTGCTAAATGCCTTTTTTAGTACAATTAACTAAATAGTCCCGGGATTTGGGTAGTTTTTCTACCATTTGTTGTAGTATTTGCTACTATATGTTATATGTGAAATCATCCTATTGCTGTACTTGCTATACCGTGTACCTAGCGTGCTTAGCAGATGAAATTCATTTTTTGCAACTACTGTACCGTGTGATTTCCACCTTATGTGTTAGAGTGGGAATGGGATCGTTTAGCCGCTGGTTCAAATCCTGACTGCGGAAGCCCGACAGGAGGGGATTCTGACTAAAGAAGGTAAGTATCTCAACCCTCCCTTCTCCCCCCACCTAACCCTAAAACTCCCTGGGTGGTGCCTAACCCTAAGTTCCCCCTGGTGCCTAAACCTAACCCCCCCCTTCCTGCACCCTAAACCTAACCCTCCTGGGAGGGTGCCTAATCCTAACCTCCCCGAGTGGTGCCTAATGCTAACCCCCCTCTACCCCCTCTAACCCTCCTTGGGGGGGGGTACCTAACCCTAAGTCCCCACAGGACGTGCCTAAACCTAACCCCCCCCTCCGCCCTGGCTCATACTTACCTGCCTCTGGTCTCTTATGATCGGGATGCCGGCTGTCGGGATTCCGATGTCGGTATCCTAATTCATGCAGAGATAGCGGCATCAGCATTTTGCCCGGCGGCGGGATGCCAGCGTTGGTATATCGACCGCTGGCATCACGTCCACCTGGTTATTAACTACATCCCGGTAGAGTGTACCCTACTGTATACCCTTGTGTCCAGCAATTGTATTTGACTCTCTGCAAATACCACACTTTGTGGGGTAAATTTACTAAGATGGGAGTTCTATTAAGAAGTGATGTTGCTCATAGCAACCAATCAGATTCCAGATATTATCTTCTATAAGGTGCTAGATAGATGAGAAGTAGAATCTAATTGGTTGCTAGGGGCAACATCACTGCTTAAATAGAACTCCCATCTTAGTAAATTTACCCCTGTGACTCCCATCAATTTGCGATTCTACGTACACATTAATCATCTACCTCTCTTGTTACACTATTGTTTTGATCCCCATTGGGATATATCTTCTCTATACTTTATACCTTCCTTGGACGCTCATTGTGTGGCCGTCTCCTGTCCCTCCTGCGTAGAAGCAGATTCAATTTTATCTTCCTTCTTTCATAATAAATTCCGTCTCTGGTGCTCTCTCCCATTTGTTCAATGCTGCAATAGCACAGAGGTGGGAAGTTAGCACTTAGGCCCTGATTCAGACCCGCTCGCTGCCGCAGGCAGCTCGCAGGCAGCTCGCAGGGTCTGTGGGCATGTGTTTTTTTTTTGTCTGGCCGCTCTCAAAGCTGTGGGAGACCTCACACAGCTTGTGCGAGCGGGCAGGAGGCCGTCGCGATAATCACGACCATCGGCCTTGCGACGAGACCCTGTGGTAGGGTCTCGTCTACCGCAAGGCCGAGAGGACTTCCTGCTTCCTAGAGCAGGAAGTCCACTACTGACATCACTAGTGATGTCAGTAGGTCCTCCCACAAACGCCAGGCATTCCTAAGGGAACGCCTGCGTTTGGCCAACCACCCCCCCTACCCGCCCCAAAAACGGGGCGAGCCGTCACTCACCATCGACATCCACCACGTCTCGTAGCGAGCCCCGTAGCGTCTGAGCTGCAGTCGCTGGACGGGGCTTGCGCATGCGCACGCCGCGGCACATGCGCAGTGGGATAACATCGAGCCGATTGCGAGTGGCTCTGAATCGGGCCCTTAGTACAATACTGTGTGATTTCTGATTTCTCCTTATTTCCACACTCGGGACTTAGGAACGGAAGACAGCAGCATTTACATATCTACCACAGGAGTACTGATAACACTACCAGGACTATTGTGCTTAGTGGGACCCACTATTATACCGGATATGAAATCCTGAATATAAAATTAGAGGTGTCACCACATATATATTTCACTGAATTGTAATTTTACATCATTTTGATGTTTATTTTTAACTGGAAAACCACTGGCATTGATTAATACAGCCCTAGACTACAGTGATTTGCAGGATACTTTCCACTCAATATTTTCTATCCACTGAAACACTGATTGCTTCTTTACATGTTTTATGTGTCAGTTTGATTGGCCAATAGGATGGTGTTATGAGCTTTCCAAACGCAGGGCCGGCAGAGCCGATGGTTCCGCGGGTTACTATGCATCCAAGGGACGCTGGGCGGAGCAAATGGCTTGTGGTCCCGGCTGAGACAAATAGCCGGACTTCGGCTGTGTGGAGCTTAGCGGCTGTATGGCATGATGGTCTAGGGGGCTGGTCTTTCTGGAGACCTGCTATTGGTTCAGGCTTCTCTTACAAGACTAGCAGTCCTGCACACCAATACCAGTGATAGTTCTTGGACTCCTGTGTTATGGGGGGTATCCACTTAGCGACATTGCAATCGTGCTGTCGTTTGTATAGCTACTGATGTGCCTAGACTGAACGTTCACTCGTTCAGTCCCAGCACATCCCTCATCCCCGCACATGCTAACCTGATGAGATCGTCAGGTTGACCTGCATGTACGGGCGATGTCGGATGTCGGAAGCAACGCGCGGGCACGCGCATCACGGGTCGCTTCCGTCCAAAACATGCACGATGCATGCGCGATTTGCAAGCGATTGCACGATAACGACATCGTTATCGTGCAGTCGCTTGTTTAAATCGCTATGTGGATACCCCGCTTAAGCCTCTGGTCTGATCCTAATTCCTGTGTCCTGGTGATTTTCTTGCATGTGCCCTGTCTGATTTGTATATTGGAGACCCCCAGTCTGCTTGAAACCTGTATCTTGTGTCTACAAACCGTGAGCCATTGTACTTGCTGCAATGTGCCCGGTAAGAGGGTGAATTCGCTGCCCAATCTGTGCGGATGCTCCTGAAATGTCAGAGAATAATTAATAAGTTTTTTCTATTCAGCAGAGAGCTCTCAGCTCGGTCAGTTTACAGCAGCTCCAATCACTTTCCTGATGCCGAAAACCATCTGCCAAGTAACCTTCACTGCAGAATACAGTATTAAGTCTTTCTTCTCATTAAACCCCTGTGCTGCAGCTGAGATATAATATCTGTCCTTAGTGCTCCCTCCTCAGTGTGATCTGTCACATCCCAGCACCTTCCAGGATACATTTCAGAGGTTCTCTGCCTTCCTAGTAACAGCCCCTGCTCCCTGAGTATTCCTGCTACAAATGTTTCGTTAATACAGGCGCCACCAAGTGCCCGTGACCACTGGCATTTTACACCTGTCTGGCACTAGAAACCAGTGTTGGCGGTTTGCGATATACGTTGGCGGGATTGTTAAACATTACGGTAGCATGTTACTTATTCAGTTTTGTGCATTTGCTGTGCGTAGATCCACCAGGGGCCTAATGCGAGCCCTAAAACGCTGGTAGGAATTCTAGTGACAAGTCCTGCTCTGTGGTATAATAATTACTGTAAACACCAGAGGACACGATGGGTTAAAGTTGTCTTTTTCCAGGTATTTGAGCAAGAGAATAAAATGAGTGACGCCTGGTTTATTCAATGTCCAGACAAGGCCACTGCAAGCGGACAGCGAGGAACGTGCAATTCTACGCTAATATAAGAGAAGGGGTCTTATTAACGTTAGCGCTGTACACATAGGAAAGTACAGATGTAGCCACGCTCATTTTTGCCGTGATGAGAGCGTATCGTGGCATAGATGGCGCGACTCGCATGTTCGCGATGCACGCGCATGCCATAGACCTCAATGGGGAGAACGCCGGGTTGCGACTAGTCGCAACCCGGCGAGAGCTCCGCTATGCCGCGGTGCGTGAAGCTGTGCACGCGCATTGCAGCAACGATGAGAGCAGCTAGATCTGTAGTTGATAATATTTCCTGTGTATAGTGATGCCATTCCTCAGAGGCAGAATTCCCGGACCTGGGTGAGAGCAGAGTGGGGGATTTGAGGGGGTGCATTGGCATTATCAGGGCCCTAGTTAAAAAATTTGCAATGACCCCCAATGCTGTGGACTGCACCTGCTATTCCTGTTACTGTGTGTAAATAATTCCCTCATCACAAATATACATTACTAAACAGGTGCGGCCAGTAAGGATGGAGGCGGGGCCTCTGAAAAAAATGGGTGGGGACTGGGTTTACTTTGTCCAATTAAAATATAAGGGAGGTATAAAATAGTATGAAGTTCGCAAAGTTCTGCACAGAGCAAATTTGCGCAACTTGCGCTTTGACAGATGTTGCCGCACTCACCTTTTTGGTTAAAATAAATTTAGTTTTATCTGTAATAATCGATCTCGGCACAGCACTACGCTCATTTCCCCACCCCTGTGACTAAAATAAAATATTTATCTCTTCTATATATTATACACAATGTATATAATATACGTCTAGCGTACTGTAATTTCATTAGTACTGGATACAGATTTTAAACAAACCTCAATCTTTAGTTTTATAGGTAAGTTTGAAATATATAAAGATGGATAAATATAAGTTCTTGTAGTTTTTCACCGGGTGCGTATACAAAATGTTACAATTAAAATTGCTAATATCATCATATCCGCTGCGGATTTCTGTAGATTCCAGCAACGCACTTTCATTTTCAAAGTCTTTGAAAGTAATTTTGACCTTTTTAATCTGTAATTCTGTATTAATTAAAACATTTGATGCTAAAGGTTTCCAGCGCGTTGGATACACAGGACTGATGGCGGGAAAGTGGTTACCTCACCCAATGAATTGTTACATGGGCGCAAAACAGATGATTGTAGAATTTCGGGTGAAACGCAACAAGCTGTAATTAATAGCGGTGAATAGCGCTTTATTGCATTGTTACTCCCTCATAGGATATTTAAAGGTCAGTGAGTCTGTGTTACAGGGCGCAGAAGTCGTGTAATGTGCTATAATATGACGATATTTGGGGCAGTGCAAACATACGCCGCGCGTCACGTGCTTCCGGCCACTGGAGAAATGACTTGAAATTAAAAGGACATATTGATTATATGTGAAGTGTATTATTAACAATTGTGCGCACATTAGGGCAATGTAACTTTTACAGGAGAACATGTTAGGTATACAGTACTGTATGAATAGCCTGGCATGAGCTCGGGCATGAGTGGCGTTCTCGTCCTTGCAGACTTTTCTTTCCTGTTGCAAAGTAAGCCTTGTGTCGTAAATATACAGCTAATTGTAAACTAGAAGTCACATTCTTACCTAGGGTGTACATGGTCTAATTAGAGTTTCATCCCCAATACGCTTAATCTCTATCTGCCGACTCCTTTGTCCCAACAAGTTTACATGCTGTATATGTGTATAACAATTTGCTTTATATATATTTATAAAATCTGCTGTTTCTTTGTGAATTCTTAGCTGATAAATTTTATTAGATCACCCCTATCTCAGGGCCTGATTCAGAGCCGCTCATAAGCGGCCGCTCGTTCGCTCCGAGTGATGTTCGCACAACTGCACATGCGTATGGGTTGTAATACGCATGCGCGAACCAGTCATTGCGGTCGGAAATTGTGTTCTCGCAAAATAGCGAATGCCTGCTAATTTGAGTGACAGAATGAGGCGTTTGTGGGTGCTAACAGGGGAAGGTGCTTGAAAACAGGGAGTGGAGATCCGAACGCAGGCGTGCCAAACGGTCAAAACCGGCGTTTTAAGGGTGTGCATAATTAACAAAGCAGCGTCATCGGCCACGTCACTTGGTTGTCTTTTAGCCTGAACTATTCACATGATTGCGGTAGGAAAATCCAACCACAAGCACTGCGAGCAGTTCAGACGCCTTTCGATGTACTCGATTAATCTAATAAATAGCGGAGATGATGTATGATGCAAGCAGCCAGGGGGCGTCTTTACAAAATAGCGAGCGCATGTTTCGTTCACTCGCTCAGACATAGAGGCGTCAACAGACCACAAAGAGCGAGCGCTCAATTAAAATAGCCGGCCCCTTTTTCTGAACGAGCGAGCGCAAATAGCGTCTGGCTCTGAATCAGGCCCTGAGTTCCAGTGGGAGTAAGTAGCATGGGTGAAGTCTTGACAATGACAGTGGGAGGAGGTAATCAGTTGAGGAGAGAGTCAGTGGTCATTGGCTGAGCAAAGTTGGTGGGTGGGAGTGTGCAGGCCGCAAAACTCGAAGATGGCGGGGGAAAAAGGTTAGGTTAAGAAAGTGCTGGGACATTCAAGAGGAAATAGGAGAGAAAGAGAGGTCAGGTGAGGAGAGGACACAGGAGCTGATAAGCTCATCTAGGGAGGAAGTATAAAGGGAAAAGAGAAGGAGACCAAGTGGGACACCAACTGGTAGTAAAAGAGGGAGAGAAGTGGATCAATTAGATGAGACATTGAAAGTGCAGTCAGAGAGGTAGGAGGACAGCCAGAAGAGGGCAGTATCACACACACCAAGGGTGTTAAGGATCTGCTGGAGAAGAAGGTGGTACACAGTTACAAAACCTGCAGAGAGATCAAAAAGAATGAGCAGAGAGTGGTGGCCCTTGGATTTGGCAGCAAGGAGATCATGAGGGCAGTTTCTTTACAGTGGAGAGGATGAAAGCAAGACCATCAGAAATGAATCAAGTGCAACAGGGTAATGGTTGGGTTTTTTAAGAATGGGAATGACCATGACATGCTTGAAGGCAGAGGAGACAGTTCCTGATTAGAGAGAAAGGTTGAAGATATGGGCAAGACTGGAACTGGCAACAGGGGAGAGAGAACAGGCAGTGCTGGATAGGAAAGGATAGGATGTAGAAAAGGGGAGGATTGTATTGGGCCATGACTGCATCTCCAGAAACTGGGGAGAAGAAAGTAATGGTTTCGCAGAATAGATGGGGACGATGGGAAAAGTCTAGAAGAATTTGGATGGAAGAGGAAGAGGCTGGATGGAAGGGTGGGTTGAGGAGGGACTGTGTGAGGTGATGACCTGATGGATTTAATCTATTTTGGATGTGAAGTGTGTGGCAAAGTCAAGGGTGGAGCGTGAGGAGGGGGTGCAGAGGAGGTTGTTTAAGGTAGTGAAGTGGTTGGATATGGGTTTTGAAAAGTGTCTGTTTGGAGATGGAAAGGTCAGCACTGTAGGAGAATAGCCTACATTTAAAATTGAAGAAGTACACAGGGGAACGCGATTTCTCCAGTAACGTTTGGCGGGTTGCAAACACATTTGCAGGTATCAGGTGTATTTGAATGCCAGGGCTTAGACATGGATCTGCAAAGAGCAGTAACAGCTGGAGCAACAGAGTCCAGAGCAGAAGTAAGGGTGATTATTGTAGAGCAGGGGTTCCCAACCACGGTCCTCAAGGCACACTAACAGTCCAGGTTTTAGGGATAGCCACACTTGAGCACATGTGACTTAATTAGTACCTCAGTTATTTTGATTTAACCCTCTGTGCACAATCATGGATATACCTAAAACCAGGACCGTTAGTGTGACTTGAGGACTGAGGTTGGGAATCACTGTTGTAGTGGGATGCGATTTGGTCAGGACAGGAAAGGAGGACAGTGGGGTAAAGTAAGTTGAGCAGGGAGGAGAATGAAATTGGGTCAATGGCCGCAAGTTTACGCCTGGTGAAGGTAGCTTTGGGAGGGAGAGGTGGAGAAGGTGTGAGGGCTGGTTTAAAGGAAAGAAGCTAATGGTCCGAGAAAGGGAATTAGTAAAGGGAGAAAAATTGCAATGGTCAGTGAAGATCAGATCAAGGGAGTCCTCATTCACGTGAGAGGGTGAGAAGAACGATTCATAGAAAGTAAAAGATGATGTGAAGGTTGATCGGTCAGTGGGGACATCACTAAGGATAATAAAGTCACCTAAGATGAGGGAGGGAAGGTCAGTGAATAGGAAGTGGGGGAGCCATGAGGCAAAGTTGTCATGTAATTTAGAGAGAGAACCAGGGGGGGGGTGGCAATAGATGACATCTGCGCTAAAGTGAACATGGATGGATAGAAGTTAATAATAGAATAAACCTCAAAGGAAGAGAAAGACAGGGAGGGTTCTGGGGTATGAATTGGCGGGAGCAGCAGGGGAAGAGAAGGACCCCAGGGCAAGGGTTATGAAAGAAGCCCACCAGGGGAGGGGACAGCGAGAGAGGTGGTGTTCCATGGGGAGATCTATGATTCAGTAATGGCTCGGAGATTCGGAGGTGGGATGTGTGGGGGGAATAGTATCAAGCCTTGGAGAGAGATTAAGTAGCAAAGTTGCACATAGTGACCTGTCAGCATCAACCTGGCATTTATCTAGCACAGTCTGTGAAATGACATTTACACCATGATTAGTTGCTTTGCGCTACTTCTCACTTTATCTCTTGCCAAAGTTTGATACATCTCCCCCTCTGTGAGTCGGAGAGGGAAAGGTCACGGGTAGCAGACAGACCTTCTAGAGGGTGCAGGAGAGAGGGAAGGGGAGAGATGCAAATGAGAGTGTCAGGGTTGCTGTAGCAACAAGTAAATACTGTTATAATAACCATCTAAAACAATTTAAATGTAGGTTTTTTTATTTTTTGTTTTTTTACATTAAGGTAATTGACAGCTAAAATCCTTATAAAGACATATTTACTATTACTGATGTTCACTTTGCCATTAATATAGCTATCGGCACTTTTAAAGATTGTCAGTCACATTGTAAAAAGCTGCTTTTAAGCCTTTTTAAATAATTTCATCAGTCATTTGTACATGTAACATTACCAGCTGCATTTCTCTAACATCACCTTTTTTTTTCTTACCTATAATATGTGAAATAATTGTGCTGCCTGGTTATACTATATTTTACAGGAATATTCAGCATTTAGGATTTGTGCTTTGAAACTTAATGGATTTGTTCATAGAATAGTAACAAACTTTTCATTGGTGAGTGCTCCCCACAGTTGTGCCTGTACTCTGACTGTACTCTGACTGTACCCTGACTGTACTCTGACTATCCTCTGACTGTACTCTGTACTCTGACTGTACTCTGTACTCTGACTGTACCCTGACTGTACCCTGACTGTCCTCTGACTGTACTCTGTACTCTGACTGTACTCTGACTGTACTATGTGCTCTGACTGTACCCTGACTGTCCTCTGACTGTACTCTGTACTCTGACTGTACTCTGTACTCTGACTGTACTCTGATTGTACCCTGACTGTACTCTGTACCCTGACTGTACCCTGACTGTACTCTGTACTCTGACTGTACTGTGTACTCTGACTGTACTCTGATTGTACCCTGACTGTACTCTGATTGTACCCTCACTGTACTCTGTACCCTGACTGTACTCTGTACTCTGACTGTACTCTGATTGTACCCTGACTGTACTCTGTACCCTGACTGTACCCTGACTGTACTCTGTACCCTGACTGTACTCTGTACTCTGACTGTACTCTGATTGTACCCTGACTGTACTCTGTACCCTGACTGTACTCTGTACTCTGACTGTACTCTGATTGTACCCTGACTGTACTCTGTACCCTGACTGTACTCTGTACTCTGACTGTCCTCTGACTGTACTCTGTACTCTGACTGTCCTCTGACTGTACTCTGTACTCTGACTGTACTCTGATTGTACTCTGTACCCTGACTATACTCTGTACTCTGACTGTCCTCTGACTGTACTCTGTACTCTGAATGTCCTCTGACTGTACTCTGTACTCTGACTATCCTCTGACTGTACTCTGTACCCTGACTGTACTCTGTACACTGACTGTCCTCTGACTGTACTCTGTACTCTGACTGTACTCTGTACTCTGACTGTACTCTGATTGTACCCTGACTGTACTCTGACTGTACTCTGATTGTACCCTGACTGTACTCTGTACCCTGACTGTCCTCTGACTGTACTCTGTACTCTGACTATCCTCTGACTGTACTCTGTACCCTGACTGAACTCTGTACTCTGACTGTCCTCTGACTGTACTCTGTACTCTGACTGTACTCTGATTGTACCCTGACTGTACTCTGTACTCTGACTGTCCTCTGACTTTACTCTGTACTCTGACTGTACTCTGTACCCTGACTGTACTCTGATTGTACCCTGACTGTACTCTTTACCCTGACTGTACTCTGTACTCTGACTGTCCTCTGACTGTACTCTGTACTCTGACTGTACTCTGATTGTACCCTGACTGTACTCTGTACCCTGACTGTACTCTGTACTCTGACTGTCCTCTGACTGTACTCTGTACTCTGACTGTACTCTGATTGTACCCTGACTGTACTCTGTACTCTGACTGTCCTCTGACTTTACTCTGTACTCTGACTGTACTCTGTACCCTGACTGTACTCTGATTGTACCCTGACTGTACTCTTTACCCTGACTGTACTCTGTACTCTGACTGTCCTCTGACTGTACTCTGTACTCTGACTATCCTCTGACTGTACTCTGTTCTCTGACTGTACTCTGTACTCTGACTGTACCCTGACTGTCCTCTGACTGTACTCTGTACTCTGACTGTACTCTGTACTCTGACTGTACTCTGATTGTACCCTGACTGTACTCTGTACCCTGACTGTACCCTGACTGTACTCTGACTGTACTCTGATTGTACCCTGACTGTACCCTGACTGTACTCTGTACCCTGACTGTACTCTGTACTCTGACTGTACTCTGATTGTACCCTGACTGTACTCTGTACTCTGACTGTCCTCTGACTGTACTCTGTACTCTGACTGTACTCTGATTGTACCCTGACTGTACTCTGTACCCTGACTGTACTCTGTACTCTGACTGTACTCTGTACTCTGACTGTACTCTGATTGTACCCTGACTGTACTCTGACTGTACCCTGACTGTACCCTGACTGTCCTCTGACTGTACTCTGTACTCTGACTGTACTCTGTACTCTGACTGTACCCTGACTGTACTCTGTACTCTGACTGTCCTCTGACTGTACTCTGTACTCTGAATGTCCTCTGACTGTACTCTGTACTCTGACTATCCTCTGACTGTACTCTGTACCCTGACTGTACTCTGTACACTGACTGTACTCTGTACTCTGACTGTACTCTGTACTCTGACTGTACTCTGATTGTACCCTGACTGTACTCTGACTGTACTCTGATTGTACCCTGACTGTACTCTGTACCCTGACTGTCCTCTGACTGTACTCTGTACTCTGACTATCCTCTGACTGTACTCTGTACCCTGACTGAACTCTGTACTCTGACTGTCCTCTGACTGTAATCTGTACTCTGACTGTACTCTGACTGTACTCTGTACTCTGACTGTACTCTGATTGTACCCTGACTGTACTCTGTACCCTGACTGTACTCTGTACTCTGACTGTCCTCTGACTGTACTCTGTACTCTGACTGTACTCTGACTGTACTCTGTACTCTGGCTGTACTCTGATTGTACCCTGACTGTACTCTGTACCCTGACTGTACTCTGTACTCTGACTGTCCTCTGACTGTACTCTTTACTCTGACTGTACTCTGATTGTACCCTGACTGTACTCTGTACTCTGACTGTCCTCTGACTTTACTCTGTACTCTGACTGTACTCTGTACCCTGAGTGTACTCTGACTGTCCTCTGACTGTACTCTGTACTCTGACTGTACTCTGATTGTACCCTGACTGTACTCTTTACCCTGACTGTACTCTGTACTCTGACTGTCCTCTGACTGTACTCTGTACTCTGACTATCCTCTGACTGTACTCTGTTCTCTGACTGTACTCTGTACTCTGACTGTACCCTGACTGTCCTCTGACTGTACTCTGTACTCTGACTGTACTCTGTACTCTGACTGTACTCTGATTGTACCCTGACTGTACTCTGTACCCTGACTGTACCCTGACTGTACTCTGACTGTACTCTGATTGTACCCTGACTGTACCCTGACTGTACTCTGTACCCTGACTGTACTCTGTACTCTGACTGTACTCTGATTGTACCCTGACTGTACTCTGTACTCTGACTGTCCTCTGACTGTACTCTGTACTCTGACTGTACTCTGATTGTACCCTGACTGTACTCTGTACCCTGACTGTACTCTGTACTCTGACTGTACTCTGTACTCTGACTGTACTCTGATTGTACCCTGACTGTACTCTGACTGTACCCTGACTGTACCCTGACTGTCCTCTGACTGTACTCTGTACTCTGACTGTACTCTGTACTCTGACTGTACTCTGACTGTACTCTGTACTCTGACTGTACCCTGACTGTCCTCTGACTGTACTCTGTACTCTGACTGTACTCTGTACTCTGACTGTACTCTGATTGTTCCCTGACTGTACTCTGATTGTACCCTCACTGTACTCTGTACCCTGACTGTACCCTGACTGTACTCTGTACTCTGACTGTACTCTGATTGTACCCTGACTGTACTCTGTACCCTGACTGTACCCTGACTGTACTCTGTACCCTGACTGTACTCTGTACTCTGACTGTACTCTGATTGTACCCTGACTGTACTCTGTACCCTGACTGTACTCTGTACCCTGACTGTACTCTGTACTCTGACTGTACTCTGATTGTACCCTGACTGTACTCTGTACCCTGACTGTACTCTGTACTCTGACTGTCCTCTGACTGTACTCTGTACTCTGACTGTACTCTGATTGTACTCTGTACCCTGACTGTACTCTGTACTCTGACTGTCCTCTGACTGTACTCTGTACTCTGACTGTCCTCTGACTGTACTCTGTACCCTGACTGTACTCTGTACACTGACTGTCCTCTGACTGTACTCTGTACTCTGACTGTCCTCTGACTGTACTCTGTACTCTGACTGTACTCTGATTGTACCCTGACTGTACTCTGACTGTACTCTGATTGTACCCTGACTGTACTCTGTACCCTGACTGTCCTCTGACTGTACTCTGTACTCTGACTATCCTCTGACTGTACTCTGTACCCTGACTGTACTCTGTACTCTGACTGTCCTCTGACTGTACTCTGTACTCTGACTGTACTCTGACTGTACTCTGTACTCTGACTGTACTCTGATTGTACCCTGACTGTACTCTGTACCCTGACTGTCCTCTGACTGTACTCTGTACTCTGACTGTACTCTGATTGTACCCTGACTGTACTCTGACTGTACTCTGATTGTACCCTGTCTGTACTCTGTACCCTGACTGTACTCTGTACTCTGACTGTCCTCTGACTGTACTCGGTACTCTGACTATCCTCTGACTGTACTCTGTACTCTGATTGCACCCTGACTGTACTCTGTTCTCTGACTGTACTCTGTACTCTGACTGTACCCTGACTGTCCTCTGACTGTACTCTGTACTCTGACTGTACTCTGTACTCTGACTGTACCCTGACTGTCCTCTGACTGTACTCTGTACTCTGACTGTACTCTGTACTCTGACTGTACTCTGATTGTACCCTGACTGTACTCTGTACCCTGACTGTACCCTGACTGTACCCTGACTGTACCCTGACTGTACTCTGTACTCTGACTGTACTCTAATTGTACCCTGACTGTACCCTGACTGTACTCTGTACCCTGACTGTACTCTGTACTCTGACTGTACTCTGATTGTACCCTGACTGTACTCTGTACTCTGACTGTCCTCTGACTGTACTCTGTACTCTGACTGTACTCTGATTGTACCCTGACTGTACTCTGTACCCTGACTGTACTCTGTACTCTGACTGTACTCTGTACTCTGACTGTCCTCTGACTGTACTCTGTACTCTGACTATCCTCTTACTGTACTCTGTACCCTGACTGTACTCTGTACTCTGACTGTCCTCTGACTGTACTCTGTACTCTGACTGTCCTCTGACTGTACTCTGTACTCTGACTGTACTCTGATTGTACCCTGACTGTACTCTGTACCCTGACTGTACTCTGTACTCTGACTGTCCTCTGACTGTACTCTGTACTCTGACTGTACTCTGATTGTACCCTGACTGTACTCTGTACCCTGACTGTACTCTGTACTCTGACTGTCCTCTGACTTTACTCTGTACTCTGACTGTACTCTGTACCCTGACTGTCCTCTGACTGTACTCTGTACTCTGACTGTCCTCTGACTGTACTCTGTACTCTGACTGTACTCTTATTGTACCCTGACTGTACTCTGACTGTACTCTGATTGTACCCTGACTGTACTCTGTACTCTGACTGTCCTCTGACTGTACTTTGTACTCTGACTGTCCTCTGACTGTACTCTGTACTCTGACTGTACTCTGATTGTACCCTGACTGTACTCTGACTGTACTCTGATTGTACCCTGACTGTACTCTGTACCCTGACTGTACTCTGACTGTACTCTGATTGTACCCTGACTATATTCTGTACTCTGACTGTACTCTGATTGTACCCTGACTGTACTCTGACTGTACTCTGATTGTACCCTGACTGTATTCTGTACCCTGACTGTACCGTGACTGTAACCTGACCTCATTTGCAGCACCAGTGACTCTCAATATCAAGCCTACGATCCCGCACGCAGAGCGGCAGCAGACTCTCAGTGATTGAAAGTCTGCTGCCGTTCCTGGATGGGGAGGGCGCAGCGACGTCCTCTGTTACCCAAAACGGAGGCGTATCGCCACGGTTGGTTGGGGGAGAGGCCAGGATCTGCATCTGGCTGACGGAGGTTTCCTGGAATCTTTTGAGCAACTGCCATCACCGGCTTGAGTGACTCCATGGTCACTCAGCCAGCAGGGGATCACGCAGATGACCGAACGCTGCGTCCACGGACGCAGCGCGGAACAGTAATGCATGAAGTAGGCATGACGCCTCCTACTTCATTACCATATTAGTGCTATCGCAGCTGCTACCATCTTAGCAGTTGTGATAGCAACTCTGTCTAAGCCTGAACCATCCCCTTGGATCAGCCCCTGGAATCACCCCCTGGAATCACCCCTTGTAATGACCCCCTGTAATCACCCACTGTAATCACCCCCTGTAATCACCCACTGTAATCACCTGCTATAATCAGCCGCTATAATCAGCCGCTATAATCACCCCTTGTAATGACACGCTATAATCACCCCCTGTAATCACCTGCTATAATCAGCCGCTATAATCACCCCTTGTAATGACACGCTATAATCACCCCTTGTAATGACACGCTATAATCACCCCCTGTAATCACCCCCTGTAATCACCTGCTATAATCACCCCCTGTATCCACCCCCTGTAATCACCTGCTATAATCAGCCGCTATAATCACCCCTTGTAATGACACGCTATAATCACCCCCTGTAATCACCCACTGTAATCACCTGCTATAATCACCCCCTGTAATCACCCGCTGTAATCACCTGCTATAATCACCCCCTGTAATCACCTGCTATAATCACCCCCTGTAACCACCCCCTGTAATCACCTGCTATAATCATCCCCTGTAATCACCCGCTGTAATCACCCGCTATAATCATCCCCTGTAATCACCCGCTGTAATCACCCGCTATAATCATCCCCTGTAATCACCCGCTGTAACCACCCCCTGTAATCACCCCCTGTAATCACCCGCTGTAATCACCCGCTGTAATCACCCCCTGTAATCACCCGCTGTAATCACCCCCTGTAATCACCCCCTGTAATCACCTGCTATAATCACCCCCTGTAATCACCCCCTGTAATCACCCGCTGTAATCACCCGCTGTAATCACCCACTGTAATCACCTGCTATAATCACCCCCTGTAATCACCCCCTGTAATCACCCGCTGTAATCACCTGCTATAATCACCCCCTGTAATCACCTGCTATAATCACCCCCTGTAATCACCCCCTGTAATCACCTGCTATAATCACCCTCTGTAATCACCCCTGCAATCACCTGCTATAACCACCCCCTGTAACCAGCCCCTGTAATCACCTGCTATAATCATCCCCTGTAATCACCCGCTGTAACCACCCCCTGGAATCACCCCCTGTAATCACCTGCTATAATCACCCCCTGTAACCACCACCTGTAACCACACCCTGTAACCACCCCCTGTAATCATCCCCTGTAATCACCCGCTGTAACCACCCCCTGTAATCACCTGCTATAATCACCCGCTGTAATCATCCCCTGGAATCACCCGCTATAATCATCCCCTGTAATCACCCCCTGGAATCACCCCCTGGAATCACCCGCTATAATCACCCGCTATAATCACCCGCTGTAATCACCCCCTGGAATCACCCCCTGTAATCACCCCCTGTAATCATCCCCTGTAATCACCCGCTGTAATCACCCGCTGTAATCACCCGCTATAATCATCCCCTGTAATCACCCGCTGTAACCACTCCCTGGAATCACCCGCTGTAATCACCCCCTGGAATCACCCGCTATAATCACCCCCTGTAATCACCCCCTGTAACCACTCCCTGGAATCACCCGCTGTAATCACCCGCTGTAATCACCCCCTGGAATCACCTGCTGTAATCACCCCCTGGAATCACCCGCTATAATCCACAACAGAATGTGGGAGTATAATAATATTCTCCTTATATCTTGCATTAATGTATCCTTGTGTTACTGCAGTATACAACATAGATAACAGTCACCTCTTGAAATATTCCCATTTGCTGGTTCGAGATGCAGAAGATCAGATGTGACCAAATGACTTAGTATCGCACCTGTACATTTATTGTATCATAGTGACACTATCAGAAGCAGTGGCCGGAACCGCTCGCATGGATGGACGATTTTATAACTAGAGAAAGATTCCGTTTTATTCTGCATCGGTCTGTGCACTGAATCTTGTGGTTTATAGTCAGACATTAAAGTCCCGATATTTCCATTGTTCAAACTGAATTTATTTAAAATTGTGTCAATTAAGGAGGCGTCATATTCCGTGTTCTGCGGATCTCCGCGCCGGCTGCAAGTGTAACAAGTTGTCATTTGGTCACACAAAACATAATGGAAGAAGCTGCAATATAGAGGATAAGAGCAGGAGGGAGATGGCTCAGTCAGTGTGTGATTTATATGTAGTATGTTCCCCTCCGTGTACAGCTCTACATACAGATGTGTCCTCATACAGCTAGGATCTATACACCATACCGCGCCCGATGCCGACTGAGGTGCTCCCAGAGGTGTTACGTACTGTCGTTCGAAGTGTATCGCAAAAGACAACTATTCCGATAAGATCTGTCCTCCTTTGTGCATGTGCAGAGCAATGTGCGCGTCGCCGGGGGTGCTGTGAGGACTCCAATGTGATCCCTCTCACGGCACTTTGCAGAAAGAAACCCATATAGGGGTATTGAATATGGAGCGAAAATGCCGTTACTGCGATGTTTTCGCTCGGATGACGTCATTTTCGGCGCTTTTACTTTTACACCGTATTCAATTTGAAAACTTTTCGCCGGTGCGATAAGTACATTGCATCCGACCCTGCGAAAAACTATCACCAAGGAATGTGTGGTGAAAAAAAGTGCAGGATTGGGGTTTTGGGGTGCAACATTTCGGAAACTACCCTGTAACCTTCAGACAGTCCCCCAAAGGTAAACTGTGTCAAAAAATTTTTAAAAAATACCTCAGAAGACCCCCAAAAAAGCACTTTCATTTTGGGGGCCAAAAAAAAAATTGGGGGGTACAAAGTTAAAAACTAGTGAACTACAATCTAGGGGGGTCCCCAAGTACGCCTCAGGTGTTTTTTTCATTGCAGGTGTTTGCGGCAGGTGGATTTTTCACGTTTTTTAAAACTTCACTTTAGCAACTTTTAAATATGCTCACCCCTATTTTCAAGTACCCAAAATTTGCTGGGACTACTTATTTTCTCCAAAAAAACCTTCTAAATACTATTCTTCACCACCTTCCCAAATCCCCAAAATAGCAGCTATCGAGCCCGTTTAAAGACCCCAAAAACCTTCAGCAGGGCTAATCGGGGGTATCCAGAGTGATCCCACATGTCAGAGCATCTTTTTGGGGGTGTTAGGGTGATTTCCCCAAAAATCAGCAAAGTTTTCGCTGATTTCACTTTCAGCGAGTGCCGTTTTCAACGATTTCATATTGAATACGGGTATAATCGGGGGCGCACGCGATACTTTTTCACCGGCAAAAGCTCCGATGTGCGGCGAAAACTTCGACACACATAGACGGCGAAGTCTACGTTTCATATTGAATACCCCTCGTAGACTTCTATCGGGTAACGCCGTCTAAAGATGGCGTTACCCATCAGGTCCAAGCTGCAGAAAGCTTTGCGGAAATGCACTATTATTGAAAATGCTGTTTTCGGGCGATTGACCGCATTTTTGATGATAGTGCATCTCGCCCTCAGTGTACTACAGACGCTGAGACCTGACTGTCACTGAACTGGAATTAGTTTAAATACATAGTTGCAGATGAAGCACATCAGGACTTGGCGTGAGAAAAAGCCGCGGCTGTATTTATTAAAGTCAAATTTTGCATTTGATGTTGGATTTAGCTCATCTGAAATCAGTGATGAGAACCGTTACGTGGCCTTTAGTAACCTAGCGGTTCTCACCATTGAAGTCAATGGTGGGAACTCCTCACTGGCTGAGAGAGGCAGAGGCACGCATCTCTCAGCCAATGAACGATCAGCCTATGTATTTCTAAGTGAAATGCCGCGGCTGAGCTGTCATTCGGGAAGTTCCGTCCTTAGAGGATGGTATTTACGTCCGTGGGCTGGGGTCTTTGCGTTTTTATGTTTTGTGAAGACGTGATGCCTATATGGAGAAGAGGACGTGTACAGGGATTGTAGGTGAGTATATGTGAGTGTAATGAACGTATACTGCCACGGTGCGCGAGTCTTGTCTTTGTTTTAATATTTCTTTTACAGGTGAACTAGAGGTAACAGCGGGCCCTTAATGCCTGCATGCTGGTTCTTGTAGTTCTCCAAGTACCAGCATGCAGGGGAGGCTTGCTGGGACCTCTAGTTCTTTGGTAAAGGACAATGGGGGTCATTCAGACCCGGTCGCAAGCGCTGAGCGCTAGCAACCGGGTCGATGTTTCCCCACTGGGCATGCGCTTATCGGAGCCGGCTCCGACGTGCGCATGTGCGAGACCCGGCTAGCGACGGGCGCTCCGTCGCTACGGGTCTCACACCAAAGGGGGCGAGCTGTCGATGGTGAGTGACAGCTCGCCCCGTTTGGGAAGCGGGCAGGGGGCGTGGCCAGCCAAACGGAGGCGTTACCGACTGAACGCTTGCCGTTTGGGGGCGGCCCCACTGACATCAGCAATGATGTCAGTGGGGAGCTTCCTGCTCGATCAGAGCAGAGAGCTCCCTGGGGCTTGCGGTTGACGAGACCCAACCTTAGGGTCTCGTCGCAAGCCCCGATGGTCGCGATGGTCTTGATCATCGCGACCATCACCCTGGTCGATCACAAGACGCTGTGGGTGGTAACCTACAGCCTAGCGATCGACCAGAAGGCGGTACTTAAAAAAGTAAGCGGCCGCCCTCATTCAGAGCGATCGCTTGCAGCAAGCGATCGACTCTGATTGGATCCCATGTTATTTATTCTATATTTATACAACAATAAACCGGACACCGACCGGCCAGGGGTTCCAGGGAGAACCACTGTATTAATGTTATCCCTGACTCTGCCCTCTCCTTCAAACCCCACATTCATCTCCAGGACCAGGCCCTCTCTCACTCTGGAGATAACAAAGACCCTCATCCACTCACAGGTCATCTCTGGACTGGTGTAACCTCCTTTTATCTGGTTTCCCTATCTCCAGCGTATCCACTCCAAACTGTCCTCAAAACTGCTGACCGGCTCATCGGCCTCTACAAAAGAAGTGATTCTGCCTTCTCTTTCCACTATGTCCTATACTAGCTCCCTTTCCCCTTCTGAACCCAAACTCCTCACACTTACCATTAAAGGTATCACCTAACCCTCTCCCCCCGACATTAATGAGTTTTGTGGCCTCCACACTCCCACCCACCAACTTTGCTCAGCCAATGACCACTGACTTTCTCCTGAACTGATTACCTCCTCCCACTGGCATCGACAAGACTTCACCCATGCTACTTTCTACCACTGGAACGTCATACGGGCTCTAAAACCCACTTTTTATTAAAGCATACAACTCTGAAGCTAACCCACCGCTATATGCTCCTCACTCACTGTCTCTCCTCTGTGTCACCCCTGTCTGTCTGCCCCTCACCTATATATTGTACCCTCTCATGCTAACCCACCGCTCTATGGGCCTGATTCAGAGCCGCTCGTAAGCGGCCGCTCGTTCGTTCCGAGCGATGCCTGCACAACTGCGCATGCATACGGATCGTAATACACATGCGCGAACCAGTCAGTGTGGCCGAAAATCGTTTGTTCGCTAAATAGCGAATGCCTGCTATTTTGAGTGACAGGAGGAGGCGTATGTGGGTGGTAATGGGGGAAGGTGCTTGAAAACGGGGAGTGGAGATCCGAACGCAGGCGTGCTTAAAGGTCAAAACGGGCATAATTAATACAGCAGCGTCATTGACCCCGTCACTGGGTTATTTTAGAGTCAGAACTGCTCGCAAGATTGCGGTAGGAAAAAACAACCACAAGAATTGCGAGCAGTTCATACGCTGGTCGATGTACTCGATTAACCTAATAAATAGCGGACATGACATAGGATGCGAGCGGCCAGGGGGGGTAGTTTTCCAAAAAACGACCGCATGTTTTGTTCGCTCGTTCAGACCTAGAGGCGTGAACAGACCGCAAAGAGCGAACGGTTCATTTGAATAGCCACCCCTTTTTCCTGAACGAGCGAGCGCAAATAGCGTCCGGCTCTGAATCAGGCCCTATGCTCCTCACTCACTGTCTCTCCCCTCTGTGTCACCACTGTCTGTCTGCCCCTCCCCTATACAGTGTAAGCTCTCATCCTAACCCACCGCTCTATGCTCCTCACTCACTGTCTCCCCGTGTCACCCCGCCTGTCTGCCCCTCCCCTATATAGTGTAACCTCTCATCCTAACCCATCGCTCTATGCTCCTCACTCACTATCTCTCCCCTCTGTGTCACCACTGTCTGTCTGCCCCTCTCCTATATAGTGTACCCTCTCATGCTAACCCACCGCTCTATGCTCCTCACTCACTATCTCTCCCCTCTGTGTCACCACTGTCTGTCTGCCCCTCCCCTATACAGTGTACCCTCTCATGCTAACCCACCGCTCTATGCTCCTCACTCACTATCTCTCCCCTCTGTGTCACCACTGTCTGTCTGCCCCTCCACTATACAGTGTAAGCTCTCATCCTAACCCACCGCTCTATGCTCCTCACTCACTGTCTCCCCTCTGTGTCACCCCTGTCTGTCTGCCCCTCCCCTATAGAGTGTAACCTCTCATCCTAACCCACCGCTCTATGCTCCTCACTCACTGTCTCTCCCCTCTGTGTCACCCCTGTCTGTCTGCCCCTCCCCTATAGTGTGTAACCTCTCATCCTAACCCACCGCTCTATGCTCCTCACTCACTGTCTCTCCCCTCTGTGTCACCCCTGCCTGTCTGCCCCTCCCCTACAGTGTGTAACCTCTCATCCTAACCCACCGATCTATGCTCCTTACTCACTGTCTCTCCCCTCTGTGTCACCCGTCTGTCTGCCCCTCCCCTATAGAGTGTAACCTTTCATCCTAACCCACCGCTCTATGCTCCTCCCTCACTGTCTATCCCCTCTGTGTCACCCCTGCCTGTCTGCCCCTCCCCTATAGTGTGTAACCTCTCATCCTAACCCACCACTCTATGCTCCTCCCTCACTGTCTCTCCCCTCTGTCGCCCCTGTCTGTGTGCCCCTCCCCTATAGAGTGTAGGCTCTCATCCTAATCCACCGCTCTCTGTTCCTCACTCACTGTCTCTCTTCTCTGTGTTATCCCTGTCTGCCAGCCCTCCCCTTTAGACTGTAAGATCCCATGAGCAGGGTCCTTTTCCCTCACGTGCTGTTCCATCCAGCGAAGTTATGGCACCCGGTGGATATCACGCCACAACAACAGCGCTGCCCGGAGCATCCTCAGGATGCTCCAGGGAGCTGTTATGGCTGCAGTCTGTTGTTGTTGGGAACTTCTTTTTTGAGAGGGGTCCCCACCTCCCCAGGGATCCCCGGCCTGGACTGACTAGCGGTCAAGTATACCCAGTGAAAGGGTACCACCACTGTGGCATTACACCCCTGCTAGAGAGAGTCCGGTGCTGGTTATACAAAATACGGGGGACCCCTACATCATTTGTCCCCTGTATTTTCATAACCAGGACCGGCTCACAAAGCCCAGTGCTGGTTGTGCAAAATACGGGGGACATGTACATCTTATGTCCCCTGTATTTTTACAACCAGGACTGGCTCAGAAAAGCCTGGTGCTGGTTGTGCTTTTAGGGGGGATCCCACGTTATTTTTTAAAAATAAAATGTAACACTTTGCCACGTTGTTACACACAGACGCATGCACTGATCTGTGTAATTCACGTCTGCCTCATGCTTAAATCGCCAGCATGAAGCAGGTCTGTTATTTTGGGGATTTTATGTTCAATTTGGAGTTCGATTTCAAATCGAATATTTGTAAATCAGGGGTTTCTATGTTGGTCTAGGTAAAAGTACCAATGTTTTGCCGATATTCGATTTTGAGTGGGATTTGACTGGGATTTGGTTTTAAATACAATTTTCATTTGATTTTGCCTTTAGTAAATCTCCAAATGGAAAATCACACAAAAAATTAAAGCCAAACTTTGATAAATATATGACTTAAACGCAATCTCAGACAGATGTACAAATGTCGCACATCAAATTGATCAGTTCAATCTAGCAGAGTAGTTTTGTCACTAATAGTTGTTTCATTTATGCGAACAAAAAGAACATTTTCATCGGGAAAGACACTCGGCGCTCCCACGTTGCCCTGGGAGCCGGTGCGCCGAGAGGGTTTGTTTGACGTGACTTCACTAACAGCGTATGAGGAGACATATGTAATATGTTGACAAATATATATATAAAGAACATATCATGTACAGAATCTCCTGTCAAAAAAAAAATATCTATTAAATCTGTGGTTACAGCCTCACTGGGGAGGAATAAGAGTAAGTTATACTTAGTTTTTATTTTTAAACATTCCATTTTCTATCGTGTTATTATTATTTTAGGGTTTTAATATTTTGTTTAGTTTATTTGACAGTATCAGTGAAAGCCGACCGACTCCAGCTTCTCCGCGGAGACACAGAAATAATACAAATATAATTTTTTATGAAGTGTAACACATTGACGGCACCGGTATCTGGAGCCTGATTGTTGCCGCCTTTGGGCCTCAGCGCATCATAAAAGCACATAACAGAATCCAGACGTAAGCTCTTGTCCACATACAGAGAAAGTCATTAAGAGAAGCTCAATTTCCAAAGGTCTAGTGAAAGAATTGAAACGGGCTGGGATAAGATGCTCACAATCCCATAACGCCAGGCGGATACCGCCCTTATAACTACCCAGCTTACATTACACCATGACTGTACGCACGCCGCTTTCCATCTGATGTTCGGGAAAGTCCAATGAATGAGGTGTCAGATATTTCACTCAAACGCTGCGACGAGTCCTGTAACCACTGCACCTCCTGCGCTATATGGAGCCATACACTCACGGCACTTATTTCCAGTGATGTGCGGTGAAGTCAATAGCTGGGGAGGCTCACATGGAGATGGGTCTGAGTGCTGGGGCCCTGTCTCACCCCCTACTCACTGTAAATCTCCCCTCACTACACTAAGCTTCAGTGTCCATTGATTTTCTTACCTGCATCACTGTGTCTTCTCTTGCTGCTGCTGACTCAGCTCCGATCTTTGAACACTGCAGTGCACTGCCTGGTCACATGACACATCCAAGGTGCCCATCAGTGCCCATACTCAGAGGCATGCCTCTATTAGCTCTCTTTCTGTGCAGCTTACTGCCTCTGGTGTGGCCCCACCCCAGCTCTGCAAGCAGTGTCTGACTATATAGAAGCGAGGCTGAGCTGTTGCTGCCTCATCTCTCGTTTCCCTGCAGCCCCAGTGAGCTCCACAAAGCTGGTGAGTGTTAACTATAAAAATGATTACAATAAACAAAGAAGATGTATATAAGTTATAAATATCCTCTTTTTATTATTCTAATGATTTTTATATCAAATCTCTGGAGTATGACAGGGGAGGCTCTGCCTCTCCTGACTGCACGTCCCTGCTTATTACAGGAACAGAGACATAGATATACAAAATGCAGGTTGCTCAATAAATTTATAGGCACACAGAGAAGTAGATAGAGAAGTATCCGCTCAGGAAGATATAAGGGTGCAGAATATAAGGGTGCAGATTCAGAGTCAGGTGCAGCAGCTGCGTCCTTGGTCCCAGTAATGTGTGCATCTTTATGCTAATGCTGCTACAAAGCCCTTCCCTGCTGTGCCCGTGCGTCCTGATGTGCAAGGACTGGGAAGCCCAATGTCAGCATCTGCGTCTGTAGATACAACCACTTTCAACAAAACGACCGCAACGCTCCCATATGACGCAACATTTCTGTGCGTCTTTAAAGCCACCCCCCTGTTACCTTCCAGTCACCGTCCAGGAATGCCTCTTGTGTTTCTGATACGGAGCGTCCAAATCCTTACTGAGACTCTGTGCGCACAAAATAGGAACGCATGCGCACTGCGATTCAGGCGCAAGTGAAAAACATTGTTCCCCTGCATTCCACATCAGCGCCGCATCCAGCTGAGAGTCAGACCCAAGGTGCTCAGTCATTGCCCGGAGGGATGGAATACGCTATAACAGAGATAACATGGAATAGCAACACCTGTGTGTAAGTGACTGTATAAAAACATCAGCAATTGGTGGGGGGGGGGGGGTTGGCCTATTTATTAAAAAAAAGTGAAAAAAATTATGATTTTCTGATGCAGTGATCAGAGTGGGAGCTAGGCTTTCGGTAACCCTGTTACTCTACCTATATGAGCGCCATATAATACATAGAGCATCACAGTGACCGCCATACAATACAGAAAGCATCAGTCACCTCCATATAACACAGGAGTGTGACCGTTCTACAATACAGAGAGTATGTGTTACCCTTCCACAAAAAGTACAGTATCAGCTACCTCAGCATATACTGTAGTAACAACCCTGTTCAATGTAATTGATATAATTAACCCATTAACAATAATTACATACAAAATTCCCATTTTTAAGTAACCCCAACATCATAAAATAATTCCATTTATGTACATTAACCCCCTAATTACCAAGTATTGCTAACGCTTTGCTATATGTCCAGCCCTGATTCACATCCATGTCAGCATTTATTAGCGCAGTAATGTGAATACTTACCTGCTGGACCGCTCTTCCGATATAGGACTGTCCTGAGGAAGAGGTCACTTCTGGGTCTATGAACTAAAACTTCTAATGTGCATACGAGGACTGAAGATGAATCCTTTGGATAGTGCCAGCTATGGATGGCGGTGCCTATCGTGCAGGAGCTCCGGAAATGTCTGCTCTCCATGGCTTGCTGCGTGATTCTATGGGGGCGGCTGTGTTGCAGGACCGCAGCAGATGCCCCCGATCCTAGTCTTATGACAAACCTTTTAATTAACCCCATTCAAGCAGTAACCCCTTACCCCCATATTCTTACTATAACCTGCCATAATCTATACCCTGTTACCCCATTGCCCTAACTGGCCTGTTGTAGATCTCTTCTGTCACTTTCCTGCTGCAGCCACTAGGATCCGGACGCATCATGCAGCAGCCGCCTGTCAGACGGGTCCCGCAGAGGCTGCTGCTGTCAGTAAGGGGGTGGGGCCAGGCAGCAGCCGCCTGTCAAACAGGTCCCACAGAGGCTGCTGCTGTCAGTAAGGGGGTGGGGCCATGCAGCAGCCGCCTGTCAGACGGGTCCCGCAGAGGCTGCTGCTGTCAGTAAGGGGGTGGGGCCATGCAGCAGCCGCCTGTCAAATGGATCCCACAGAGGCTGCTGCTGTCAGTAAGGGGATGGGGCCATGCAGAGACTGGGGGGCCGTACAGCCTCCGGCTCCCCTGCTGGTGCCAGAGGTGCTGAGAGGAGGAGGGAAGTGGCTACTAATTACCCAGGCTCGGGCTTGTTGGGGGGGTCCTTCCCCCTTTCTCCATCCCAGAAGGGGCTGCGGTGGGTCCGGGAAGCCTGCTGCCGCTGGTCGGGGATATGCACATGTGGGACCCATCTTGCGGGACAATAATTTAAAAAAAATGAAATCTGTAACTTAACATTAAACTACGTACAATGGTTTTGGAGGGTTGTCATTTTAAATGTGTGCTGGACGTTCCCCTTTTGATTGTAGTTTTGTTGTTTTAGCTGATGATAGGCAAGTTTGGCAGAGCTATAGGTTTAAGGTGACTTTCAGTAACTGCTCCTATTCCATCCCCCCCCCTCCCTCCATTTGTCACATTTTGTTGCTGTAAGTCGCGGTGTAGAACAGAAGTGGGTGCACTTTCCTGGCATGGAGGATACGTTATATCCGGCACAGGAAATGCTTACACCACCAGGGGTAAATTTACTAAGATGGGAGTTCTATTAAGAAGTGATGTTGCCCATAGCAACCAATCGGATTCTACTTCTCATTTATCCAGCACCTTCTAGAAGATAATACCTGGAATCTGATCGGTTGCTATGGGCAACATCACTTCTTAATAGAACTCCCATCTTAGTAATTTACCCCTTAAAATAAAAATGTAAAACTCCGATTCATTATTTGTCAATCTAATTTGACAAACTCTGAAGCGACCAGCACCGGCTTTGTGTCATTATTCTCCATTGTTAGGTTACAGTTTGTTGGTTGGTTTTAAAGGTTTTCACTGAAAGCATAACACAAATAAATCCCGTTAGTGAGTTTATAAAGCGTTTCCCGTTCTTCATCTTTTATCGCCATCAGATCCAAGGAAACAACCTGGCAGCGCAAACACCCATCATCGTTACTTTCAGGGTACAGTAGGTGGCTCCCTGAAGCCGACACCTCATGGCAAAGACACGTGTAGCAGGGCCTGGGATCTAACACTGCTCTCCTCTGATTACAGATCCTGCTTTGCTTTCTAGTAAATGGATGGAAGTAGAGGATCAGGAGATTTGTAACATTGTAGCAGTACTGGAAACTATAACAATATACAGACTAGAGAACAGTGATGACAGGAGAGTGAAACATGAAGCACTGATTGTATCTAAAGAGACAACAGGAACATAAACATACCGTATGCACTGTGTCAGAGGGGTTTCCATCTGGGGCTTCCTACTGTACCTGTGCTGGTCAGGAGTTTGTCTTTCAAATGTTTTGGATCTAAACAGAACCCTTTAATTTTGTAACATTTTTGCCAACTTCATTTTTTTACATATATTTATATAATTAGTTACACACACCACAGGACAGCCTCCTCACCACAGGGCAGCCTCCACACCACAGGACAGCCTCCACACCACAGGACAGCCTCCACACCACAGGACAGCCTCCTCACTACAGGGCTGCCTCCTCACCACAGGGCTGCCTCCACACCACAGGACAGCCTCCTCACTACAGGGCAGCATCCTCACCACAGGACAGCCTCTTCACTACAGGACAGCCTCCACACCACGGGGCAGCCTCCTCACCACGGGGCTGCCTCCTCACCACAGGGCAGCCTCCTCACCACAGGGCAGCCTCCTCACTACAGGGCAGCCTCCTCACCACAGGGCAGCCTCCACACCACAGGGCAGCCTCCTCACTACAGGGCAGCATCCTCAACACAGGACAGCCTCTTCACTACAGGACAGCCTCCACACCACAGAGCAGCCTCCTCACTACAGGGCAGCCTCCTTACCACAGGACAGCCTCCTCACTACAGGGCAGCCTCCACACCACAAGGTAGCCTCTTCACCACAGGACAGTCTCCTCACTACAGGGCAACCTCCACACCACAGGGTAGCCTCCACACCACAGGGCAGCTTCCACACCACAGCAGGGCCATCTCTTCCATTGGGCTTGTTAGGCAGTTGCCCAAGGGCCCGAAGCTTCAAGGGGCCCACCAACCTGCCCCCCTGCAGCCACAGCCAGTAGTTAAATTTTTATTTTTAAAAGCACTCTCAACCCTCCCCACCCCCCCCCCTGTTGACGAGCGACCATTCCCGTGCCCAGGGCCCACACTGCTGTTAAGACAGCCCTGCACCACAGGGCAACCTCCACACCACAGGGCAACCTCCACACCACAGGACAGCCTCCTCACCACAGGTCAGCTTCCACACCACAGGACAACCTCCTCACCACAGGGCAACCTCTTCACCACAGGACAGCCTTCTCACCACAGGGCAACCTCCTCACCACAGGGCAACCTCCTCACCACAGGGCAGCTCCACACCACAGGGCAGCCTCCACACCACAGGGCAGCCTCCTCACCACAGGGCAGCCTCCACACCACAGGGCAGCCTCCTCACCACAGGGCATCCTCCTCACCACAGGGCATCCTCCACACCACAGGGCAGCCTCCTCACCACATGACAACCTCCACAACACAGAACAGCCTCCACACCACACAGCAGCCTCCCCACAATTTAGTGGCTTTGATGTACACATGACCCAAAAAAACAACAAAAAAAAGGTATATAAATATGTGGTATTCCTTTCCTGCTCTATGTGCAGCCGCCTCCTTGCAGCGCCAATGCATATTACTGTGGTATATAGCGGCCTCTGCTTATCTCTTACTTTGGTCTCTATTCAGCAATGAATTATTTAACGATTGTTTGAAACAATCATTTCCACACATTTTAAGTATTTCCGCTATTCAGCAAAGGGTTAATGGAGAAGACTGTCGTCGCACTGTAAGAGCTGCTGTAGTCATCGCTCTCTCCCGTGCTTTAATGGTTTTTGCTATTCAGCAAAGCAAAAGTCGTTAAACTCCCTCCATAAATCTCCACTTTATATATATCACCATCTCAGAATGGCGTTATATGAAGAAAATCCTTCATTATCTTAAACTGCAGGGACAGAAGGACATTTTCCCATCAGTCCCTGCAGGATTTCTCCGTCCCAGTCTCCTTCCCTGCAGTTTGGCGACCGCCCGACAGGTGTTTGTCCAGCTCCAGTCACCCAAACGTGTCTAATTTGTTTGAAATGTGTACTTAGGCTCTATATTACTCTGCATACATTTACGTGTTAACGCAACCGCTGTCCCTGCGCAGTTTATTGCTGAATAGCAGGGGGAAAAAAATTTTGGAAAATATTGTGTCAATGTTGCCGAAAATATTCAGGACTACGACCCCACTAACGCTGAATAGTCCCCTTTGAACAACTTGCTTTGTATGAAATGTAAATGCTTTTGGCTCTTTGCTGGGAGACCATAAAATACTATGAAATCAGAGACCGTTTCCAGCTTTCTGCACAAACATCTCCAATAAACATTCAGGTGGAAAGCATGAAATCACGCAGTATAATTCTGTTACTCTCATCTCACTGGCTCCCCGTCCTGCGTACTGAAGCCTGGTCTCCTTTGTTAGACAGCCCTTAGTAAAGGCATGTACAGTATTATCCCCAAACACACAGGGAGGTTGGTAAATCAAATAAAAACAAGACCACATTTTTCACATCAGATAAGATACAGTATATAAACTATAAAATGACCTGATAATCAGGGTGCAATGGAGCTAAGCTGTAATCACAGCCATGTTTAAAAGAAGACGTACATTTGTTTGTTTGTTGGCGAATATCTTCCACAGCTCTCACGGTAAAGCTGCCAAATCTTACATAATTATTTAGTATCGAAAAAGTAAGCTACAGTGTCAGACCACATCGCCACATTGCCACAACGCCACAACGCGACAAATCTTATATATAAAATTCATTGGTCTATGTGTTTGTCTGGTTATGCATTCAAACACCCCTGCACCAATTGGGATGAGCCCAATGTGAGGTGGTCCAGTTGGATCCTGGCCAGGTTTTAGGGGGGTTAGGGTACCGATCGGACCTCCCATTGGTGTACGCTGGGCAGAACTTTGACCCGGGGAGCCTGTTCTGAGCCTTCCCCTAGATGGATTTGAATGAAAACTTCACAGAGGGGTGGCGATAGGTCTGGGATGCCTAACGGAGTGGTTGGGGTCCCAGTTGGACCTCACGGCACAGTGCACCAAGCAGAACTTTTACCCATGTAGGTTGTTCTGGCCCTTACACTGGATGGATTTGGACAACATCACATATCTTAAAAGAAATATAATGTGATGTACAATTTGTTACAGTTAAATAATATCTTAATATCTGTTCATTCAAGGTTAAGTCATTGGGCCTGATTCATTACGGATCTCTATTGCGATCGCAACTGCGATGACACACGCAGTCTCACTGTGAAAATATGCTAATGATCGCAATTGCAATGTCGTCGCATCCAAACATAAGGACGCCCACTTTACCAAACACATATCTGTAATAGTCTGCAAAACCCTCGGTAACGTAGTACAATCGCAGCCTCACGCACACTTGGAGTAAGGTCAGACCTTACTCAGGAAATGCTAACCTCGTCGCACGCTATGGGAGCTCTAGCTGCGTATGGCATTACAGTGGCTAATTTATGCACGCCCCTGTAACGGCGTTAAAACGTACTGGCACGACTATGTTTCTCTGCCCTCCCCCCGTCACCTCCCCACAAAATGGTTACTTCCTGTCAATCACTCTGCGATGGGTCTGCGTAGCCACTGCTGGGCCAATCGCAGTGAAGTCTTCGTGCTTGGTTATGAATCAGGCCCATTATATTCAGCCCATTTTCTAGATAAATGAATAGCATCAGTAACTTTTTGATCCAATTTGTTTTTTCAGTTACTGTAACTTTTGCTGTATTCACAGATATACTAAACATTCTTAAAAACAAAACTTTTTACAAAATAATCAACCACTTATTCACATTCTTGCAAGTAAATTATTTTGACAGTTACATCCAACTCATCGTGCGCATGCGCGAGACCCGGATAGCGACGGGCAAGCCGTCACTCCGGGTCTCATACCAAAGGGGGCGTGCTGTCGATGTTGAGTGACAGCACGCCCCCTTTGGTGGGCGGCCCGGGGCTGTGGCTGGCCAGACGGAGGCGTTCCCCTGATTATATGACTTGCATCTAGCACCAGGATGAAGAATTATCGTCTTTCATTAATATGACGCCAGCCAGTGCTGGAAGCGCCGTACAGGGGAAAATACATTGACTTGCGGAAACAGTTTAATGTAAAAAGGTTCAAATGTACTGTACAGATATTTATGGGGGCAAATGTAGATTTTCTTTCCTTTTATGTTTGGGCCCGGCTGCCTTATATAAGCAGAAGTAAAATGACGCTATCCCACACACTGGACCTCATTCAGAGTCGGTCGAAGCGGCCGCACGGTCGTACGGGAAAAGGGGCCGGATATTGAAATGATTCCCTCGCAAGTTGCATCCCTAAGTTCGGATCGGTAGCTGGCCGACCAAGGGGAGGAAGCGGTCGGAATTAAAAAAAAATACGCCCCCTTCTCGTACGCATGGCACATCATCTCCGGGCATATAAGAATTAATCGAGACCATCGGGAACCATCGAAACTGGTCGTAGAGCTTAAGGTTGACCATACCCTCTCTTAAGCTCTACGATCATGTCAGTGTAAAAACCTCCCATGTCACATGTGCCATGACGCTACTTTGTTAATTATGCACTTCCATAAACCGTATGCACTCCCACAAAACGCTGTTCGCATAATTAGGCACGCCTGCGTTCGGATCTCAACTCTCCCATTTTCAAGCACCTTCCCCTGTTACCACCCACAAACGCCTCCATCTGTCACTCAAACTACCGACCTGGCTGTGTTCAAGGAGAGAGAAATTTCTGATCGTAGCGGCTAGTTTGCGCACGCGCATTGCGAACTTTACGCATGCGCAGTATAGCGAACATCGGTGGCGTACTACCGTGCGGCCGCAATGACCGACTCTGAATGAGGTCCACAGTCCTTATTTCTGTTGCTTAATATATGACATTTCAGTTCAGGAGCGTGAGACCTAGCGCCGATATGATATAGTATCATCCCATTATCTATCTCTCTGTTACTCCTGACCTATGTTCTCATATGTTACCGTTACTCCACCTTATCTGTATGTTTAACCTGATGACCTGCTGAATTGTCTCTTTTTCAGGGTATGTACATCAAATCCACATATGACGGCCTCCATGTCATCACGGGAACGACGGAAAACGTAAGTATAGGGAAAACTTTCGCTATTTAATGCTTTGTGTCCTAATTTATTTATTAAAGATACAAGAGGTTCCAGAATTTGGTTATACAGATTCTTGTCCTGTTGGTTCTGTGCCTGCACAGATAGTAATATCATTTTACTGATATTTTATAATAAAAAAGTGCAGACTGTAGTTATTGTTCACCCTCTGTATCCCAGAGATTTAGGGAAAAGGGGAATCACTCAGTGCTGTATCTCCCACACAGGCACCCTAGGATCCTGCCTCCGGCTGCACTTCAGGGGAAAACTTACCTTATAATATGATTCACTTATGTTTCTTTCCAATTTCTGGTTTTGCTGTTGTAGCAATCCCCCAATTTCACAGCACAAATGATGGCGGAGGGGTGCTGACTACAGGGGGTAGAGAATCAGGTTTTGTGCTATGAGTGTGCACTTTACAAATATTTTCCAAAAGGCTGTGGCCTTACCAGGGGCGTAACTTTATACCAGGAGCCCGAAGGCAAGATAGTTGGTGCCCCCCCCCATCCGCTCACATTCACTGCCAACACCCAGTCTCAGCAGCACTCACTCACACTTCTCCTAAACCACATTCACTTCCAACAATCCAGCAGCACCCAGACACACACTTCCCCTCCATATTCACGGCCACACTCCCCCTCCAACACCCCAGCAGCACCCTTACAAACACTCTCCCCCTGCATTCACTACCAACAGCACACAGACACACACTCTCCCTTCCACATTCACTGCCAACACCCCAACAGCACCCTTACAAACTCTCTCCCCTGCAATCATTTTCAACACCCCAGCAGCACACTTACAAACACTCTCTCCCTACATAACTGCCAACACCCCAGCAGCACCCACACACACACCCCACTGATTTCACTAACACCCCATCAGCGACCAGATATACTCTCTACATTACAACTAACACCCCAGCAGCACCCTTACACACACTCTCTCCCTGCATTCACTGCCAACATCCCAGCAGCACCCAGACCCACACCCCACTGCATTCACTAACAACCCATTAGCACCCAGATACACCCCCCTGCAGTCACTGCCAACACCCCAGCAGCACCCAGACACACCCTCCCCCCCCCCCACGTACTTCACAACTCAAACCTTAGCAGCACTGAGACAAACCTTCCCTCCTGCATTAACTTCCAATGCTCCAGCAGTACTGAGACACACACACTACCACCTACATTATCTGATAATACCCCAGCAGCACCCAGACACATACCCTACCCCCTGCATTCACCGCCAACAACCCGGCAGCACTCAGACACACACCCTTCCCTAATGCATTCAGTACTATCAACCTAGCAGCACCCAGACACATAGCCTCCATTCCTGGAATTCACTTCCAACACCCCAGCAGCACTCAGACACATACCCTCCCCCAATGCATTTACTGATAACAACCTAGAAGCACCCAGATACACAGCCCCCCCTGCATTCACTGCCAACTCCCCAGCAGCACCCAGACACACACTCCCCCCTTGCATTCACTGCCAACTCCCCAGCAGCACCCAGACACACACTCCCCCCTTGCATTCACTGCCAACTCCCCAGCAGCACCCAGACACACACTCCCCCCTTGCATTCACTGCCAACTCCCCAGCAGCACCCAGACACACACTCCCCCCTTGCATCAACTACTAACAACATAGCAGCACTCAGACGTACACTCTCTCCCGCAATGAACTGCCAACACCCCAGCACATAAACAATACATGTTGCTGATAAAAGGAATAAAAGGAAGCAGGTCCTGCGTGTCTGATGGGGAACAACCAACAAAGGAGGAGGGACCAAGGACTCCAGCCTCTGCTGGAGATCCATCCCTATGGTGGGGGCCTTGGAGAGAGAGGACTGTGGCACATGCCCCCTGGGCTCCCTGCTTATTCCAGCTCTGGGGCACATAAGAACCTGGAGCAATGGAGGAGGTCAGGGTGCCCCCTTCAGCGATGGCACCCCTGGCACCCCTTGCTTCCAATATCTCCTGTATCTCTGCTCTGGGGCCTTATGTGTGTATGTTGAGTAGCCAGTACCTCCAGGAGTCCAGCTACGTTCAGCTGAAAACACAACAGTATATCTACATGAAAAGCTTCCACTAGATAACAGGGGATACAGTATATTTACTAAACTGAGAGTTTTTAGAAGTGGAGATGTTGCCCACAGCAACCAATCAGATTCTACCTAACATTTAACTGGCACCTTCTAGAAGGTAATAGCTACAATGTGATTGGTTGCTATGGGAACATCTTCACTTCCAAAAACTCTCACTTTGGTAAATTTAACCCCAGGGGCCAGATGTACTAAGCTCTGAAAGTGATAAACTGGAGAGTGATAAACCACCAGCCAATCAGCTCCCAACTGTCATTTTTCAAATACAGCCTTTAACATGACAGTTGGGAGCAGAGTGGCTGGTGGTTTATCACTCTCCAGTTTATCACTATTCAGAGCTTAGTACATCCTGGAGTTTACTATACCCAACAGAGAATAGTGTCTGGGCGGTGTTAGGTTTTTCTATAAAATGTAACAAAATATTATACAACCACCCCTGATCCATTATTTGCCACTTTATATATCTAATGGGGTCGTTCTTTCCTGCACTAATTCAACTGGAAATGATAAGCAAGAAACGCGAACAATCAGAAGCGCAATGATTTAGCCGCAGCTGTAATAAGTGCAGCAGCCGGTGGGGTCGTTGTGCAGAGACGACCAGTCGCAGGCAGATATCGCTGCTGGCGCCATCATCACTATACTCATTACGTATACACCAAGCGTCTGGTACCTGCAAAGGTTATTCCTCAGAAACGTAAATGGGGATGCGCCAAAGTCGCATGAATTGTCATCTCCAGGGGTTGTGCTGCATTCACACGTATACGTCCATGCGCTATTCACCTTGGGATTGCGCTTTTCAGCTATTCAGCTGCCTCTTCTAGTGATAAGTTGTCTATCACCTGTCTACTTGTGAGCTCAGCCATCTACAATCCCTATGGGAGCCACAATGTAACGAGTGACGAGAGCACATTTCTTTGTAGCTAGGGCTATTTCTAACTCTATCTTGTTTGCACAGTTGGGGGCTCTATGGTGCAGCCGATACATGTTACCCCCTGTCTGCTGCTTCCACCAGTGCTGATTAGTGTCCATAGCTGAGGCTGCTCTGGAACCTTCATGGGTACTAGATACAAACATTACGAGATGATTTTCAGATAACTTACAGTTCGCACAGCAGAACTGTCACCAGGAGCAGCTTCATATCCAGAATGATCAACAATGATATCATCATCACCCTCATCACTATCAGCGGGGAAAAATAACGCCGGCTATCAGCCTTTGTATTGTCGTCTCCTGACTGCAACTTGATGTATCAAGGATGTAGTGCGCCCACAGCGCATAAAACTGTCAATTGTCATTATTTTTAGCCACCCAAGTGTTTGTCACTTGGCGCACAGGCGGGGGGATTAAATTGTCCTGTTTTGTCCAAATTTAGTTTAAATAATCATGAAACAATGGGGGGTGATTCAATTCAGTGCACTATTGAATAGTGCTGGGAAGGAGTTCCTCCACAGTTGCGAGGAGAACTAAGCTAGTGCTACGATGCTGTATTCAGGCTTAGCACGTGCGCTAACAGCATCGCGGCTGGCACTTAAGTTGGAGAATGCAGGTTACTACGGCTATACACCCTGCTTGAGGCGCGCCGGTAACATGCATCTCCTGACTTAAGTGCACAGCGCGTTGGGGACAATTGAATAATTCAGGGAACTCCAACCCGGCACTATTTAACATCGCCTTGAATTGCTCCCATTAAACTTTAGGCCAAGACCCTGAAAACCCCCGACGATTATCATGAAGTACCAAACCACCCCAAAGCCGATGAATTGGGGTTTGATATGTTCATCTCTCATTCTTAATATACACCAACCTGATTGGCTGATAACTAGGATACAGGACGTTGTAATATCTTTCCTATGCTGGGAGGTGTCAGTATTGTCTGCTTATCATCCTCATTAATAATGTGGCGTCGGCGTGACCTATCATTTCTATTCCACTATTTTTTCCTCATTTGTGTTAGCTGGAACACGGAGCTCATGAGTGAGCTACAACCTGCTCCCTCCGCGGACGACGCAGCAGCAAATGAGAGTCTGTATGACTCTCATTGGCTGGCTGCTATTATCTGCCGCTGGCGGCTGTTTGTTTGTAAACTGTGTAGGGCAGACCGCTCTCACTGCGGTCTGCCCTACACTTGTGGGGCCGAGGGTCTTGTCCACCCCTTGGTTACTGGTGGCACTGCTGGCGGCGCTCCCCCTTTGGTCGGCGCCCCTGGCGAGTGCCATCCTGGCCAATGGGTAGATACGCCCCTGAGCTCCTTGGCGTAAAGGGGGAGAGGGTTGGATCGCCGGGTCGAGTGACCCAGCAATCCAACCCAGGTAACTTGCCTGGTTTTACACGGAAATAACCTGTGAAGCCCTGCAGTGTGAACGGCGCGCTCCGGGTCACAATGACCTGGAACGCGCCACATGCTGGCCGATTAGTCCGGCTTCAGTGGCACTTGGAGATGACGTTATATCCAAGCATCCACTTCAACGCCGGAAAAGCCGGGTCAATGCAGACCCGGCTCCGGTGTGAACGGCGCCAACTCAGGAATATCCTGGGTCGGCACTGGGGAAATTCCAGGTCTGATCCGGGTTGGAACTCTGGGCCTGATTCAGAGCCGGACGCTCTGACAGAGCCCTCTCTTTTTTAGAGCGGCCTCCTGGACGCTCGCATAGCTGTGGGTGACCACCCACAGCTATAGCGAGCGGCCAAAAAGATGGTCGCGATGGTCAAGACCATTGTGACCATCGGGCTTACGACGAGACCCTTGTGGTAGGGTCTCATTGCGCAAGCCCTGGAGTGCTTTTGGCTCTATCAGAGCCGAAAGCACTCCCACTGACATCACTAGTGATGTCAGTGGGGCTGGCCCCAGACGGTAGGCATTCCCATGGGAACGCCTCCGTCTGGCCAGCCACGCCCCCGGCATGCTGTCACTCACCATCAACAGCACGCCCCCTTTGTAGCGAGACCCATAGCGTCGGCTTGCCGTCGCTATCCGGGTCTCGCGCATGCGCATGACGGAGCCGGCTGCCTCGTGCGCATGCGCACTTGGCCAACATCTACCCGCTTGCGAGCGCTCAGCGCTTGCGAGCGGGTCTGAATCAGGCCCTCTGTTCCAACTCTGGATCAGACCCGAAATTTTGGTGTAAAAGCGGAATTGTTCACTATTGGCTATACTATATAAATATACGCTAAATATGTCACTGTCCATCTGGTATGATGGAGGTCTTTCCCTTCACCCAAAATTTTAAACTCACAGTACTTCCCTTCCCTTCCTTTACACTCCTAATGAGCCAAAAAAACAGGACAAGGGACAATAAAGTAATTAAACTTTTGTGCTGTCATGCAGGTGATAAAACAAGTTGTGGGAGAAGCCTTGGAGAGAGATAAAGTGCCAACCAAGCAGCTCCTAACTGTCACCTTACAGGCTGTATTTGATAAATGACAGGAGCTGATTGATTGGTACTTTATCTCTCTGCTCCTTATCTCTATCCAAGGCTCAGTTCATCTCCCCCAGGGAATTCTCCAATAATTAAGATGGCCCATCCAATCAATTCCATTCTTTTCCTGCAGACTTTGTGGTACTTCCACGGTTCCCGGTCACATCACGTGATCCGTAGGCTCATTCTGTATGTCGCACATAGCTCTACATGTAGGAAATACAATAATAATTGGAATATTACTAACTCATTGTTCTTGATTATAAATACCTAATGACCTTGCCACCAAATTGTTTTATATTTACCCTGCAAGCTGCGTTAGACCCCACAAGCCCCCCGCTGTAGTCTGCCCTACATTACAATAAAGACACTTCATTAAATCTCCCTGATTATACTTTGCAGAGGGTAACTTAAAACGCTGTACCCAAAAGTTATTACAATTTGCCGCTCTATGAATTTCAATTATAACACAGCCTCAGGGGGATTATATGAATAAAAATGCAGCACACTTACAATGAAAGCGTTGGAGTTCGGTCTGTAAACATTCAGGAATTGTATTTATGTATAAAAACATTATTCTGAAGTTTCAGCGGCTGGGATTTATTTTTACTTTGGGTGTTTGTTGAGTGTAATGTTATTAAGCTGTTTCTTTGAAGAATCTGGGTATTGATAAATACAAGGCACTTTATATTTTCCAATTATACTTGCCAATTATGTATTAACCCCACACTGTTACAGTTGCCAGAATGTATTAATCATTTCCAGGCACACTTTACTAGTGAGCTGCTGCATGGAAACAAGTAATAAATACACACAGTGGAAATGGCTATAAATATACAGAATAAGCAATATTGGGCTTGATTAAGAGGTGCACGCAAATCCCGTCGCAGCTGCAATCCAGTATGCAGCAGTTGTGTTTAAATCTGCATATGTCGCAATCGCCGTAATTTGTATTGAGATACCCACTAGAGGCGTCTCAAGTTCAGCCGCTTTCGTACACGGATGCACCATCGATGTTGTGTCGCTCAGAGTGACAGTCGGAAGTAAGTCACCGGAGCCTTAACCACTGCGTATGAATTCGCAGGCACAGACACGCCGTCTATCTGTCAATCCAAGTCCTCAGTGTGACCACCGTCATTAATGAAACTTTTCTCGCGTGCAGTGCGACTCATATGCCTGCACAGTATAAAACAAAGACAAATGCAGGAAAGTGCAGTATAATATACTATGCAGTGCAGAGGGGTCAGGGTCTCTATAACACCTGTACTGACATATAACACCTATCCTAACATATAGCACCTATCCTAACATATAACACCTGTACTAACATGTAACACCTATCCTACATATAACACCTATCCTAACATATAACACCTGTACTAACATGTAACACCTATACTAACATATAACACCTATCCTACATATAACACCTGTACTAACATGTAACACCTGTACTAACATGTAACACCTATCCTAACATATAACACCTATCCTAACATATAACACCTGTACTAACATGTAACACCTATACTAACATATAACACCTATCCTACATATAACACCTGTACTAACATGTAACACCTGTACTAACATGTAACACCTATCCTAACATATAACACCTATCCTAACATATAACACCTGTACTAACATGTAACACCTATGCTAACATATAACACCTGTACTAACATATAACACCTATCCTAACATATAACACCTATCCTAACATATAACACCTACACTAACATATAACACATATGCTAACATATAACCCCTATCCTAACATATAACACCTGTACTAACATATAACACCTATCCTAACATATAACACCTGTACTAACATATAACACCTATCCTAACATATAACACCTGTACTAACATATAACACCTGTACTAACATATAACACCTATCCAAACATATAACACCTATACTAACATGTAACACCTGTACTAACATATAACACCTATTCTAGCATATAACACCTGTACTACTAACATATAATACCTATCCTAACATATAACACCTATCCTAACATGTAACACCTATCCTAACATGTAACACCTGTACTAACATATAACCCCTATCCTTACATATTATACCTATACTAACATATAAAACCTGTACTAACATATAACACCAGTACTAACATATAACACCTGTACTAACATATAACACCTATCCTAACATATAACACCTATCCTAACATATAACACCTGTACTAACATGTAACACCTATACTAACATATAACACCTACACTAACATATAACACATATACTAACATATAACCCCTATCCTTACATATTATACCTATACTAACATATAACACCTGTACTAACATGTAACACCTGTACTAACATGTAACACCTGTACTAACATGTAACACCTATACTAACATGTAACACCTGTACTAACATGTAACACCTATACTAACATATAACACCTATACTAAAATATAACACCTACACTAACATATAACACATATACTAACATTTAACCCCTACCCTTACATATTATACCTATACTAACATATAACACCTGTACTAACTTATAACACCTTTACTAACATATAACACCTTTACTAACATATAACACCTATCCTAACATATAACACCTCTCCTAACATATAACACCTATCCTAACATATAACACCTGTACTAACATATAACACCTGTACTAACATATAACACCTGTACTAACTTATAACACCTTTACTAACATATAACACCTTTACTAACATATAACACCTATCCTAACATATAACACCTCTCCTAACATGTAACACCTCTCCTAACATATAACACCTCTCCTAACATATAACACCTGTACTAACATATAACACCTGTACTAACATGTAACACCTGTACTAACATGTAACACCTATACTAACATATAACACCTATACTAACATATAACACCTACACTAACAGATAACACATATACTAACATATAACCCCTATCCTTACATATTATACCTATACTAACATATAACACCTGTACTAACATATAACACATGTACTAACATATAACACCTATACTAACATATAACACCTACTGTATACTAACATATTACACCTATCCTAACATATAACACCTGTACTAACATATAACACCTATACTAATATATATTAACATCTATCCTAACATATAACACCTATCCAAACATATAACACCTATCCTAACATATAATAACACCTATACTAACATATAACACCAATCCTAACATAAAATAACACCTATCCTAATATATAACACCTATCCTAATATATAACACCTATAATAAAATATAACAACTATCCTAACATATAACACCTATCCTAACATATAACACCTATCCTAACATAAAATAACACCTATCCTAACATATAACACCTATCCTAACATATAACACCTATACTAACATATAACACCTGTACTAACATATAACACCTACTATATATACTAACATATTACACCTATCCTAACATATAATAACAGATATACTAATATATAACACCTATCCTAACATATAATAACACCTTTCCTAACATATAACACCTACTCTAACATATAACACCTGTACTAACATATAACACCTGTACTAACATATAACACCTATCCTTACATATAACACCTATCCTAACATATAACACCTATCCTAACATACAACACCTATCCTAACATATAACACCTATACTAACATATAACACCTACACTAACATATAACACATATACTAACATATAACCCCTATCCTTACATATTATACCTATACTAACATATAACAGCAGTACTAACATATAACACCTATACTAACATATAACACCTATACTAACATGTAACGCATATACTAACATATAACCCCTATCCTTACATATTATACCTATACTAACATATAACACCTATACTAACATATAACAGTTTAAAAAAATAAAGAAAAGTACACAAGGAAAGTGGCTCTTTTAATTCAGAGAGACCATTATGTACAAGTATTATGGAGCTGGAAAGAGACAACTGCAGCACTCTGAGAGGAAAATCTGCCATTTATTATCAGCGGAGTAACAGTTTTACTTTAATTTGTGTGATCTTGGCTGATTATAAATACAGAATGTCTCAGATATGAGGGAGCTAAATTACATGTAATAATCTGAATCAGTATGCTCTCTGGGTGGATGCGGGCACCAGATTGCCGGCAATGGCACTTTACCGTAATGTGAGCTGACTGCAGGCCGGCTCAGTATACTCATTTTATTCGTGTATTATCACACCAAAATGACAAGTAATTTAATGCAATTGAAATCTGTTTGCGTATAATAAAGGACGAATAATCCTGTCTGGCTTCAGTACCTCGCTCGCTGGAGAAAGCAAACAACTAATTTTACATTTAATGATGATAATAATAATAATCGCACTGACCAAGAAAATGACCCTTATTTAGTACTGAACAGGGGCCATTCCTGTCCTGTAACACCGTAATTACTCAGAGTCTTCCAGTCAGAGACCGGCCGTATCAGAAGCGACTTGCGCCAACAGACAGTCATTTGTGTTCATGGTGGTTTCCTGTTAATGGAGGAGTAACACACATTACTGACTGGGGTATGTCGGAGCAGAACTATTACCAGTCCCCAACAAGTCCTGGAAACAGTCTTGCACCAAGGTTATCTGACTGTTCTTACATCATAATACAACCAGTCTTCCAGAGATACATTTCTGCCTATCGCGCTATGCGTGGTGTGAGACGGAAACCCGCGATCGGAGACGTGCATTCGCATCTCCATAGGATATAATGGGAGATGCACTCCCTCGATTGGGGACGCACTTTCGTGTCTCCATAGGCTTGAATGGAGACACACTCCCACCATCGGGGACGCGCCATAGCGTAGCGTGGTGCATAGCACGATTCGTGGGCACGTTTGTGCCGTGATCAGCCACAATGAACGTGGGCGCATCTGTATCCTCACATGCCCCTGATACGGTAGATGCCAGATAATAGTCTAACATGGCGATGTGTGCCAGTCCTGTATGTTGGGAGTAATGTGTGTGCAGCTGTTGTTATGGTTTATGGCTGTAGCTCCTGTATAGGCTTCTTCTTACAGACATAACTGTGCAGCTTCTGTACTGTATTCAGCTTCTCTGCTGATATACTGTGCTGGAAACACTCTGTGCTGTATTCACTCTGTGCTTCCATGCAGTCTGCACTACACATGTGCCTGAGATGGCGTCTGTATGATGCTCGTGGCGTCTCTCATAGCTTTTAGCTTGTACGTCTGGGTGCTTGGGTGCCTGGGCCCATAACCCGTTGGAAATTATGTCTGTGCAGGTGGTGATACTGCAGAGTAATGTGGGCACACACCAGCGGATGACTCGGACTATGAACAGCCCAGTTACTTACCCAGTGGTGCTGGTTTATTGATAGACAGTAGGCACAGCCGTACTCACTGTTACATGCACACTGAGGATGGTGCGGAACTTGAGCGAAGCGGAGTTCTATATAGCTCACCAGCCAGTGAGTGAATTGCTGCAGACAGGTAATGGTGCAGGGATCCTGGAACAGCGTTATATGCAGGTAATTAAGCAGGTCTATCATAGGAGCCAAGTAGGAAACTTCTATCTCCCATCATGTTACTCTGTAAAACGGTATAAATTACAGATAGCGCTCACCTAATTAGGATGAATGGAGGAGAGATTAATAAACAGTGAGAGATAATCCCAAATATCTAAATGTAAATGATCTAATAATAATAATAATAGTAAAGTCAGGGAGATTGCGACTATTTCAGGGAGCTTCCCTGACAATCGGTGAGGGTTGGCAAGTATGTATAGGGGAATGGGTATGAAATACAGCAGGCCGAATGGCCGGCGGTTCGATTCCCGTCAGAGGCAAGCCGACATCAGCAGAGTTCCGAGCAGCGGAAGCCCGACAGCGCTGGAAATTCCAATCGTGGATAGGTGAGTATCTACTAACCTAACCCCCCTAACCATAACCCTCCTTAGGGGTGCCTAACCCTAACTTCCCCCCCTAGTGCCTAACCCTAATCCCCCCTCTAAGTGCCTAACCCTAACCACCCCCTCCCCTGCTGCCTAAACCTAAGTCCCTCGGGGGGGTGCCTAACCCTAAGTCCCCCCCGGGAGCCCTAAACCTAACCCTCCCCCCCGCGGCTGTCCACCCGCGGAGCCCGGCATCACTACGATCGGGATGCCGGGCGCCGGTTTCCCGGCATCGGGGAAATGCGGGCGTCTACATCTAGACGCCCGGCATTTCACCCTTGCCGGGATATGACAGTCGGGAAGCCGGCTGCCGGTATTTAGGCAGTCGGCTTCCCGATTGCTTCCCTGTATAGGGGTTGTAATGTAAACTAACTTTATTGAAAGTATAATCTCTGTAAACTAAAGATAATGAAATGTAATATAGTTACTGTTAACATGTATAGGGTATACAAATTCCTTGGAAGTCTTTAAGAATGAATAATTAAAATGTTGGTCGTTATCAGAACAGACTTTTTAATTATTCATTCAAAAATACTTCAAAAGAATTACCCGATCTCACCCTTTACTTCCTCTCCTTCCCACCTCGTACCCCATTGTATTGTGTTTCCGCAGTCTTTGTATATGTCACAAACCGCCACCGTGACACCGAGTCTTCCAGCCGCAGGGTCCGACGGTCACCAGGCAAAGGGGATGCCGCCTGTGGTTGCTGGTAGGCCAGTACCCTGGGCGGCTGCCGGGGCTGCTTCCCTCTGTTAGCGCTGCAGCTGCTCTCTATTTAGTAATTTGATGACCTAATTCTGAGGCTGCTGATTGGTTTAACTTCTGTTATAAAGCAGCCAGGCCAGCTCCTCCCCGACAGTCATATTTTATACCTCGTGTGTAGACCTTGGTCCTTGTCCGTGCTCGTGAGGAATCTCTGCCAGCCAGAATTTCTACCCAGACCCTGCAGACTTCTTGTTCCTGTGTTTTAGTAACTACCTCAGCCTGCGACTTTGCCGCTTCACTCCACCTCAGTGCTGCATCTTCAGCCTGCAGCCTAGCCACTTCACTCCACCTCGGTGCCGCACTGTCAGCCCGTGGCCTTGCCAGTCTACTCCTCCTCAGTGCTGCTTCATCAAGCCTGCGGCCTTGCCGCTCCACTGCACCTCAGTACTATGTTTCTAGCCTGCTGCCTAGCCGCCCAACTTCTCCTCAGTGCTGTGTCCTCAGCCTGTGGCTTTGCCGCTCCACTACACTTAATATTTTATATCCAGTCTATGGTCCAGTTGTTAGCATCAGAGCCCACAAACATCTGTTTTCAGTCAAGTCACTTGCCGCACATTCCTTCTGCAATCATCAGAAGTACTGTGTAAGCCTCTACTGTTCAGAGCATAAGACCAGATGGCAACCTAAGTACCGGTGAGCGTGTTCAGCTTTAAGGGAACAAAGGGGGGGGCTGTTATTGGCTTGAAGACTTCGCCAGTGTGACTCTAGAGGATTTACACAAGATAGTGCAGGCAGTCATAACATGCACAAAATAAATACACAGCTGCCAGTGAGGACATTTTTCCGGATGAATCCATCTCTGAATCCTGCTCAAGATTTGGCTAGTCAAATTCAAGGTCTGACCCAGAAATTGTAAGAATTAACCTTTCAGGTTGAGAATGTTCGGTCAGCCTCATTGTGCTGTGACGGAACCCAAGCTTAACCTTCCGGATCGCTTCTCGAGGGACCGGAAGACATTCCTCAATTTCCGAGAAAGTTGCAAACTATACTTCAAGCTTAGACCATTGTCCTCAGGTTCAGAGCCTCAGCGTGTGGGGATTTTGTCTTGCAATCTGGCAACCCAGCTTTGCAGTCTGTCAATGCCTTCTTTACTGCTCTTGGAGTATTGTACATTGATCTGGACAGGGTAACTTCAGCAGAAGCTTATCTACACTCACTCAAACAAGGGTGTCATTCCACTGAAGAGTATTGCACAGAGTTTAGAAGATGGTCCAAAGCTAGTGGCTGGAACAACTCTGCTCTATGAAGCCAATTTCGTCTGGGCTTCACCGAGCAGATTAAAGATTTTCTTGTACAATACCCTGCCCCAGATTCCTTAGACAGCCTGATACAGTTGACTATTATGATCGACAGACACATTGTCCCCTCGAGTGTTAGTTGCTGAATCCATCGCAGACCCAGGGGAGCCCATGCAAATTGAGGCGTTTCACCTGTCTGCTGAGGAGGCGGACCCTCGGTCTCTGCCTCTACTGTAGCGGTAAATGACACCTGGCCAACTCCTGTCCTCAGAAAGTGGGAAAAGACAAGGACTAGATGAAAAGGGAGGAATTCATTTAGGCCTATCAACCATTTCTCCCAAGAATTCAGTGTAAATTTCCATCCTGATCAGTGTGGGTGGTAAGGAGATCGGGATTCCAGCTTTTCTAGACTGCGTAGCAGCTGGAAATTTCATGGACATAACCTTTTGCCAATCCTTAGGAGTCCCAGCTGAAGAATTAATATGTCCTGTTTCCATTTGCAGTCTCAAAGGGAGTCCCCTTTTAAATGGGCAAGTGAGGTTCCAAGCGCCACCTCTTCATGTAACCGTTGGTGCCCTACATTCAGAGGATTTGCCCTTTTATTTGCTTAACTGTCCTATGGCACCAATCGTTCTGGGCTTACCATGGTTAAGAAGTCACAATCCTGTCCTGAATTGGAATTCTGGCAAGATAATACGTTGGGGAGCCAAATGTAGCACCAAACCTCTACTCTCCCAGTTTGTGCAATCCGCTCCAGCTGAGCCACCGGTGTCCTATCATGCCTTCTAAGATGATTTTCTAAGAAAAAGGCAGATTCTTTCCCTCCGCATCGTCCATACAACTGTGCTTTAAATTTGTTTCCTGGTGCCAAGGGAAGATTATATGCTCTCTCTGTTCCAGAGACTCAAGCTATGGAAGACTACATCAAGTACTCTCGCCAACGGGTTTATCTGACCTTCCAAATCACCTATGGGGTCGGGTTTCTTTTTTGTCGAGAAGAAGAATGGTTTGCTTCGCCCGTGCATTGATTACTTAATAAAGTCACAGTCAAGAATTCATACCTGCTGTTACTAATCTCTCTGTTATTTTGTACAAACTAAAGGAGACGAGTGGAAGACAGCATTTAATAAGCTATCATGGAACTATGAGTACCTTGTCATGCCCTTTGGGTTGTCCTCCAGTATTTCCTTGCAAAGTTCGCCGTCGTGTACCTGGGTGATATTTTGATTTATTCACAGTCATTGGATTTGCATCGCAATCATGTCAAGCAGGTACTCTAAAAGTTCAAGAATATCAGCTCTATGCAAAACTGGCGAAATGCGAATTCGAAGTGGACAGGACCTCTTTTCTGGGATATATCATTACCCCGAAAGGGTTCTCTATGGATCCCAGTAAAGTACAAGCTATTCTAGATTGGGTCTGTCCTTCCACCTTAAAAGCTATACAGCGCTTCTTAGGATTCACAAATTATTACAAGAGGTTAATTCGGTCTTTCTCCACCACAGTAGCTGCTATGGTTGAAATAACTAGGAAAGGAGCAGATCCTTCCTACTGGTTGGTTCAAGCTATCCAGGCCTTTGAAATCTTGAAAAAAGATTTTGTGATGGCACCAGTTCTTCACAACCCTAATCCAGATCTCCTGTTTGTGCTTGAAGTGGACGCCTCTGAGGTAAGAGTTGGGGCAATACTGTCTCAGAGGGATCTTCAGAATAATAAGTTACATCCATGCGCCTTCTTCTCCCAGAAGTTTTCTCCAGGCAAAATCAACTATGATGTTGGAAATCGGGAACTTCCGGCCATAAAGTGGGGTTTCGAAGACTGGAGACACTGGTTGGAGGAGGCGTAGCATATGATCACTGTATATACATATCGCAAAAACTTGTCTTACATTGAATCCGCAAAGAGGCTAAATTCAAGACAAGGTCTTTCTCCACCACAGTAGCTGCTATGGTTGAAATAACTAGGAAAGGAGTAGATCCTTCCTACTGGTTGGTTCAAGCTATCTAGGCCTTTGAAATCTGGAAAAAAGATTTTGTGATGGCACCAGTTCTTCACAACCCTAATCCAGATCTCCTGTTTGAGCTTGAAGTGGACGCCTCTGAGGTAAGAGTTGGGGCAATACTGTCTCAGAGGGATCTTCAGAATAATAAGTTACATCCATGCGCCTTCTTCTCCCAGAAGTTTTCTCCAGGCAAAATCAACTATGATGTTGGAAATTGGGAACTTCCGGCCATAAAGTGGGGTTTCGAAGACTGGAGACACTGGTTGGAGAGGGCGTAGCATATGATCACTGTATATACATATCGCAAAAACTTGTCTTACATTGAATCCGCAAAGAGGTTAAATTCAAGACAAGGTCATTGGGCATTATTTTTCACTTGTTTTAATTTACTCATTTCCTTTAGACCCAGATCCAAGAATGTGAAGGCTGATGCCTTATCCCATAGTTTAGGAATTATCATTACCATCTTTCATACCAGTAAGACTTCAGGACATCCAGGTATCTCCAAGACTCTTGAGCTGTTGACTCGTTCTGTCTGGTGACCTTTAATTAAGATGTCCGGGAATTTGTACAAACCTGTGAAACTTGTGCTAGGAGTAAGACTGCTTGTGTATCATCTGCTGCTCATCTGTTGCCTCTTTCTGTACTTTCCAAACCGTGTTCACATATCTCCATAGATTTTATTGTGGACCTTCCTATAGCTCCCAAATGTAACACCATCTGGACAGTGGTTAATCGTTTCCGTAAAATGGCTCATTTCGGTCCATTGTCCAAACCTCCTACTGCCAAGAAACTGGCAGCGTTGCTTGTCCAACATATTTGTAGATTGCAGTTCAATATAGACCCAGTTCATTGCACGCTTCTGGAAGTCATTCTGCTCCGCCTTGAACAACAATGTCAGCCTGTCTTCTGGATATCACCCGCAGTCTAACGGGCAGACAGGAGATGTTAATCAGTCTCTTGAATAATACCACTGAGAATATCCCAGTTACATAGTATTATCTGTAAGGTAGTGTACACAGTACACTTACTGTATGAGGAGTCACTGAGAATATCCCAGTTACATAGTAGTATCTGTAAGGTAGTGTACACAGTACACTTACTGTATGAGGAGTCACTGAGAATGTCCCAGTTACATAGTAGTATCTGTAAGGTAGTGTACACCTACTGTATGAGAAGTCACTGAGAATGTCCCAGTTACATAGTATTATCTGTAAGGTAGTGTACACCTACTGTATGAGGAGTCACTGAGAGTATCCCAGTTGCATAGCATTATCTGTAAGGTAGTATATACCTGCACTATGAGGAGTCACTGAGAATGTCTCAGTTACAGAGTATTATGTGTAAGGTAGTGTACACCTACTGTATGAGGAGTCACTGAGAATATCCCAGTTACATAGCATTATCTGTAAGGTAGTGTACACCTACTGTATGAGGAGTCACTGAGAATGTCCCAGTTACATAGTAGTATATGTAAGGTAGTGTACACCTACTGTATGAGGAGTCACTGAGAATGTCCCAGTTACATAGTAGTATGTGTAAGGTAGTGTACACCTGCTGTATGAGGAGTCACTGAGAATGTCCCAGTTACATAGTAGTATGTGTAAGGTAGTGTACAACTATTGTATAAGGAGTCACTGATAATGTCCCAGTTACAGTACATAGTATTATCTGTAATGTAGTGTACACCTACTATATGAGGAGTCTCTGAGAATATCCCAGTTACATAGTATTATCTGAAGGTAGTGTACACCTACTGTATGAGGAGTCACTTAGAATATCCCAGTTGAATAGCATTATCTGCAAGGGAGTGTACATCTACTGTATGAGGAGTCACTGAGAGTATCCCAGTTACATAGTATTATCTGTAAGGTAGTGTACAGCTACTGTATGAGGAGTCTCTGAGAAGAGAATATCCCAGTTACATAGTATTATCTGTAAGGTAGCATACACTTACTGTATGAGGAGTCACTGAGAATATCCCAGTTACATAGTATTATCTGTAAGGTAGCGTACACTTACTGTATGAGGAGTCTCTGAGAATATCCCCGTTACATAGTATTATCTGTAAGGTAGTGTACACCTACTGTATGAGGAGTCACTGAGAATATCCCAGTTACATAGAATTATCTGTAAGGTAGCATACACTTACTGTATGAGGAGTCACTGAGAATATCCCAGTTACATAGGATTATCTGTAAGGTAGCGTACACTTACTGTATGAGGAGTCTCTCAGAATATCCCAGTTACATAGTATTATCTGTAAGGTAGCATACACTTACTGTATGAGGAGTCACTGAGAATATCCCAGTTACATAGTATTATCTGTAAGGTAGCGTACACTTACTGTATGAGGAGTCTCTGAGAATATCCCCGTTACATAGTATTATCTGTAAGGTAGTGTACACCTACTGTATGAGGAGTCACTGAGAATATCCCAGTTACATAGTATTATCTGTAAGGTAGCATACACTTACTGTATGAGGAGTCACTGAAAATATCCCAGTTACATAGTATTATCTGTAAGGTAGCGTACACTTACTGTATGAGGAGTCTCTGAGAATATCCCCGTTACATAGTATTATCTGTAAGGTAGTGTACACCTACTGTATGAGGAGTCACTTAGAATATCCTAGTTGCATAGCATTATCTGTAAGGTAGTGTACACCTACTGTATGAGTCACTGAGAATATCCCAGTTACATAGTATTATCTGTAAGGTAGTGTACACTTACTGTATGAGGAGTCACTGAGAATATCCAAGTTACATAATATTATCGGTAAGGTAGTGTACACCTACTGTATAAGGAGTCACTTAGAATATCCCAGTTGCATAGCATTATCTGTAAGGTAGTGTACACCTACTGTATGAGGAATCACTGAGAGTATCCCAGTTACATAGTATTATCTGTAAGGTAGTGTACACCTACTGTATGAGGAGTCACTGAGAATATCCCAGTTACATAGTATTATCTGAAAGGTAGTGTACACTTACTGTATGAGGAGTCACTTAGAATATCCCAGTTACATAGTATTATGTGTAAGGTAGTGTACACCTACTGTATGAGGAGTCACTGAGAATATCCCAGTTGCATAGTATTATCTGTAAGGTAGTGTACACCTACTGTATGAGGAGTCACTGAGAATATCCCAGTTGCATAGTATTATCTGTAAGGTAGTGTACACTAACTGTATGAGGAGTCACTTAGAATATCCCAGTTGCATAGTATTATCTGTAAGGTAGTGTACACCTACTGTATGAGGAGTCACTGAGAATATCCCAGTTGCATAGTATTATCTGTAAGGTAGTGTACACTAACTGTATGAGGAGTCACTGAGAATATCCCAGTTGCATAGTATTATCTGTAAGGTAGTGTACACCTACTGTATGAGGAGTCACTGAGAATATCCCAGTTGCATAGTATTATCTGTAAGGTAGTGTACACTAACTGTATGAGGAGTCACTTAGAATATCCCAGTTGCATAGTATTATCTGTAAGGTAGTGTACACCTACTGTATGAGGAGTCACTGAGAATATCCCAGTTGCATAGTATTATCTGTAAGGTAGTGTACACTAACTGTATGAGGAGTCACTTAGAATATCCCAGTTGCATAGTATTATCTGTAAGGTAGTGTACACTTACTGTATGAGGAGTCACTGAGAGTATCCCAGTTACATAGTATTATCTGTAAGGTAGTGTACACTTACTGTATGAGGAGTCACTTAGAATATCCCAGTTGCATAGTATTATCTGTAAGGTAGTGTACACTTACTGTATGAGGAGTCACTGAGAGTATCCCAGTTACATAGTATTATCTGTAAGGTAGTGTACACTTACTGTATGAGGAGTCACTTAGAATATCCCAGTTGCATAGCATTATCTGTAAGGTAGTGTACACCTACTGTATGAGTAGTCACTGAGAATATCCCAGTTACATAGTATTATCTGAAAGGTAGTGTACACTTACTGTATGAGGAGTCACTTAGAATATCCCAGTTACATAGTATTATGTGTAAGGTAGTGTACACCTACTGTATGAGGAGTCACTGAGAATATCCCAGTTACATAGTATTATCTGTAAGGTAGCGTACACTTACTGTATGAGGAGTCACTTAGAATATCCAAGTTACATAGTATTATCTGTAAGGGAGCGTACACTTACTGTATGAGGAGTCACTTAGAATATCCCAGTTACACAGTATTATCTGTAAGGTAGTGTACACTTACTGTATGAGGAGTCACTGAGAGTATCTCAGTTACATAGTATTATCTGTAAGGTAGTGTACACTTACTGTATGAGGAGTCACTGAGAGTATCCCAGTTACATAGTATTATGTGTAAGGTAGTGTACACTTACTGCATGAGGAGTCACTTAGAATATCCCAGTTGCATAGCATTATCTGTAAGGTAGCGTACACTTACTGTATGAGGAGTCACTGAGAATATCCCAGTTGCATAGTATTATCTGTAAGGTAGCGTACACTTACTGTATGAGGAGTCTCTCAGAATATCCCAGTTACATAGTATTATCTGTAAGGTAGCGTACACTTACTGTATAAGGAGACTCTGAGAATATCCCAGTTACATAGCATTATTTGTAAGGTAGCGTACACTTACTGTATGAGGAGTCACTTAGAATATCCCAGTTGCATAGCATTATCTGTAAGGTAGTGTACACTTACTGTATGCGGAGTCACTGAGAATATCCCAGTTGCATAGCATTATCTGTAAGGTAGCGTACACTTGCTGTATGAGGAGTCACTTAGAATATCCCAGTTGCATAGCATTATCTGTAAGGTAGCGTACACTTACTGTATGAGGAGTCACTGAGAATATCCCAGTTACATAGTATTATCTGTAAGGTAGTGTACACCTACTGTATGAGGAGTCACTGAGAATATCCCAGTTGCATAGCATTATCTGTAAGGTAGTGTACACCTACTGTATGAGGAGTCACTGAGAATATCCCAGTTGCATAGTATTATCTGTAAGGTAGTGTACACAGTACACTTACTATATGAGGAGTCACTTAGAATATCCCAGTTGCATAGTATTATCTGTAAGGTAGCGTACACTTACTGTATGAGGAGTCACTTAGAATATCCCAGTTGCATAGCATTATCTGTAAGGTAGCGTACACTTACTGTATGAGGAGTCACTGAGAATATCCCAGTTGCATAGCATTATCTGTAAGGTAGCGTACACTTACTGTATGAGGAGTCACTTAGAATATCCCAGTTGCATAGCATTATCTGTAAGGTAGCGTACACTTACTGTATGAGGAGTCACTGAGAATATCCCAGTTGCATAGTATTATCTGTAAGGTAGCATACACTTACTGTATGAGGAGTCACTGAAAATATCCCAGTTACATAGTATTATCTGTAAGGTAGCGTACACTTACTGTATGAGGAGTCTCTGAGAATATCCCCGTTACATAGTATTATCTGTAAGGTAGTGTACACCTACTGTATGAGGAGTCACTTAGAATATCCTAGTTGCATAGCATTATCTGTAAGGTAGTGTACACCTACTGTATGAGTCACTGAGAATATCCCAGTTACATAGTATTATCTGTAAGGTAGTGTACACTTACTGTATGAGGAGTCACTGAGAATATCCAAGTTACATAATATTATCGGTAAGGTAGTGTACACCTACTGTATAAGGAGTCACTTAGAATATCCCAGTTGCATAGTATTATCTGTAAGGTAGTGTACACCTACTGTATGAGGAATCACTGAGAGTATCCCAGTTACATAGTATTATCTGTAAGGTAGTGTACACCTACTGTATGAGGAGTCACTGAGAATATCCCAGTTACATAGTATTATCTGAAAGGTAGTGTACACTTACTGTATGAGGAGTCACTTAGAATATCCCAGTTACATAGTATTATGTGTAAGGTAGTGTACACCTACTGTATGAGGAGTCACTGAGAATATCCCAGTTGCATAGTATTATCTGTAAGGTAGTGTACACCTACTGTATGAGGAGTCACTGAGAATATCCCAGTTGCATAGTATTATCTGTAAGGTAGTGTACACTAACTGTATGAGGAGTCACTGAGAATATCCCAGTTGCATAGTATTATCTGTAAGGTAGTGTACACCTACTGTATGAGGAGTCACTGAGAATATCCCAGTTGCATAGTATTATCTGTAAGGTAGTGTACACTAACTGTATGAGGAGTCACTTAGAATATCCCAGTTGCATAGTTTTATCTGTAAGGTAGTGTACACTTACTGTATGAGAAGTCACTGAGAGTATCCCAGTTACATAGTATTATCTGTAAGGTAGTGTACACTTACTGTATGAGGAGTCACTTAGAATATCCCAGTTGCATAGTATTATCTGTAAGGTAGTGTACACTTACTGTATGAGGAGTCACTGAGAGTATCCCAGTTACATAATATTATCTGTAAGGTAGTGTACACTTACTGTATGAGGAGTCACTTAGAATATCCCAGTTGCATAGCATTATCTGTAAGGTAGTGTACACCTACTGTATGAGTAGTCACTGAGAATATCCCAGTTACATAGTATTATCTGAAAGGTAGTGTACACTTACTGTATGAGGAGTCACTTAGAATATCCCAGTTACATAGTATTATGTGTAAGGTAGTGTACACCTACTGTATGAGGAGTCACTGAGAATATCCCAGTTACATAGTATTATCTGTAAGGTAGCGTACACTTACTGTATGAGGAGTCACTTAGAATATCCAAGTTACATAGTATTATCTGTAAGGGAGCGTACACTTACTGTATGAGGAGTCACTTAGAATATCCCAGTTACAAAGTATTTTCTGTAAGGTAGTGTACACTTACTGTATGAGGAGTCACTGAGAGTATCCCAGTTACATAGTGTTATCTGTAAGGTAGTGTACACTTACTGTATGAGGAGTCACTGAGAGTATCCCAGTTACATAGTATTATGTGTAAGGTAGTGTACACTTATTGTATGAGGAGTCACTTAGAATATCCCAGTTGCATAGCATTATCTGTAAGGTAGCGTACACTTACTGTATGAGGAGTCACTGAGAATATCCCAGTTGCATAGTATTATCTGTAAGGTAGCGTACACTTACTGTATAAGGAGACTCTGAGAATATCCCAGTTACATAGCATTATTTGTAAGGTAGCGTACACTTACTGTATGAGGAGTCACTTAGAATATCCCAGTTGCATAGCATTATCTGTAAGGTAGCGTACACTTACTGTATGCGGAGTCACTGAGAATATCCCAGTTGCATAGCATTATCTGTAAGGTAGCGTACACTTACTGTATGAGGAGTCACTTAGAATATCCCAGTTGCATAGCATTATCTGTAAGGTAGCGTACACTTACTGTATGAGGAGTCACTGAGAATATCCCAGTTACATAGTATTATCTGTAAGATAGTGTACACCTACTGTATGAGGAGTCACTGAGAATATCCCAGTTGCATAGCATTATCTGTAAGGTAGTGTACACAGTACACTTACTATATGAGGAGTCACTTAGAATATCCCAGTTGCATAGTATTATCTGTAAGGTAGCATACACTTACTGTATGAGGAGTCACTGAGAATATCCCAGTTGCATAGCATTATCTGTAAGGTAGCGTACACTTACTGTATGAGGAGTCACTTAGAATATCCCAGTTGCATAGCATTATCTGTAAGGTAGCGTACACTTACTGTATGAGGAGTCACTTAGAATATCCCAGTTGCATAGCATTATCTGTAAGGTAGCGTACACTTACTGTATGAGGAGTCACTGAGAATATCCCAGTTGCATAGTATTATCTGTAAGGTAGTGTACACCTACTGTATGAGGAGTCACTGAGAATATCCCAGTTGCATAGTATTATCTGAAAGGTAGTGTACACAGTACACTTACTGTATGAGGAGTCACTTAGAATATCCCAGTTGCATAGCATTATCTGTAAGGTAGCGTACACTTACTGTATGAGGAGTCACTGAGAATATCCCAGTTGCATAGTATTATCTGTAAGGTAGTGTACACAGTACACTTACTGTATGAGGAGTCACTTAGAATATCCCAGTTGCATAGCATTATCTGTAAGGTAGCGTACACTTACTGTATGAGGAGTCACTTAGAATATCCCAGTTGCATAGTATTATCTGTAAGGTAGCATACACTTACTGTATGAGGAGTCACTGAGAATATCCCAGTTGCATAGTATTATCTGTAAGGTAGTGTACACAGTACACTTACTGTATGAGGAGTCACTTAGAATATCCCAGTTGCATAGCATTATCTGTAAGGTAGCGTACACTTACTGTATGAGGAGTCACTGAGAATATCCCAGTTGCATAGTATTATCTGTAAGGTAGCGTACACTTACTGTATGAGGAGTCACTGAGAATATCCCAGTTGCATAGTATTATCTGTAAGGTAGCGTACACTTACTGTATGAGGAGTCACTTAGAATATCCCAGTTGCATAGCATTATCTGTAAGGTAGCGTACACTAACTGTATGAGGAGTCACTGAGAATATCCCAGTTGCATAGCATTATCTGTAAGGTAGCATACACTTACTGTATGAGGAGTCACTTAGAATATCCCAGTTGCATAGCATTATCTGTAAGGTAGCGTACACAGTACACTTACTGTATGAGGAGTCACTTAGAATATCCCAGTTGCATAGCATTATCTGTAAGGTAGCGTACACAGTACACTTACTGTATGAGGAGTCACTTAGAATATCCCAGTTGCATAGTATTATCTGTAAGGTAGCGTACACTTACTGTATGAGGAGTCACTGAGAATATCCCAGTTGCATAGTATTATCTGTAAGGTAGCGTACACTTACTGTATGAGGAGTCACTGAGAATATCCCAGTTGCATAGTATTATCTGTAAGGTAGCGTACACTTACTGTATGAGGAGTCACTGAGAATATCCCAGTTGCATAGCATTATCTGTAAGGTAGCGTACACAGTACACTTACTGTATGAGGAGTCACTTAGAATATCCCAGTTGCATAGTATTATCTGTAAGGTAGCGTACACTTACTGTATGAGGAGTCACTGAGAATATCCCAGTTGCATAGTATTATCTGTAAGGTAGCGTACACTTACTGTATGAGGAGTCACTGAGAATATCCCAGTTGCATAGCATTATCTGTAAGGTAGCGTACACTTACTGTATGAGGAGCCTCTGAGAATATCCCAGTTGCATAGCATTATCTGTAAGGTAGCGTACACTTACTGTATGAGGAGTCACTGAGAATATCCCAGTTGCATAGTATTATCTGTAAGGTAGTGTACACCTACTGTATGAGGAGTCACTGAGAATATCCCAGTTGCATAGTATTATCTGTAAGGTAGTGTACACAGTACACTTACTGTATGAGGAGTCACTTAGAATATCCCAGTTGCATAGCATTATCTGTAAGGTAGCGTACACTTACTGTATGAGGAGTCACTGAGAATATCCCAGTTGCATAGTATTATCTGTAAGGTAGTGTACACAGTACACTTACTGTATGAGGAGTCACTTAGAATATCCCAGTTGCATAGCATTATCTGTAAGGTAGCGTACACTTACTGTATGAGGAGTCACTTAGAATATCCCAGTTGCATAGTATTATCTGTAAGGTAGCATACACTTACTGTATGAGGAGTCACTGAGAATATCCCAGTTGCATAGTATTATCTGTAAGGTAGTGTACACAGTACACTTACTGTATGAGGAGTCACTTAGAATATCCCAGTTGCATAGCATTATCTGTAAGGTAGCGTACACTTACTGTATGAGGAGTCACTGAGAATATCCCAGTTGCATAGTATTATCTGTAAGGTAGCGTACACTTACTGTATGAGGAGTCACTGAGAATATCCCAGTTGCATAGTATTATCTGTAAGGTAGCGTACACTTACTGTATGAGGAGTCACTTAGAATATCCCAGTTGCATAGCATTATCTGTAAGGTAGCGTACACTAACTGTATGAGGAGTCACTGAGAATATCCCAGTTGCATAGCATTATCTGTAAGGTAGCATACACTTACTGTATGAGGAGTCACTTAGAATATCCCAGTTGCATAGCATTATCTGTAAGGTAGCGTACACAGTACACTTACTGTATGAGGAGTCACTTAGAATATCCCAGTTGCATAGCATTATCTGTAAGGTAGCGTACACAGTACACTTACTGTATGAGGAGTCACTTAGAATATCCCAGTTGCATAGTATTATCTGTAAGGTAGCGTACACTTACTGTATGAGGAGTCACTGAGAATATCCCAGTTGCATAGTATTATCTGTAAGGTAGCGTACACTTACTGTATGAGGAGTCACTGAGAATATCCCAGTTGCATAGTATTATCTGTAAGGTAGCGTACACTTACTGTATGAGGAGTCACTGAGAATATCCCAGTTGCATAGCATTATCTGTAAGGTAGCGTACACAGTACACTTACTGTATGAGGAGTCACTTAGAATATCCCAGTTGCATAGTATTATCTGTAAGGTAGCGTACACTTACTGTATGAGGAGTCACTGAGAATATCCCAGTTGCATAGTATTATCTGTAAGGTAGCGTACACTTACTGTATGAGGAGTCACTTAGAATATCCCAGTTGCATAGCATTATCTGTAAGGTAGTGTACACCTACTGTATGAGTAGTCACTGAGAATATCCCAGTTGCATAGCATTATCTGTAAGGTAGCGTACACTTACTGTATGAGGAGTCACTTAGAATATCCCAGTTGCATAGCATTATCTGTAAGGTAGCGTACACTTACTGTATGAGGAGCCTCTGAGAATATCCCAGTTGCATAGCATTATCTGTAAGGTAGCGTACACAGTACACTTACTGTATGAGGAGTCACTTAGAATATCCCAGTTGCATAGTATTATCTGTAAGGTAGTGTACACCTACTGTATGAGGAGTCACTGAGAATATCCCAGTTGCATAGCATTATCTGTAAGGTAGTGTACACTTACTGTATGAGGAGTCACTGAGAATATCCCAGTTACATAGTATTATCTGTAAGGTAGCGTACACTTACTGTATGAGGAGTCACTTAGAATATCCCAGTTGCATAGCATTATCTGTAAGGTAGTGTACACCTACTGTATGAGTAGTCACTGAGAATATCCCAGTTGCATAGCATTATCTGTAAGGTAGCGTACACTTACTGTATGAGGAGTCACTTAGAATATCCCAGTTGCATAGCATTATCTGTAAGGTAGCGTACACAGTACACTTACTGTATGAGGAGTCACTTAGAATATCCCAGTTGCATAGTATTATCTGTAAGGTAGTGTACACCTACTGTATGAGGAGTCACTGAGAATATCCCAGTTGCATAGCATTATCTGTAAGGTAGTGTACACTTACTGTATGAGGAGTCACTGAGAGTATCCCAGTTACATAGTATTATCTGTAAGGTAGCGTACACTTACTGTATGAGGAGTCACTTAGAATATCCCAGTTGCATAGCATTATCTGTAAGGTAGTGTACACCTACTGTATGAGTAGTCACTGAGAATATCCCAGTTGCATAGCATTATCTGTAAGGTAGTGTACACCTACTGTATGAGGAGTCACTGAGAATATCCCAGTTGCATAGCATTATCTGTAAGGTAGTGTACACTTACTGTATGAGGAGTCACTGAGAATATCCCAGTTACATAGTATTATCTGTAAGGTAGCGTACACCTACTGTATAAGGAGTCACTTAGAATATCCCAGTTGCATAGCATTATCTGTAAGGTAGTGTACACCTACTGTATGAGTAGTCACTGAGAATATCCCAGTTGCATAGCATTATCTGTAAGGTAGCGTACACTTACTGTATGAGGAGTCACTTAGAATATCCCAGTTGCATAGTATTATCTGTAAGGTAGCGTACACAGTACACTTACTGTATGAGGAGTCACTTAGAATATCCCAGTTGCATAGCATTATCTGTAAGGTAGTGTACACCTACTGTATGAGGAGTCACTGAGAATATCCCAGTTGCATAGCATTATCTGTAAGGTAGTGTACACTTACTGTATGAGGAGTCACTGAGAATATCCCAGTTACATAGTATTATCTGTAAGGTAGCGTACACCTACTGTATAAGGAGTCACTTAGAATATCCCAGTTGCATAGCATTATCTGTAAGGTAGTGTACACCTACTGTATGAGGAGTCACTGAGAATATCCCAGTTGCATAGCATTATCTGTAAGGTAGCGTACACTTACTGTATGAGGAGTCACTGAGAATATCCCCGTTACATAGTATTATCTGTAAGGTAGCGTACACTTACTGTATGAGGAGTCACTTAGAATATCCCAGTTGCATAGCATTATCTGTAAGGTAGTGTACACTTACTGTATGAGGAGTCACTGAGAGTATCCCAGTTACATAGTATTATCTGTAAGGTAGCGTACACTTACTGTATGAGGAGTCACTTAGAATATCCCAGTTGCATAGTATTATCTGTAAGGTAGTGTACACCTACTGTATGAGGAGTCACTGAGAATATCCCAGTTGCATAGCATTATCTGTAAGGTAGTGTACACTTACTGTATGAGGAGTCACTGAGAGTATCCCAGTTACATAGTATTATCTGTAAGGTAGCGTACACTTACTGTATGAGGAGTCACTTAGAATATCCCAGTTGCATAGCATTATCTGTAAGGTAGTGTACACCTACTGTATGAGTAGTCACTGAGAATATCCCAGTTGCATAGCATTATCTGTAAGGTAGTGTACACCTACTGTATGAGTAGTCACTTAGAATATCCCAGTTGCATAGCATTATCTGTAAGGTAGCGTACACTTACTGTATGAGGAGTCACTTAGAATATCCCAGTTGCATAGCATTATCTGTAAGGTAGCGTACACTTACTGTATGAGGAGTCACTTAGAATATCCCAGTTGCATAGTATTATCTGTAAGGTAGTGTACACCTACTGTATGAGGAGTCACTGAGAATATCCCAGTTGCATAGCATTATCTGTAAGGTAGTGTACACTTACTGTATGAGGAGTCACTGAGAATATCCCAGTTACATAGTATTATCTGTAAGGTAGCGTACACCTACTGTATAAGGAGTCACTTAGAATATCCCAGTTGCATAGCATTATCTGTAAGGTAGTGTACACCTACTGTATGAGGAGTCACTTAGAATATCCCAGTTGCATAGTATTATCTGTAAGGTAGCGTACACCTACTGTATAAGGAGTCACTGAGAATATCCCAGTTGCATAGCATTATCTGTAAGGTAGCGTACACTTACTGTATGAGGAGTCACTTAGAATATCCCAGTTGCATAGTATTATCTGTAAGGTAGCGTACACAGTACACTTACTGTATGAGGAGTCACTTAGAATATCCCAGTTGCATAGCATTATCTGTAAGGTAGTGTACACTTACTGTATGAGGAGTCACTGAGAGTATCCCAGTTACATAGTATTATCTGTAAGGTAGCGTACACTTACTGTATGAGGAGTCACTTAGAATATCCCAGTTGCATAGTATTATCTGTAAGGTAGTGTACACCTACTGTATGAGGAGTCACTGAGAATATCCCAGTTGCATAGCATTATCTGTAAGGTAGTGTACACTTACTGTATGAGGAGTCACTGAGAGTATCCCAGTTACATAGTATTATCTGTAAGGTAGCGTACACTTACTGTATGAGGAGTCACTTAGAATATCCCAGTTGCATAGCATTATCTGTAAGGTAGTGTACACCTACTGTATGAGTAGTCACTGAGAATATCCCAGTTGCATAGCATTATCTGTAAGGTAGTGTACACCTACTGTATGAGTAGTCACTTAGAATATCCCAGTTGCATAGCATTATCTGTAAGGTAGCGTACACTTACTGTATGAGGAGTCACTTAGAATATCCCAGTTGCATAGCATTATCTGTAAGGTAGCGTACACTTACTGTATGAGGAGTCACTTAGAATATCCCAGTTGCATAGTATTATCTGTAAGGTAGTGTACACCTACTGTATGAGGAGTCACTGAGAATATCCCAGTTGCATAGCATTATCTGTAAGGTAGTGTACACTTACTGTATGAGGAGTCACTGAGAATATCCCAGTTACATAGTATTATCTGTAAGGTAGCGTACACCTACTGTATAAGGAGTCACTTAGAATATCCCAGTTGCATAGCATTATCTGTAAGGTAGTGTACACCTACTGTATGAGGAGTCACTTAGAATATCCCAGTTGCATAGTATTATCTGTAAGGTAGCGTACACCTACTGTATAAGGAGTCACTGAGAATATCCCAGTTGCATAGCATTATCTGTAAGGTAGCGTACACTTACTGTATGAGGAGTCACTTAGAATATCCCAGTTGCATAGTATTATCTGTAAGGTAGCGTACACAGTACACTTACTGTATGAGGAGTCACTTAGAATATCCCAGTTGCATAGCATTATCTGTAAGGTAGTGTACACCTACTGTATGAGGAGTCACTGAGAATATCCCAGTTGCATAGCATTATCTGTAAGGTAGCGTACACAGTACACTTACTGTATGAGGAGTCACTTAGAATATCCCAGTTGCATAGCATTATCTGTAAGGTAGTGTACACCTACTGTATGAGGAGTCACTGAGAATATCCCAGTTGCATAGTATTATCTGTAAGGTAGCGTACACAGTACACTTACTGTATGAGGAGTCACTTAGAATATCCCAGTTGCATAGCATTATCTGTAAGGTAGTGTACACCTACTGTATGAGGAGTCACTGAGAATATCCCAGTTACATAGCATTATCTGTAAGGTAGTGTACACCTACTGTATAAGGAGTCACTTAGAATATCCCAGTTGCATAGCATTATCTGTAAGGTAGCGTACACCTACTGTATGAGGAGTCACTTAGAATATCCCAGTTGCATAGTATTATCTGTAAGGTAGCGTACACCTACTGTATAAGGAGTCACTGAGAATATCCCAGTTGCATAGCATTATCTGTAAGGTAGCGTACACTTACTGTATGAGGAGTCACTGAGAATATCCCAGTTGCATAGCATTATCTGTAAGGTAGCGTACACTTACTGTATGAGGAGTCACTGAGAATATCCCAGTTGCATAGCATTATCTGTAAGGTAGCGTACACAGTACACTTACTGTATGAGGAGTCACTTAGAATATCCCAGTTGCATAGCATTATCTGTAAGGTAGTGTACACCTACTGTATGAGGAGTCACTGAGAATATCCCAGTTGCATAGTATTATCTGTAAGGTAGCGTACACAGTACACTTACTGTATGAGGAGTCACTTAGAATATCCCAGTTGCATAGCATTATCTGTAAGGTAGCGTACACTTACTGTATGAGGAGTCACTGAGAATATCCCAGTTGCATAGCATTATCTGTAAGGTAGCGTACACTTACTGTATGAGGAGTCACTGAGAATATCCCAGTTGCATAGCATTATCTGTAAGGTAGCGTACACAGTACACTTACTGTATGAGGAGTCACTTAGAATATCCCAGTTGCATAGCATTATCTGTAAGGTAGTGTACACCTACTGTATGAGGAGTCACTGAGAATATCCCAGTTGCATAGTATTATCTGTAAGGTAGCGTACACAGTACACTTACTGTATGAGGAGTCACTTAGAATATCCCAGTTGCATAGCATTATCTGTAAGGTAGCGTACACTTACTGTATGAGGAGTCACTGAGAATATCCCAGTTACATAGTATTATCTGTAAGGTAGTGTACACTTACTGTATGAGGAGACTCTGAGAATATCCCAGTTACATAGTATTATCTGTAAGGTAGTGTACACTTACTGTATGAGGAGACTCTGAGAATATCCCAGTTACATAGTATTATCTGTAAGGTAGTGTACACTTACTGTATGAGGAGTCACTGAGAATATCCTAGTTACATAGTATTATCTGTAAGGTAGCGTACACCTACTGTATGAGGAGTCACTGAGAATATCCCAGTTACATAGCATTATCTGTAAGGTAGTGTACACCTACTGTATAAGGAGTCACTTAGAATATCCCAGTTGCATAGCATTATCTGTAAGGTAGCGTACACCTACTGTATGAGGAGTCACTTAGAATATCCCAGTTGCATAGTATTATCTGTAAGGTAGCGTACACCTACTGTATAAGGAGTCACTGAGAATATCCCAGTTGCATAGCATTATCTGTAAGGTAGCGTACACCTACTGTATAAGGAGTCACTGAGAATATCCCAGTTGCATAGCATTATCTGTAAGGTAGCGTACACTTACTGTATGAGGAGTCACTGAGAATATCCCAGTTGCATAGCATTATCTGTAAGGTAGTGTACACTTACTGTATGAGGAGTCACTGAGAATATCCCAGTTACATAGTATTATGTGTAAGGTAGTGTACACTTACTGTATGAGGAGTCACTGAGAATATCCCAGTTACATAGTATTATCTGTAAGGTAGCGTACACTTACTGTATGAGGAGTCACTGAGAATATCCCAGTTACATAGTATTATCTGTAAGGTAGCGTACACTTACTATATGAGGAGTCACTTAGAATATCCCAGTTGCATAGTATTATCTGTAAGGTAGCGTACACTTACTGTATGAGGAGTCACTTAGAATATCCCAGTTGCATAGCATTATCTGTAAGGTAGCGTACACAGTACACTTACTGTATGAGGAGTCACTTAGAATATCCCAGTTGCATAGTATTATCTGTAAGGTAGCGTACACTTACTGTATGAGGAGTCACTGAGAATATCCCAGTTGCATAGCATTATCTGTAAGGTAGCGTACACAGTACACTTACTGTATGAGGAGTCACTTAGAATATCCCAGTTGCATAGTATTATCTGTAAGGTAGTGTACACTTACTGTATGAGGAGTCACTTAGAATATCCCAGTTGCATAGTATTATCTGTAAGGTAGCGTACACTTACTGTATGAGGAGTCACTGAGAATATCCCAGTTGCATAGCATTATCTGTAAGGTAGTGTACACCTACTGTATGAGGAGTCACTGAGAATATCCCAGTTGCATAGCATTATCTGTAAGGTAGTGTACACAGTACACTTACTGTATGAGGAGTCACTTAGAATATCCCAGTTGCATAGTATTATCTGTAAGGTAGCGTACACTTACTGTATGAGGAGTCACTTAGAATATCCCAGTTGCATAGTATTATCTGTAAGGTAGCGTACACTTACTGTATGATGAGTCACTGAGAATATCCCAGTTGCATAGTATTATCTGTAAGGTAGTGTACACCTACTGTATGAGGAGTCACTGAGAATATCCCAGTTGCATAGTATTATCTGTAAGGTAGCGTACACTTACTGTATGAGGAGTCACTGAGAATATCCCAGTTACATAGTATTATCTGTAAGGTAGTGTACACTTACTGTATGAGGAGTCACTGAGAATATCCCAGTTGCATAGTATTATCTGTAAGGTAGCGTACACTTACTGTATGAGGAGTCACTGAGAATATCCCAGTTGCATAGCATTATCTGTAAGGTAGCGTACACTTACTGTATGAGGAGTCACTGAGAATATCCCAGTTACATAGTATTATCTGTAAGGTAGCGTACACTTACTGTATGAGGAGTCACTGAGAATATCCCAGTTACATAGTATTATCTGTAAGGTAGCGTACACTTACTGTATGAGGAGACTCTGAGAATATCCCAGTTACATAGTATTATCTGTAAGGTAGTGTACACTTACTGTATGAGGAGTCACTGAGAATATCCCAGTTACATAGTATTATCTGTAAGGTAGCGTACACCTACTGTATGAGGAGTCACTGAGAATATCCCAGTTACATAGCATTATCTGTAAGGTAGCGTACACTTACTGTATGAGGAGTCTCTGAGAATATCCCAGTTACATAGTATTATCTGTAAGGTAGTGTACACTTACTGTATGAGGAGTCACTGAGAATATCCCAGTTACATAGCATTATCTGTAAGGTAGCGTACACTTACTGTATGAGGAGTCTCTGAGAATATCCCAGTTACATAGTATTATCTGTAAGGTAGCGTACACTTACTGTATGAGGAGTCACTGAGAATATCCCAGTTACATAGCATTATCTGTAAGGTAGCGTACACTTACTGTATGAGGAGTCTCTGAGAATATCCCAGTTACATAGTATTATCTGTAAGGTAGTGTACACTTACTGTATGAGGAGTCACTGAGAATATCCCAGTTACATAGCATTATCTGTAAGGTAGCGTACACTTACTGTATGAGGAGTCTCTGAGAATATCCCAGTTACATAGTATTATCTGTAAGGTAGTGTACACTTACTGTATGAGGAGTCACTTAGAATATCCCAGTTGAATAGCATTATCTGTAAGGTAGTGTACACTTACTGTATGAGGAGTCTCTGAGAATATCCCAGTTACATAGTATTATCTGTAAGGTAGCGTACACTTACTGTATGAGGAGTCACTTAGAATATCCCAGTTGAATAGCATTATCTGTAAGGTAGTGTACACTTACTGTATGAGGAGTCTCTGAGAATATCCCAGTTACATAGTATTATCTGTAAGGTAGTGTACACTTACTGTATGAGGAGTCTCTGAGAATATCCCAGTTACATAGCATTATCTGTAAGGTAGCGTACACTTACTGTATGAGGAGTCTCTGAGAATATCCCAGTTACATAGTATTATCTGTAAGGTAGTGTACACTTACTGTATGAGGAGTCACTGAGAATATCCCAGTTACATAGCATTATCTGTAAGGTAGCGTACACTTACTGTATGAGGAGTCTCTGAGAATATCCCAGTTACATAGTATTATCTGTAAGGTAGCGTACACTTACTGTATGAGGAGTCACTGAGAATATCCCAGTTACATAGCATTATCTGTAAGGTAGCGTACACTTACTGTATGAGGAGTCTCTGAGAATATCCCAGTTACATAGTATTATCTGTAAGGTAGTGTACACTTACTGTATGAGGAGTCACTGAGAATATCCCAGTTACATAGCATTATCTGTAAGGTAGCGTACACTTACTGTATGAGGAGTCTCTGAGAATATCCCAGTTACATAGTATTATCTGTAAGGTAGTGTACACTTACTGTATGAGGAGTCACTTAGAATATCCCAGTTGAATAGCATTATCTGTAAGGTAGTGTACACTTACTGTATGAGGAGTCTCTGAGAATATCCCAGTTACATAGTATTATCTGTAAGGTAGCGTACACTTACTGTATGAGGAGTCACTTAGAATATCCCAGTTGAATAGCATTATCTGTAAGGTAGTGTACACTTACTGTATGAGGAGTCTCTGAGAATATCCCAGTTACATAGTATTATCTGTAAGGTAGTGTACACTTACTGTATGAGGAGTCTCTGAGAATATCCCAGTTACATAGCATTATCTGTAAGGTAGCGTACACTTACTGTATGAGGAGACTCTGAGAATATCCCAGTTACATAGTATTATCTGTAAGGTAGTGTACACTTACTGTATGAGGAGTCACTGAGAATATCCCAGTTACATAGTATTATCTGTAAGGTAGCGTACACCTACTGTATGAGGAGTCACTGAGAATATCCCAGTTACATAGCATTATCTGTAAGGTAGCGTACACTTACTGTATGAGGAGTCTCTGAGAATATCCCAGTTACATAGTATTATCTGTAAGGTAGTGTACACTTACTGTATGAGGAGTCACTGAGAATATCCCAGTTACATAGCATTATCTGTAAGGTAGCGTACACTTACTGTATGAGGAGTCTCTGAGAATATCCCAGTTACATAGTATTATCTGTAAGGTAGCGTACACTTACTGTATGAGGAGTCACTGAGAATATCCCAGTTACATAGCATTATCTGTAAGGTAGCGTACACTTACTGTATGAGGAGTCTCTGAGAATATCCCAGTTACATAGTATTATCTGTAAGGTAGTGTACACTTACTGTATGAGGAGTCACTGAGAATATCCCAGTTACATAGCATTATCTGTAAGGTAGCGTACACTTACTGTATGAGGAGTCTCTGAGAATATCCCAGTTACATAGTATTATCTGTAAGGTAGTGTACACTTACTGTATGAGGAGTCACTTAGAATATCCCAGTTGAATAGCATTATCTGTAAGGTAGTGTACACTTACTGTATGAGGAGTCTCTGAGAATATCCCAGTTACATAGTATTATCTGTAAGGTAGTGTACACTTACTGTATGAGGAGTCTCTGAGAATATCCCAGTTACATAGCATTATCTGTAAGGTAGCGTACACTTACTGTATGAGGAGTCTCTGAGAATATCCCAGTTACATAGTATTATCTGTAAGGTAGTGTACACTTACTGTATGAGGAGTCACTGAGAATATCCCAGTTACATAGCATTATCTGTAAGGTAGCGTACACTTACTGTATGAGGAGTCTCTGAGAATATCCCAGTTACATAGTATTATCTGTAAGGTAGCGTACACTTACTGTATGAGGAGTCACTGAGAATATCCCAGTTACATAGCATTATCTGTAAGGTAGCGTACACTTACTGTATGAGGAGTCTCTGAGAATATCCCAGTTACATAGTATTATCTGTAAGGTAGCGTACACTTACTGTATGAGGAGTCACTGAGAATATCCCAGTTACATAGTATTATCTGTAAGGTAGCGTACACTTACTGTATGAGGAGTCACTGAGAATATCCCAGTTACATAGTATTATCTGTAAGGTAGTGTACACTTACTGTATGAGGAGTCACTTAGAATATCCCAGTTGCATAGCATTATCTGTAAGGTAGCGTACACTTACTGTATGAGGAGTCACTGAGAATATCCCAGTTACATAGTATTATCTGTAAGGTAGCGTACACTTACTGTATGAGGAGTCACTGAGAATATCCCAGTTACATAGCATTATCTGTAAGGTAGCGTACACTTACTGTATGAGGAGTCACTGAGAATATCCCAGTTACATAGTATTATCTGTAAGGTAGTGTACACTTACTGTATGAGGAGTCACTGAGAATATCCCAGTTACATAGTATTATCTGTAAGGTAGTGTACACCTACTGTATGCGGAGTCACTGAGAATATCCCAGTTTCGGTGTATGTGCCGTCACTTGTAGTCTGCACTTTATCTGAACTTCACACTCTAATAACTTTTTTTATTTTGTCACATTTAATCTGTGCACTTTGTGGGATCCGGAGATGTGTGTGAGCTCCCATGGCTTGTTAATTACAATGCATTGAACTTTCCTGACAGTAACATCTTAATAATCCTGCAGCTCAGAGGATAAATCCTCCCAGTCTTCTCCGCTCCGGATTCACCTGCTGAACTTACCAAAAGATGCGACTATTCTGTTCCTATGGCTCCTGACTTCTGTGGATGCTGCGACCGCTGTGGTCCCAAATAACATGCACTGGGCTGCATCAGAAATAATCTGTTAGTGCAAAAATATATTTAGAAAAGGAAATAAACATTAATAAATAAACTGGTGCTGCTTATTGGGACAATGTTCAATATTTATTAAAATAGTATGTCTGAGAAAAATGTTCCATAAAAGACATCAATAAATTAAAACAAATAAAATCTTGTTCACAGGCACAATGTTATACTAATGTAGACTGTCGATTCCACTCTGGTTAATTCACCCACATTAATACACTGCGTAAATCCCTGTGATATATTGTCAGTCCAATCTAGCCTATCTCATGTGGGATAGTTACCAGTCCCGAAATGATGTGGATCTTTATATTCCTTATGCAAGGTGACTTACAATCCTCAGCTGTGGATCCGTGGCTGGATAAATGCAGGATGGCTGAGACTGGCAAATCTGGGCACATGCCATCTGTTTGGGATTCCAGAGGAGACACTGCAAATGTAGACAGGTGCCAAAAGGTATTTGTGACCTCGCCTCGCCAAGCGATCACAGATTACTTTTGATCCCACTGGATCTTGAGGTATTAGGAATCCTCTCTTATCATCAGTTATCATCTGATACTGACTCCGCCTACTGCGCTATGGATGGGTCACACGCTGCAACCACCAAAAACCCTTACACCGGCTATTAGAACCGCTCCTCTCAGGCTCCTACATCAGCACCTGAAACTATTTACTTCAGTGTATGTCTGGGCTCGCCGGTGCAACACTTCCTGGATAGTGTTGGTTAATTTATACTGGTCCCTCACTATGGACCAGTCAGTGCAGAGTAGCTGGCAGAGGGCTTTGACACTGGGCTCAATCCAAACCATCTGGAGAATGGAACAGCGGTTCATGCTATTTTGTTGGTCACAGGACAGAAACGTCTTGAATAGGGGTGTGCACCGGCCACTTTTCATGTTTTATGTTTTGGTTTTGGATCTGGATCTTTCTTCGTGTTTTGGATCTGGATTGTTTTTGCCAAAACCACCCTTCTGTGTTTTGGGTTCTGGGTTTTGTTTTGGATCTGTATTTTTTTGGGGGAAAAGCATAAAAACAGCTAAAATCACAGAATTTGTTTTTTTTTTGTTCCTATGCTATTATTAACCTCAATAATTTTCATTTCCACTCATTTCCAGTCTATTCTGAACACCTCACACCTCACAATAGTGTTTTTATGTCCAAAAGGTTGCACCGAGGTAGCTGGATGACTATGCTAAGCGACACGAGTGGGCGGCACAAACACGTGGCCCATCTAGGAGTGACACTGCAGTGGCAGACAGGATGGCATTGAAAAACTAGGCCCCAAACTGTACATAATGCAAAGAAAAAAAAGAGGTGCAAGATGGAATTGCCCTTGGGCCCTCCCACCCACCCTTATGTTGTATAAACAGGACATGCACACTTTAACAAACCAAACATTTCAGCGCCAGGGTCTGCCACACGACTGTGTGTGAAATGATTGGTTCATTTGGGCCCCCACAAAACAAGCTGGCAATTAATCTGTCCCTGCACAAACTGGCTCTACGGAGGCAAGGTGTCATCCTCATCCTTTGTTGATGCTCGTGCGGCTAACGCGCACACAAACACAGAAAATAAACACTTTTTAAATGTTTACTTTTTTGGGGCACTTTGGGGGTTACACCACTGTTCAACAGAACAGCCGGCCCTTGACTTATGACACAGGCGCACGCTTGACGCTGCTAAATTGTTGATGCACGTCCGGCTAAGGCGCACACAAACGCCGATAAAAAAAATATATATTTGCACTTGGGGGAAGACCCCTGATGGACAGAGCACCCCCTGGACAACACTACAGCACCCCTTTAGGAGTACAGTGACACAGGAGCCACTGAAGCCCCCCTCTTCTGTCTGCACAAAGCTCCTATGGACAACACAACCTTTATGGGACAACAGCTCTGTACAACATAGCCCAGCCAGCCCCTATGGACTTTGGACACAGCCCCTATGGACAACAGCAGCACCAGCACAGCAACCCCCACCCTCCCTCTTCACTGTCCACAGCCGGAGTGAAAAATGGCGTCGACGCGGGGACCTTTTATAGAATCCAAAAACCGCGAGAATCCGACAGCGCGAGGGTGACGTTTTGCCTCGTTCCGGGAACAGAGTCTGGCGGGAAAACCCGAGCTGGACTCGGTTCCCGGCTCGGATCGCTCATGCCTAGTCTTGAAGTGTCTTTATTGATGTTTCTATATGTAATATTTTTCATACATACTATTTTAATAACTATTACATATTGTTCCTATCAGACGCACCATTATATTTATTTCCTTTTCTAAATATATTTTTGCACTAACAGATTATTTCCTATTTATTCACATTATATCTTTTTGCTCCTTAGGAGTTTGACAATCCCCTTTTACAAGAATTCAAGAAAAGCTAGACACTAAGCTATAGCTACTGTATGCTTATGGCGCTAAAACATTTCAGGATTAGGTAGAGAAAAGATATAATGGGATATAAGACAAAGGGGCCTATTAATTAAACCTAAAAATTCTCTGGAGATAATTAGGTTTAGAGCTCTCATGGAGTTCTAGCTAATTATAGGTGGAATTCATCATTCCTCCTCTCCATAAGTATCTATTCCGGTACCTGTCATTTTTGCGATGACAGCTTTTCGGGAAATAGATACTTTTCCCTCTCTACATTACCTTATCGCATCTGGAAACAGTGCTGCGCATGCGCTGTTACATCTGTAATACCAGCGCATGTGCAGCACTGGCTACACATGCGTTAAGTTTGTGTACCCCCCCGATCCCCCCCCACCCCCCTCCCCCCTCCGCTCACCTTCCCCCCCCCCCCCCGACTTACCTGTCCGCGCAGCAGCCTCCGGCTCCGTCCTGCTGGTCTGTCATGTGGTTTCCAGCAGACCACATGACAGATTAGAAAAAAAAAAATTTTTTTTTTTTTGTCTAAACTTTCTTGTGCTCTGCTGGGAAACCACATGACAGACCAGCAGGACGGAGCCTGAGGACGGAGCAGAGTGCCGGAGGGACTCGTCGGGGGACCTGCACACGCGGATACAGGTAAGTCGATTCTGCTATTCGCCACCTCACAGTGGCGAATAGTAACTGCATCAAATTCCGAAAGTTCATAATTTTCGGTATTTTATGAATACCACAATTTCCACATCCCCATACTAATGTACTAATGTACCCATACTAATGTACTAATGTACTAATACTAATGTACTAATGTATGGGGAGTGTGGAAATTAACGCAGGGGAACTTAGCAAGGAGATATCTGTGATATCTCCTGCGCTAAGTCTGTTCATGAATACCAAAATAACGTTATTTAAGGAAAATGTCCTTAAAAACGTTATTTTAGTGTTGATGAATAGGCCCCAAAGATAGTAAAAGAAAGAAAAAAGAGAAAAGATTAGATAATTTCCCGCTCTGAATAAATGACAAAAAAAAATGTTGTTTTTTTCCCTAAAGCAAAATATTTATAAAATTGTTACACAAATAACAATAAATACCAGGTACCTGGAAGTGCATAAACAATATATATATATAAAAAATAAAAGGCACAATTGCAATCAGTAATAAATCAATATATAATGTGCTTATGTGTATATATCCACAGAACACACGAGGTGCATCTGCTTGTGATGCAAAGAATTAGGCCTGAACGGCTTAGATAATGTCCAGGGACCTGTAATCCTTTTAAAACTTTGATAAAGAATGGCATTCCTAAAAACTTCTGTGTCCTGCTACAATGTTAACCGTTAGCCCAATGGCTGAAATGTGGGCCTGATTCAGACCCGCTCGTGAGCGCTATGCGCTTGCAAGTGGGTCGATGGTGGCCTATTGCGCATGCGCACGACGGAGCCGGCTCCGTCATGCGCATGCGCGAGACCCGGATAGCGATGGGCAAACCGTCGCTCCGGGTCTCATACCAAAGGGGGCGTGCTGTCGATGTTGAGTGACAGCACGCCCCCTTTGGTGGGCGGGCCGGGGGCGTGGCTGCCCAGACTGAGTTTTTCCCATGGGAATGACTGCCATCTGGGGCCGGCCCCACTGACATCACAAGTGATGTCAGTGGGAGTGCTTTCAGCTCTGTTTGAGCCGAAAGCACTCTAGGGCTTGCAGCCACGAGACCCTAGCACAAGGGTCTCGTCGCAAGCCCGATGGTCGCGACCATCTTCCTGGCCACTCGCTATAGCTGTGGGTGGTCACCCACAGCTATGTGAGCGGCCAGGAGGCCGCTCTGAAAAACAAGAGGGACGGCCCTGATTCAGAGCGAGCGCTCTGTCAGAGCGTCCGGCTCTGAATCAGGCCCTGTGTTCCATAAACAACAGGACAAGTTATTCAGTTTATACGTGATGTTCCTGCAATACGCACAGGGGCATATCTATAATGGGTACAGGGTGTGCGGGGAACAGGGGCCTCTGGGTCCAGGGGGGCCCCGCACCGCACACCCTGCACCCATGGAATTACTTACCTCTCCAGAGTCCCACATCCGCGCGAGGGTCCGGCGCTGTAAAAATGACTGGAAAATGGCTGCCGCAGCCATTTTCCCATCGTTTGCACATACACAGTACAGGGAAAATGGCCGCCGTGGCCATTTTCCCGGTGACCAGCGCATCCTCTATAGACTCTGGGCGCACTCTAGAGTCTATAACTCCAGCTCTGACTACACACAGCACAGAGCGCTGCCGGCCGCCGGACAGAGAGGAGGGGGCCCGTGTCGGAGACTGCACACGGGCCCCCTCCTCTCTAGAAACGCCCCTGAATACGCAGTAAGGTAGTTAAACCTTAACACTGACTGGCGTTACCTGGTCTTTTCTTCTCCTGGCGGTTGTTATATTCCCGTTTCTTTGTCGCTGCCTGTGCTATGGTATGCATCACCTCTGCGCCCGGTGTCTCTGCACCCTCCCGACTGCTTGGACGCCCCTGGAGCAGCTTCCGGTCCGGCTTGCGCAGCCTATTCAGTTGTTGGGGGTTCTCCGCTTTCTCCTTTGTGAACACACAGTGGACCTCATTCAGAGTCGGTCGTTGCGGCCGCACGGTCGTACGCCACCGATGTTCGCTAAACTGCGCATGCATAAAATTCGCAATGCGCTGCGCAAATTAGCCGCTGCGATCAGAAATTTCTCTCTCCTTGAACACAGCCAGGTCGTTAGTTTGAGTGACAGGATGAGGCGTTTGTGGGTGGTAACAGGGGAAGGTGCTTGTGAACGGGGGAGTGGAGATCCGAACGCAGGCGTGCCTGACTATGCAAACGGCGTTTTATGGGAGTGCATAATTAACTAAGTAGTGTCATGGCACATGTGATATGGGAGGTTATTACACTGACTTGATCGTAGTGCTTAAGAGAGGATATGGTCAACCTTAAGCTCTACGACCAGCTCCGATGGTTCCCGATGGTCTCGATTAATCCTTATATGCCCGGAGATAACGTGTAATGCTAATGAGAAGGGGGCGTATTTTTAGTCTTACGGCCGCATCCTCCCCTCGCTCGTCCAGCTAACGATCCCATCTTAACGTCGCAACTTGCGAACGCTTCATTTGCATATGCGGCCCCTTTTACCTTACGACCATGCGGCCGCAACGACCGACTCTGAATGAGGTCCAGTATCCAACTGGTTTCCCCTTCCTGGGCTTCGTCATGGACACCTCATGTGTTCCAATGTAGTCCTTATGTCGCCATGTCCATTACCTTAAATGATTAACAGATTTCTTAAACAGTTTCCTTGCAGTAAAACACAGAGATAATGTTGCATATATAATATATTCCTTCACGTGCAAAGAAAAGGAACCGTTAAGATCTGGCTGATCTATATAGCTGATATTCTTACATTGTTACAATTTTGTTTACTGTTAAAGGAAGCAAAAATATATATAAACATGGAGACTAAGGACCTCATTCAGAGTCTCTCGCTAGGGCACGCTCGCTTGCTGGGAGCGATAATCACTCATCTGCGCATGCGTATAATTCACAGTGCGCGTGCGCAAGTCATTCGTTGCGATCTGATTTTGGTTGCTCGTAAGCCACTATCAGGTCGCTGCTTTGAGTGACAGATAGCGCCGTTTGTGGGTGGTAACAGGGGGAAGGTGCTTGTTGAACGGGGGTGTGGATGTGCGAACGCAGGCGTGTCTGACCGTCAGAACGGTGTTTAATGGGTGTGCTTAATTAGCAAAGTAGCATCATTGCACACGTGACTTGGTTGTTTTTTAGCCTGAGCTGCTCGCAGTGCTTGGGGTAGGTTAGATCAACCCTAAGTGCTGCGAGCAGCTCCGATGGCCCTCGATGTTCAGGATTAATCAGACTCTTCCCGGAGATGATGTGTGCTGCGAGTGACAGGTGGTAGGGTTCTATAGTCCAGCGTACGCTAACTGCCGTCACTCACTAAAACATAGAGGGCGCCCTTACAGCGCAAAGAGCGATTGCTTGATTTGCATACCCGACCTCTTTTTGCAAGCGAGCGATCGCATCTTGCGAGAGACTCTGAATGAGGTCCTAATTGTTCAATCAACACCAATACTGGTTTCTACAATATGAAATATAATATATTTATATATATATATATATATATATATAATATATATATATATCCATTCACCTGAATAAATAAATAATAAAATGAGCTTACAGTTCAAATTCATTTATTTGAAGGCATCTTTAGAGCATAGGGAAGAAATGAGAATTATCCATATGATACCCCTTTTACACCAGAGCTAAATCCCGGGTTATTGCAGGGATAACCCGGGTAGCCCCTAGGTGTCAAAGGGGACAGGGTTGGATTCCTGGGTCGAGTGACCCGTCACTTCCAACCCAGGTAACTTGCAGAAACAACCCGTGAAACCCTGCAGTGTAAACGGGAACCCTGGCTCATATGACCCAGGTCCCCGTTTACAGCATGGGGACTTCCGGGGTTCTCGTCGCTTTGCAATGATGCCGTCTTCCAGTGCTGGGAGAAGTGATCCCCTGCACCCATGTGCAGTGTGAACGGCGCCGATCCAGGAATAATCCGGACCGGCGCCGCAGTAGAAAAGGTCTGTCCTGGGTCTGACCCGTTTTGGAACTGTACAGGTTACCATTCATTACATTTGCCCCTAAGTCTAACAGGGGCACCTCAAGCTTTATAAATACATTTGTTGATATCTATTAATATATAATTGACAATTCATAACCGTAAATGTATTTTCATGCAGCTCATAAAGCATCAATCCTGCCGCATGCGATACGAACGCGGATAATAGATGCGCTCTCCGTGGTGCAGCGTCCTTTGTGATTTAGTGGGAGATGTATTACACCTTCTACTCATGAGAACCAATCAGCTTCTAGCTATCATTTATCTAGTACGCCCTATAAGTTGTTGGCTATGGGCAGCGTCTCCCTGATCCTCTTTGGGTTTGATACATCTCCCGCTTAGGGGCATAAATATTATTTGGGGCCAGTCCCTGAAAACAAAGATGTCTCATGATCCTGAGTCGCTGGGGGAGTGGCTCCAATAGCAGCCCGTCCCGGCGATCAGGCGTAAAGTGATGGCAGTACTCCCTGCTTTGCCCCCCTCAGCTGGACGCCATCGGGGAGGGATCCTTGATGCCATGTAGGTCAGATGGAGGAGACAGCTCGGAAAAGTGTAACATTATTAATGTGGCTCTACCAGCGTACCAGCATTATGGTCTTTCCCCTCCCCCTGTGCGGTAAGCTGGCAGACTCCCCATCGCCGTGCGGCCCAGACTGCACTCCTCAGAGGCAGATTTCAGATGGCAGGACAGAATACAGCACCGGTGTCCTACACCATTCATTCCCTCCTCCATGAACTGACTTTCTTTGTATTATACCACCCTTAGTTCATCTAATATATACACATTCTCTCAGACATCACATGAGCTTTGTCTCACACACGTGGGGAGTTTTCTGTATAGCATCTAGAAGACCCTCTGCCATTGCCGCCCACATAATGCCTTCTGGTAAATCGGTGGATCCCTGCTGGAAACCAATGGTTGTCACTCTGATTACTGACTTCCCCCTGCAGGGAAGCCTGTACGTACTCTCTTCAATGCAGACAAGTTGTTTTATAATAAACTATGAATATACAGACAATAGGCGGCAACAAAGTTACACCAGGTCATTTCATTAATCTGTTTTTCATTTTTTTTTTTCCCCTACCTTGCAGTCTCCTGCCGACCAATGCAAGAAAATCCACGCGGGCGATGAGGTCATTCAGGTGAACCACCAAACTGTAGTGAGTATCGCTCTTGTTTTTTTGGGGAGAGCAGCACCCTGGGCATACATGCCGGGCACTAGGGCCCAGAGTCTGCAGGGAGATGCCACCTCCGACCTGATGTGTTACTGCACATGTGCAGACTGCAGCCATCTCTAAGGGGCAGATGTACTAAGCTCTGGAAAGTGATAAATTGCAGAGTGATAAACTACCAACCAATCAGCTCCTAACTCTCATTTTTCAAACACAGCCTGTAACATGACAGTTAGGAGCTGAGTGGCTGGTCATTTATCACTTTCCAGAGCTTAGTACATCTGCCCCTACTGCATAGAATGGACTTTAATTCCAGGGTTTCCCAGGAAAACATTTTTAATATTGTCTCTACCATGCACCCAATGTTGCTGCTGTGTGATAAACAACAAGAAGGAAAGAGAGTAGAAGGTTTATCCTGAGTATAGGTAGGGAGCAGGGGCGTCTTATGAGTGGAGGGGGTCCGAGTGCACTCCCCGTGTGGGGCCCCCTCCTCTCTTCCCGGGTTGCCGGCAGCTGACTGACACGGCTGGCCAGCCACCGGAGCATTAGTAGACTCCGCCGCGGGACCACGGACAGGCAAGTGTAAAATAATATGGGTGCAGTGTGTGCGGTGCGGGCCCCCCTGGACCCAGGGACCCGTTTGCCCCGCACACACTGCACCCATTATAGATACGCAACTGGTAGGGTGTTATTGGAATTCTCATCATGGTGTTAGAGAGGGATCATTACTATTGCTAGTGAAGTAACTGTAGTAATACCCAGTAATACCCAGTAATACCCATGCACCAGTGGCGTAACTAGGGCAGGGCAAGCGGGGTGCGTACCCTGGGCGCCGTGGGACCGGCGGTGCGGGTGGCGCTGCCGGCCACGGTACCGGCCCGCCCTAGTCAGCCAGTGTAGCGCCGACCGCAGTGAGTGTGGTCAGCGCTACACATTTACACAGGACCGGCGCTAGGCTTCCAGCGCCGGTCCTGTGCTGCACAGCTGAGCCCCTTCCCTCCCGCTGAGCGCTTGCCCAATAGCGCCAGGAGGAGGGTGGCAGGCGGGCTCAGACTGTGCAAAACACACATCGCCGCCAGCACTGACGGTGATGCGTGTGTTAATCAGCAGCCAATGAGAGTCAGATAGACTCTCATTGACTGCTGCGCGCCCACTGCAAGAGCCGGGCTTCCGTCCGGCTCCTGCAGTGGTAATGGGAGAAACGTCATGATGTCATGACGTCTCTCCCATAATGCAGAGCGGCCCGGCCCGGGAGGATGGACCACTACTGGGGACAACTACTGGGTGGGGGATACTACTGGGGCACTGCCTCGGGGGGGACCACTACTGGGGGGAATACTACTGAGGGCACTGCTTCGGGGGGGACCACTACTGGGGAGGATACTACTGTGGGCACTGCATCATGGGGAACCACTACTGGGGACTACCACTGGGGGGGATATTACTGTGGGCACTGCATTGTGGGGGACCACTACTGGGGACTACTACAGGGGGCACTGCATCAAGGGGGACTCCTACTGGGGGAATTATATAAAGGGCACTGTATAGGAGGGACTACTACTGGGACCACTATATAAGGGGCTCACTACTGGGGGCACTGCACAGGGGGGTACACTACAGGGGGCACTGAAAAGGTAGAACCACTACAGGGGGCACTGCATAAGGGGGACAGCTACTGGGGGCACTGTATAAGGGGAACTACTGGGGGCCTGCATATGAGGGATCACTACTGGGGGCCTGCATATGAGGGATCACTACAGGGGGCACTGTGTAAGGGGCACTGCATATGGGGGACCACTACTGGGGGCACTGTATAAGGGGCACTGTATATGGGGGATCACTACTGGGGGCCTGCATGTGAGGGATCACTACTGGGGGCACTGTATAAGGGGAACTACTGGGGACCTGCATATGAGGGATCACTACAGGGGGCACTGTGTAAGGGGCACTGCATATGGGGGGCCACTACTGGGGGCCTGTATAAGGGGAACTAATCGGGGCCTGCATAAGGGGGACTGTATAAGGGGCACTGCATAGGGTTGGACTGTATAAGGGGCACTGCATTAAGGTGCAAATGGAAAGAAATGTTCCCAGTGACAAGAAAGGGGTGTGTGTCATGTTGACACGGCCCATTTTTCAGTGGCCACGCCCATTTTTTTGCCGCGAGTGCACATGGGGAGGGGGCTCCAAATACCCTAATTACGCCACTTCCATGCACTCCTCTATGTAGGATAAGATTGTGAGATGCAGATGGAGGGTGTGTAGTATCAACCAATCAGCTCCTGTCACTTTACAGGCTGTGTTTGAAAAATGATAGTTAGGAGCTGATTGGTTGGTACTTCATCTCTGTTCACTTTATCTCTCTCCAAGGCTCAGTACATCTCCCCCATATTACTGTAGTGCAAAGGAGATGGGGCAGATGGGGCAGTCTGTCTAATGACAGGTAATTTATTAAACCCTAATGCGTGTGGCTCAAAAAAGCGATCCTATCAGGACCAGCTGGACCATTACCGGGCACGTTGATAAGATGTAAAGATAGGTCTATGATGTATGGCCGCTAACTGACCCCACCAGGGGGAGATGTATCAAACCTTCTAAAAAGGACAAGTGGAGAAGTTTCCCATAGCAACCAATCAGCTTCTTCCAATCATTTTATAGAATGCACTGGATACATAATAGCTCAGAGCTGATTGGTTGCTACGGATAACTTCTCCACTTGGTCTCTTTTGAAGTTTTGATACATCTCCCCCTAAAGTCCCCCAGCCATGTGAAAGCCATCTGCCTGCCTGAGCCTTTTGCCCGGTGCTTGTGCCAATGAGAACGGCTGCTGTCCTCTGCTGTATATTGGGTGATCTTTGTAACGACATTAAGGGGGGAGATGTATCAATCCTTGTAGAGAGATAAATTACCAGCTAATTCACTTCTGTCATTTCATAGACTGTGCTGGGTAAATGACAGTAAGACGCTGATTGGCTGCTTTAACTCTCTCCAATGCTGGATACATCTCCCCCTTTGTGAATATTTGCTCTTCATCCAGGGAATGTCTGAACTGTACATCTATAGATATTTGTGAACGGCGACGACGCCTCCTGGTCCGTTTCTTGCACAAATGCTCCGTGTTTGATGGCTGTGATGAAATGTAGGACAGGGGGCAGTGATTGTGAGACACGTAGGACAGCTGGCGATCAGTCATTGCAAAAATGACGAGGGCCTCATTCTCATTACCGGCTTCACTACTTATCCCGTTTCCGCACACGCTGCGTTCTGCATGAATATCCGGAGAATGGGTTGAGCACGCAGTAGCTGTTATAGAGCGAGGCATTAGTCACAGCAGGCAGTGGGCTTAAGCCGAGGTGGGAAAGTTTATGTGCAGCGAATCCCAGGAATACACCAGGACTCTGCAATATACAGGAAATAGGCTGAAAAAAGGCTGCACCGCGCTTTGTCTCCAGTGGTTACAGTATTATATATTATTATAGATACAGTATATTTTACACTATTCTGCAGATACATTGCATAAAATAATACATAGTCTGCAGCGTTCATTCCCCTATAGGGGACAAGGTGACATTATATATCAATATACAGGATCCTGTGTAACCGTGACAGATGAAAGTACTTGGGTTATAGGCTGCACATAATACTTACGCCATTTTCGCTCATATTTTGTACTTGTAGGAAACATATTATTGCCGTACAATTCAGTCCTATACTGTGCCAGGATATTTTACATTTCATTTCCCATTAGTTCAGCCTGATATAGATAAAACATCTCCAAAGTGGCCTTAATGCTAATGCTTCAGAGCGAATCGTGACATTGCCCTGCCCCTTCCCGCAATGTGGGTGTGTGCAGAGTGGGGGTTTGGGGCCCGGCCGGGAGACTTGCCAACTTTTCCCCCTGGTCGGGAGCCTCCTGGCTGTTTCAGGAGAGTAAGTAAGTGTGATTAATAATAGAAGATAAGCTTAGAGCAGAATGTGATGGAACCACGAGGCTGGGGATGACCTTGGTGTCAGTCACACAGAGTTAGCCAATAGGTGTTTAAGGGGTGTGTCTTAGAGGTTTTAAACTTTTTACTGAGCTGCAGTGGTAGAACCAGACCTTTTTGTCAAGCCCCCGCTCTTCTCTGCTTGTTTTATGGTGATTGTTTTGTTGGCTATTTCAATCAGCAGGAAAGTGCTGTACGGTAGAGCAGCAGACCGGGTGCTAATTTAAAGTTTACTCTTTGCGACAATGTTGCAAGCTGCGCGGGATGGGTAGCCGAGTTTAGGAGGAGGATTTGGAATGGATACATGTGTTCTTGTGATTGGAGCATCTTGGCAGTGTCCGCCTGCAATGCGCGATTGTGTTACGGTTAGTTGCGCATTGGATGGTCTTGCTGAGCTCTGGCCGTCCTTTCTTCCTTTCTTTGCCACCAAACATTTCATTTGTTTATTTAATCATAAATAAGTAGCTGACCGTTTTAAATGCCTAATTATGCGTTGTGTCTTTATTTTAGTGTTAGGTTATTCATGTAAGTCACTGTTCAGTATTATTATGCAGGACTGGCGCGGGGGACGCCCTTCAGCCGATAGGACGTTTATAATCTCTGCAGCTGCAATGAACTGTTTTCGTTCCATCACTATTATGATCAGCATAGTTTAGGAAACCAGCTGGGGTCTGACGTCCGGGAGACTCGCACCTTGTGCGGCGTTATCGGCATCTGAATGGGTATGCAGTTGGGAAGCCGACGGACCTAATCCTGACATCCGGCTGTCATATCCCGGCAGGGGTCTAAAGACAGGCGTCGATGTGCTGACGCCTGTCATTAGACATACGCCGAGAGCCCGACGCCCGGCATCCTGAGCGAGGATAGCCACGGGAGGGAGGAGGGTTAGGTTTAGGGTTCCCGGGGGGACTTAGGGTAAGGCACCCCCCCGGGGGGGTTCGGTTTAGGCTAGGGGAAGAGGGGGTTAGCGTTAGGCACCCCCGGGGGGAGGTTAGGGTTAGGCACCCCCCCGGGGGACTTAGGTTTAGGTGGCGGGGAAGGGGGGGTAAGGTTTAGGCACTTAGAGGGGGGATTAGGGTTAGGCACTGGGAGGAAGGTTAGGGTTAGGCACCTTAAGGGAGGGTTAGGGGGTAAAAATAGGTTAGTATATACTTACCTTTGATGATCAGGATTTCCTCCTCTGCCGGGATGCCGCTGTCAGGATTCCAACCGCCGGGCATGGGTCTCGCGGTAAATCATACCGATTCCTCTGAATGTATCTGTGAAAAGGGAATTTAAATACGATAATAGACATAAAGCTTAATGCTGAGCCAGCAATCCCCTGCCATTTATTAATAGCCATTTATTGCAGTGTAGTAAGAGAAGACCATTATGTCTCCCCAGGTTGATGTTGGTTTAATAAATACTGTACAGTTATTACACTAACACAGGTTTATGGTAATTGTGCCCCCTAGAAGGGAGGAGAGTGACTGTAAATAATATAATGTTCTGTGTCAGTGCTCAGATTAGCTGCTGCACCTTGCATCGCGTCGTGTCCTCATTCAGCCTAATGCATGTGCTTCCCCCCTGAAATCAGTGCAACGGTTACACTCAGTAATATATTGCTCCGCTGCAGAACATTCATTTATCACAGATGGTTAAAATGCAAAACTAGGTTTCCTCACCCTCTCGCTCATGTGGAGCCTCAGCCTGGGAAAAGCTTTTTGGAGAGATTTCAATAATTTGTAATTATAGCTGTGTTGTCAAAATACTGAGCTTCTGGTGTCCAAACGAATGTGCCTCTAACATGGAAATACGCTCTGTTTCCCGCAAACATGTTTCAGCTCCGTTCTGATGTTCAGCTTAATTAGTGAGTTCAAACAGTAAAACGTATTTTTATAGCTGTATATTATTTTCCGCACTTCTGTGGTCTCATTAAACACTTCACAGAAGGAGACCAACTGCACAGCTCCGATCTACCGGCAGACAAATAGGCTCAGGAGCTAATTACAATATAGTGTTATTATAAAATCCCAATTACTGTCTTTCTCGCCTGGTTCCTTTTCTCTTTACTGCTTCATTTATGAAATGTAATTTGTGAAGCAGACAGTGGCACAGTGGTGAGCAGTGTCCGTGGGCCTGGGTCAGAGCACAACCAGGGAACTACTTGGAGATGAACGACGTTGAGGGACAGTTTTTTGCGAATGACATTTGGAGGTGGAAGAGGCCGTTTCTCAGAGCTGCAAAGTTCCACCCATTGGTAAAGCGGCTCCTCAGCCCAATCAGTCCGATAAGGAATCCTATATTTCAGTATGAGCCTAGTGCAGCACAATCCGGCCTCAGAGAACACTTATGGGTCTATTTGTTATAGTCAAACAGCCCTAAATCCTGTGAAAATTGGACGCTTTTATAGAATTTAGGGTTTCAGCCTATTTATCAAGCCCTCCTGGTGGTGAAGACCATCGCTAGATATCGCTATAGCCTTCACTGGGGAAGATTGGGGAAACCTATCAAGAAAAACATTTTTAGTGTTAAAACAATACATGCAATTATAACGCCTGTTCCTTTCCCGTGTTGAGATGATACAGGTGTTTGCTTTGGCTCAAATGATCGTCATTCGTTTATGGTGAGTCTTTTAGTTACCATGCGCCTATAGACAAGAACATGCAGCATAGGCCCTGATTCAGAGCGCTCGCTCTGAATCAGGGCCCACCTCCATAAATATGGAGCATCCTCCTGGACGCTCGTATAGCTGTGGGTCACCACAGCATATACGAGCGTGCAGGATGATGGTCGCGATGGTCTTGACCATCGCGGCCATCGAAACTGCGAGCTGAAGCCTGCGGTTGAGTTTCTCAACTGCAAGGCCAGGAGTGATTTTGGCTCTATCAGAGCCAAAATCACTCCCACTGACATCACTAGTGATGTCAGTGGGGCCGGCTTCAGACGGTAGGCGTTCCCTTGGGAACGCCTCCGTCTGGCAGGCACGCCCACCAAAGGGGGCGTGCTGTCAGTCAACATCGACAGCACGCCCCCTTTGATGAGACACTACGAGCGAAGGAAAGTCCTTCGCTCGTCGTGTCTCGCACATGCGCACGACGGAGCTCCCTCCGTCGTGCGCATGCGCAGTGCAGACCATCGACCCACTTGCGAGCGGACAGCCGCTCGCGAGTGGGTCTGAATGAGGGCCATAGTCTTCACTGGAGCACATGGGCAGACTGTGCCCAATTCCTTCATCTGTGATCCTACTTGTAACTACTATGTAACCTTGTTATGATGGAGGACTTGTTGCTTCTCTATCTGTGCTCCAGCAATGGGACAGGTGAACTTGCAATGGCACTAACTTGTCCATGTGTCCGTGAGAGCATCATCAAGGACCCGTTTGGACATTTTCCTTGTTCTTCTTCTTTTCTTAGTGATCAATCTTTCTTCAAGTGTCCCTGTTCCCTGTTTCTTGCATCTGAAGCTGCTCTCATTTCTTTACTGTGTGACTTTATGTGTGTGGTTATAATGGCCATTCCGGGGTGACTTCCCATGCTGTCGTGTATCAGTTCCTTTTTACACTGGTGTTCATTTAGTAATTGGTTTTCACAAAGTTTAGTGTTAATTACACTTTAATCTTTGTTTCCAGGGTGTATATCAGTGCACTGCATGTGTCAGACTGCACAGAAGTATGGCTACCACATAAGTCCTCACCCGCTGATGCTCTACTGTTATTTTATTTATATACGCCTGTATGTTCATTCCTTTGCGGAATCTAACTTGTTATCGTTTCCTCAGGAGATCTAGCTTGCTGTTTATAGTGGATATTTCATGCAGCTTCTATCATTCACTCCTCACGACCCTTGTGGCAATCTTATGGGAGTCAGTTGGTCATCTTCAACTAATAAACTCATGGTTGCCAATATGGACACTGCTAGTTTAAACTAGGGGCCTGATTCAGAGCCGGACGCTCTGACCAGAGCGCTCGCTCTGAATCAGGGCCCTCCTCCATTAAAATGGAGCCTCCTCCTGGACACTCGTATAGCTGTGGGTCACCACCCACAGCATATACGAGCGTCTAAGAAGATGGTCGAGATGGTCTTGACCATTGCACTTGCGAGGGAAACCCTGCGGTCGGGTTTCCCAGCCACAAGCCCTGGAGTGATTTTGGCTCTATCAGAGCCAAAATCACTCCCACTGACATCACTAGTGATGTCAGTGGGGCCGGCTTCAGACGGTAGGTGTTCCCATGGGAACGCCTCCGTCTGGCAGGCACGCCCCCGGCATGTCCACCAAAGGGGGCGTGCTGTCAATCAACATCGACAGCACGCCCCCTTTGGTGTGAGACCCGGAGCGATGGAAAGACCGTCGCTTGCCGGGTCTCACGCATGCGCACGACGGAGCTCCCTCCGTCGTGCGCATGCGCATTGGGGAATATCGACCCACTTGCGAGCGTACTGCCGCTCGCGAGTGGGTCTGAGTGGCCCCCTATGAGCTGTGGGACATTGTCTTTTCGTTTACTTTACTCCCTCTGAAATACAGTGTTGACTTACATATACTCTACAGATTTCATAGGAAGATTGTTTGTATTCTTCTGTTGTTTCATGTCCATAACCTGTTGCAGAATATGCTCCCTGTTCAAGCATCAAATGTGCAGGTAACGATTGTGGTATAAAATTTAATGTGATCAGGACATGTGAACATAGAATATTAACAGGAAGGGTATATCTCGATTTGACTTTTGTATTTAGGACAGGGCTCCATGTGACATGAAGAGTGACATGATGTGAGAAGGGGAATGGAGCAGCAGGAAGCCACATCCTTATATAGAGGAGAGCAGGATCCCCCAGCAGCACAGAGTATATCAGGATATGAGTGCCTTCCTAGTTAGGCCAGGGCTGTATATGACCATTGTCCTATGTAGCACCTCCCCTCATGTATCACGCACCCATTGCTCCATTTAGCACCTCCCCTCATGTATCACGCACCCATTGCTCCATTTAGCACCTCCCCTCATGTATCACGCACCCATAGTCCTATGTACTGTAGAGTGTACGTTTCTAAGCAGTGCCCTCTTACCACTTTGTCTGTCTGTTAATATCCAGACTGATTTTATTGCTGTGTTTCTTCCCCTTTGTAAAATAGTGCACAATATGCTGGTGTTATATGAATAAGCCCTAATAGATCAACAAATGACGTTATTGGCAGATGTGGAAGGAATCGGTCCCTTCCTACAGAAAACTGGATTATGCTTTATAGGGATTTATAGCTTTGCTGATGTTTCTGAGGACGAATGATTGATCTTGATGGATAAATGTATTTTATTTTTAACAAAACTAGGTAACTGGTCAGACTAGGCGTGTTCCCACGTACGGCATTTCCATTTTTAGCACAAATGTCATCACTTGGCTGGAATCGATGAAGTCTTTACAGCTCTCATCATTTCCATTAGAGGGTACAAAATAATTTGCTGCCTGCCGCTTGCGAGACCGCAGAGTAATCGATATTTTGTGAAACGCTGCCATTAGTAAGTCATACGCAGCACCTTTCATTTATAACTCAAGTGCTTTTCATGATTAAGTTTTGAGTTGGTCTGGTTATTATATCATAGGGCTAGATGAATAATCCTGAGTGCCTGTGTAATGTAACATTGCAGAAAATACAGTAACCTATGATAATTATATTACGTATACTGACTTTTAGCCGGTAAATGCTTACAGGTCCTGTGTAGCATTTACACTACATGTGTCAGAAGCCTTTGATGCAGATCTCTAAGGATCTTCCTTGGCTGCAGATCATTATATAGGAGTCTATAGATTGAAGACTCTAAAATTCTCAATCTGGATGATACATTGAGAGGGCATTTGCCATAACTGATATACATGGAACAGTCACTACCTACAGGTTCTTCATCAGCACCTGGCACATATATATATAAAATCTTACCCGCTATCACATTAGTAATTAAGTGATGGACAGTTGGAAAATATAATATTATACAGTTATTAAAATTCTTACTATAAACATGTTCAAATGAAGAAAAATGTTATGAATTAATCACCACAGGTTTAAAAATTATATTATAAAAAATATTGATAATATTTGACAAATCAATGATGTAATTAGGACTCTCTCCTCTGTATCCTAAGGGAACAAATTAAGCAGCAAGGTGTTACCATTCCTGTGTGTCCAAAGCAGCCCCTTTAGCATCCAATCATGCAGAAACATGGGCTGAGATAAAGTCCACCAGATGTCTTTGAACACTGCAAATAGTTCCAGGGAAAGTCCAAGACAAGTCCAATAGACCAAGACAAGTCCAATAGATCAAGACAAGTCCAATAGACCAAGACAAGTCCAATAGATCAAGACAAGTCTAATAGATCACTGGAGTCCAAGTTATTAAGCTCAACACGTTTCACCAGGCTGTCATCATTATGCTGCTGAGGAAGCTAGGGGATGATAGCATGCGTTTTTGTGCGTTTTGTCCCACACAGGCACCAACCCTGTGCTGACCGCCATCTGAAAGGGAGTCTCCAGTGCACCTAGGTTCATATGTATCAAAGCTTGAGATAAAATTGTGAGACATATATCACCAACCAATCAGCTTCTAACTTAAATTTTGCAGGCTGTGTTTAAGAAATGATAGTTTGGAGCTGATTGGTTGGTGATATATATTTCACAGATTTATCTCACATCAAGCTTTGATACATATGACCCCTAGTGTTGGCTGGTGCTGGGCCTGATTGAGATTTTTTGTCATTACATGATGCAGTTTCTGTGGTCTGAGCAGAGGTAACTGTCAATCATTTCTAATACTCTGCTATTCGACCATGTTTGTTTATTCTGATTGAAAGTTACTGATACTCAATTGTACTGTGTGGGCTACCTAATAGTAACAGACAGAATACTTCAGCAATAAAAGCCAATTTACCATTTGCTACATCTATATCTTATGATGCCAGAGCACAAATTTGCAGCAGTTTGCTTAAAATGAAACCATACAAAGACGTTTTCCTATTTACCTATACTGAAATTGGCATAACTTGGGGCAAATATGGTTCCCATGGCCGTACTACATATCTTCAAAATGAATGCATAGTATTTTAAATAGTATTGATGTGTCTTACATGTAAAATTAGAAGGGATGGATTGTGAGAGTAAATATACTAATGCCTTGCAGTCTAATTTACTATTATATAACCTACAAGGATGAAAGTTCAAGTGCACCCAATATATCAGAGGTTTGTCAATCTTGTGTAGACAAAGTGTAAATGATGTGGTATAGTCCTTAATGTAAGAGGGTAAACAGTAACACAGGTGAGTACAAGAACCAATCAATAGGTTCTGATAGGTTTGATATTAGTTATGTGTTCCCAGAGACTATAGGGTTTCCCAGAGGCTTAGTTTCGTGTGTTTTTGGTATATAATAATTCTTGGATGTCTCCTTGGAACAATATTGAACTTGTTCGTAATGATCTCTAATTGCTTTTCATTATGTAACAATATATTGTATTGCTCATTGCTCTTGCAATGTAAGTGTGGTATTTTTTGTAATTTCATTACCTGGCATGTGCACAACTTTTCTATCAGAGTCTACCAAGCGCCACTCTCTCCATGCATAGGGCAACCGGCTGAGAGACAGGCAGAGAAAGATGATCCCCGGCTGCTCTGATTGTATGTAATTCCCAAGTAGAGTGACCAGACAGCATTCTCTACCTGCCTCCCAGCCTATAGCCACAGAGCCGGATTAAGGTGGGCCACAACCCCCCCTCTCTGTGGGCCCCCCATACTGTAATTATAGCTGCCGTGCAGAGCAGGAACTGCACTGTGAGCTGTAGAAGAGATGAGGGAAGTGGAGTCCGTAATCCTCGCTTTACATCAGGTTTTTTTCAAGTTTAAACATTGATTTTAGTGAAAGTACCAATAAATCTAAGGTTTAATATTATTGATCATTTACATTTGTATTCCCGTGAATGGGTGGGCAGGGGCCCCAGTGCGTTGCTTTGCCCAGGGCCTACAATGCTGTTAAGATGACCCTGCTTGTAATCATTGGCGAATGTTCATAATAACACTTCTTGTTTGATTTGCGATAATATTTATGATTTAATACAGTGATATAAGTAGGAGAATGAGACGTATTTGAGGACGTATTTATATATGACGCAGTTATGTGTCATTCGCTGATTCTTTGTTGCCGGTTTCGGTATTGGTGTCTTCCATTCAGTTAATGGTTTCTATTGTTATCTGATTGATTATTAGTGTTCTGCAGAGAGCTGTTGTTATTGTAGATGACATATTGGTGTGATATTATGTGTATTCTGTCCCCATTGTGATGCTTTGGCGATGTCATGGACCTCTTCTCATAGACCGGCATCTACCTTCCTCTACAATTCATGTCTCAATCCATTTTGAACTCTTATTGTTGCTTTAGAGAGATTTGTCTGTCTACTGTTCCAATTGCTTTCTGTGCTGTATGGGGAAATGGATGGTAATAACTGCAGTATCTATGGGCAATTGCTGTATTGTATCCCTGCATCTGAGCTATAGCCTGTACCTTACTGTATGCAGTTCTGAGCATAACAGTCTATTCCATAATCTGCAGCAAAAGTTCCTCTGGGAAGATTCCCCATTATTCCATACCTGACTCGCTACTTACAGTATCTAACATGCTCAGGAACCATCCATTGTGCATTTCTATACTGTGTTCTTGTGGTTTGGATTTGCCTTATTGGACTAATTAAGATATGGGTGGCTTTGAGGGTTTTTTCCTCTGCTGTATGTGACACTGTGACCGCTCTTTCCTCATACAGACACTACATCCCCAGGTCCTCAGGTCACTGTCCTATCCTGTGTCTCATCCTACTTATCTAATCACTCTCTCAGTGTTCCCCTCTCTGGGTCTCTGCTTTATGTGACACTGTAACTGCTCTCTCTTCATACAGACACTACATCCCCAGGTCCTCAGGTCACTGTCCTATCCTGTGTCTCATCCTACTTATCTAATCACTCTCTCAGTGTTCCCCTCTCTGGGTCTCTGCTGCATGTGACACTGTGACTGCTCTCTCCTCATACAGACACTACATTCCCAGATCCTCAGGTCACTGTCCTATCCTGTGTCTCATCCTACTTATCTAATCACTCTCAGTGTTCCCCTCTCTGGGTCTCTCTGCTGTATGTGACACTGTGACTGCTCTCTCCTCATACAGACACTACATCCCCAGGTCCTCAGGTCACTGTCCTATCCTGTGTCTCATCCTACTTATCTAATCACTCTCTGTGTTCCCCTCTCTTGGTCTCTGCTGTATGTGACACTGTGACTGCTCTCTCCTCATACAGACACTACATCCCCAGGTCCTCAGGTCACTGTCCTATCCTGTGTCTCATCCTACTTATCTAATCACTCTCTCAGTGTTCCCCTCTCTGGGTCTCTCTGCTGTATGTGACACTGTGACTGCTCTCTCCTCATACAGACACTACAATCCTTTAAAGACACAGCCCTATCCTGGGTCTCATCCTACTAATCGTATTGCTCATTCAATGTCCATTTTTGTGGATCCACTTCCTCTATCAGTTGGAGACCACAAGCCTCAGTACTAGGTTCTCTGCTCTTCCTTATCTATCCCACATCTCTTGGAAAATGAATCAGCTCTTTCAGATTTGAGTATTATCTGTATGTGGATCTACCTATCCTCCCCAGATATCATCTGTGTTGGCTGCATTACTGAATGTCTTTCTGCCATTGCATCATGGATGTCATCTGGTCACCTCAGTCTTTGAAAAATGGAAGGAATAATTTTCCTACCGGCCAACAGAAGATCCTGACATGCCTATTTCTGTAGACAACAGGACAATCAACTCCAACCCAACATACCCACTGCCTAGGTGCCATCCTACCCCACATACCCACTGCCTAGGTGCCATCCTACCCCACATACCCACTGCCTAGGTGCCATCCTACCCCGCATTCAATCTGTTTCCAAATCATGTGACATACATCTAAGAAACTTCTCCAGACATTTGCCCATGTCTCACACAAGACAATGTGAAATCTCTAATGCATGCTCTCAGTATCTCCCGCACTGATTATTGCAATAATCTCTTTACTGGTCTTCCTCTAAGCCAGGGTCACCCGATTTCTTTTCCTAAGGCGACATATTAAGAAAATTTGAATGGATGGCCACAGAATATATTCTCCCAGCAGTTAGGTCAGGGTACTTTGTTGAGCAAATCTTATTCTAAGAAACCCTGAAAGTAATAGAAAATATATTCAAATAAACACATTGTTAATGATTTTATATTTCAATGTTTTTCACTGTCTTTCTCCCTCAGACGCTTCCTGCAGGCATTCGCATACTACAGTAGTTGTACGGTATTGTACAACCGCTTCCCTGCGCTTCACGGCGTACTGTGAAATTCAGTAACTTTCCCACCAGCTTCTTAATTTGCGCCGATAATATCACATGCATGTATACAGGCTTACCAAGGTGAGGCCGCTTTTGCCACCGCAAGGAGTAATCCTGAAATACTACGAGAAGAGCAAATTATATAATCAAATGTTGTTCCAGAAAATCGCCTGTATCCCTGAGATCATCTGCAATATGTTAGACAGCTCCTCACATGTATAAGACAGTGATTCTGATGTGCTTCAGTACCCGGGAAGCAGCAGAGCAGAATAAAAGTTGTTCTCCCTCCCTCATACAGACTGAGCTTCCCCCCCCTCTAATTAATTATTCCCACAGCAGGAACCGCCAGGCCCGCGCCCTGAAAAACAGAGACCTTCATGTTTAATGCTGAACATATTTTGTTTTCTTTTTCCTGGAAGAGTCGGCCTGTCACAGATCACAAATCTTCTGCGTGTATCTGGGGAACTGTCTTTGAAGTGCGCCTTAATTATTTTCTGTGTCTTCATAGGGAAGCGTCTCCGGGTTATCCTGATTACATCATTCCTGGGTTATCCTGATCCTGGGTCATCCTGATCCGGGTTATCCTGATTACATAATTCCTGGGTTATCCTGATCCGGGTTATCCTGATTACATAATTCCTGGGTTATCCTGATCCGGGTTATCCTGATTACATAATTCCTGGGTTATCCTGATCCGGGTTATCCTGATTACATAATTCCTGGGTCAGCCTGATCCGGGTTGTCCTGATTACATAACTTCATCTTTCTGCTTCTTCATGATGTCCCGGCAATCCGCAGAGCCGTCCTTTATCTTCTAACGCGCCCTTATTCACGATTTATGTTACATACATATTAAAAAAAATAAAAAATTAAATTCAATTTGGATGGCGCATAATGAAATTCATTCAAATCAGTGGTCGGGGAACAGGGGTAAATTACCCCACATGGGGTAAAAATGAAATTCCTGGGGGTAATGGACGGACAGCCGGGCATGCATATGAATCATTCTATAATTAATATGCATGCCGGACGCCTGCTGAGATGTTATTACCAGTGGGCGCCCGGCTCCTTCTCTGCAGCGCCGCGTTAGCCAGAGGCTGGAGTTCTCTTCTGAACTTCAGCTTCCGGCTCTCTCCATGCGCAATATGGGAGAGACATCATGACGTCTCTCCCATAGTTCGAGGAGCAGCCGGGCGGACTGGACGGCGGAGGATGCAGGAGCGGGGATTAAGGAAAGTGTTTTTTTTTTGTAAAGCGGCACTACAGGGGCATTATATGGGGGCACTACTACAAGGGCATTATATGGGGGCACTACTACAGGGGCATTATATGGGGGCATTACTACAGGGTCATTATATGGGGGCATTACTGCAGTGGCATTATATGGGGGCACTACTACAGGGGCATTATATGGTGGCACTACTACAAGGGCATAACTATGGGGGCACTACTACAGGGGCATTATATGGGGCACTACTACAGGGGCATAACTATGGGGGCACTACTACAGGGGCATTATATGGGGGTATTACTACAGTGGCATTATATGGGGCACTACTACAGGGGCATAACTATGGGGGCACTACTACAGGGGCATTATATGGGGGCATTACTATATGATTTCCTTCCTTTCAAATCAAGGGGGTAATGCCGGCGTATGTAAATATATTTTGGGGTAAAAGGTAAAAAAGTTCACTGACCCCTGATTTAAATGAAAGCTGCCACCTACGAGGAGGCCCGGACTGACCCAGTCTGTGTGCAGACAGCATGTCCTGGCCAGCCATGTTTTCAATCAGTGCCCCATGCACTTGGGAGTGATGCAGCGCCCACGACATTAATTGAATGAACAGCGGCACAGCTAAAGACACGAGCAGCTGTAGAAACATCCAGTTAGCATCGTCTCACGTAACACAGTAATAAACAGGCGCCTACGTGCGCTGAAGGAGTAATTGTGTTCTAGAATCGTATATTTTTCCTGAATTGGATTGAAAACTGCAAGGATTATTATTACTGTAATTATGGTGTAATTATCTGGTGTCCACACAGCGAGAAATACTAGAGAATACAGGAAGAGGTTCTCTAGCTGAGACATAGAATTCACGCACGTTATGGCAGGGCGAGCGGGGTTATTTCTGTAGCCGAGCAGCAGTTATAAAATGTATTAGTGGGCGGGACTAGTGACCACACCGAGACATGAGGCACTTTGTGCTTTATACCTCTGCAAAGTCACTAGATGCTAGCGAGCTGGTAGGTTGCGTTCCCATCAGACAGAGGGAGCGCTGTGGAGCGAGGGGCTGTCAAAACATGTGAGCACAGATTTAGAGGTGGGAGGGGAGAAAGTTTTAGCTCTACTCTTGGGGCCGTATTCAATTAAAAGTGAAAAGCCGTTTTCGATGAAAGAGTTTCGCAGATGACTTCATTTCGCCAGTCGGAAAAGTATCGCCAGATTCAATTCAAAATACTTTTCGCAGGCGCGAAAACGCAATGCAGTGTAATAGGCGAAAAAAATTCGCCTATGAATAGGTGGTGAAAAAAGTGCAGAATTGCAGTTTTGGGGTGTAAACATCGGAAACAACTCAGCACCCTTGGGACAGCCCCCAAAGCATAACTGTGTCAAAAAAAGCCTAAAAAATTGAGGAACATCCCAAAAAAATGACTTTGAAAAAGGGGGTGAAAAAAAATCAAAGTCGGGGTACAAACTTAAAAACTAGCGAAATAAGCTTTTGGGGGGGTCTGCAAGTATGGGGGAGGTGTTTTTTTATTGCAGGTGCTTGCTGAAGGTGCGTTTTTTAAAACTTCACTTTTGCGATTTATAACCATGCTTTGCACCCATTTTCATGTACCCCAAATTTGCTGGGACTAGTTATTTCCTCAAAAAAAACCTGCTAAATGCTATTCTACACCACTTCTGCAAAGACGCTAATTAGCAGCTATTGACAGCATTTAAGTACCCCGAATACCTTCAGCAGGGCTAATCGGGGGCATCTAGATTGATCCCCAATGTCAGTGCATCTTTTGGGCGGGGTGACAGGCTGATTTCCCCAAATCTGACAGCACTTTTCACCTGTTTATGTTTCGCCGGCTCCCTTTTTAGCGTCCTTTGGAATTGAATAGGGCGGAAAGCGGGGGGCGTGCCCGATAATTTTCCGCCTCCAAAACACGCGATGTAGGCGAAAAGTTAATTTTTCGCCGACGGCGGTAAAATTATCACGGCTATTTGAATACGGGCCTTAGTGATGTGTAGAAATCAAGCAGCCCAGTATTTTTATAGCGCAACCTCCAGAAGCAGCCGGTGGGTTTCCTGCATGCAAATAATAAACCGCACTTCCAACCCTCTTATCACAAAATGGGGCAGAAAATGTTCCTGTTTTATCTTTGCCGCTATATTGTTCTCAGTATAGGGAGCGGTGGAACTACAGGGTGCGGCCATTATTGGACCCATATTGAGGGAAGGCGCGGATGCCCCAACCTAGGCCCCAGCACCCCTACCCAGGATCACAGCTCTATTATAAAAATAGTAAAGCTTCTTCTGCTTGGCATATGAGTAGTGGGTACATTGCTCTGACCACACTTGACAGAAGAGTGCCCTGTTTGGTGCATAGGTGAGGGGCCCGAGTGTTTACAAAGACTCCACAATCTTGCTTTTGGCCCTAGGATGCAAAGTGTTTTACCCCTGGGTAGGCAATGCCACAAATGTTTGGGATGTGGATAGGCCGAGGTTAGAACGCTACTGTAGATGTGTGCTGTATTGTGGATGGTGGAAATTGCATCACTGCCATCCACTTGTTTTTCCGGTAATGTCTCCAGCTAGTAAAGTCACGTTTCTGCAGTACTTCCGCGCCCTTTCGGTGATAGGCATCCAGTCCACTTTACATGGTGTCAGATTCAAGCTGGGTTGTGAATGATGGCACAAAGTCTCCGCATAGAGCATCACTTTCAGCAACTGGTACGCTGCGTGAGTTGTGGTGGTCGCCATTCCTATGTCCTGCATTCAATAAACGCTGCAACACTTGTGGCAGACGGAGACACTTTGCTCTCAGAGACAAGCCTAAGGGGGGGTTTAATAAGGCTGGGAGAGAGATAAAATCGGAGATAAATAGCACCAACCAATCAGCTCCTGTCATATTTAAAACCCAGCCTGTAACGTGACAGTTAGGAGCTGATTGGTTGGTGCTATTTATCTCTAATGTTATCTCTCTCCCAGCTTTATTAACTCTCCCCCTAAGAACGGAGGCAGGCACCCTCATATTGCGTGCTCCAGCAGCCCAGACACCGGGAAGCTGCTCCAGAAATGCGCCACCTGCCAGTTTCCACCATGAGAGTATGTGAGTACTGAAAACGTTGAAATATTTATTTACCCCCATAATGGACAGAAAGACCAATGACGCCATCAAAAAACAATTTACACAGGAGGCAAGTGTAACGTCATGTCACGGGAACTCCACGTCACGCTTTCACTACTTTCAGATCATGAATGTAATAGCTTATTGCAGCCCGGTAATTATGACCACTAGAATCCACAGACTTCCCGCTGCAGTTTCACATTGTGGATAATGATGCAAAGCCGTTTCCGGGTCTGCCAGGTACTATAACATTGGGGCTGATAGCTATAAGTGCTGCACTGCAGGTCAGTCATCAGATGCTCCAGAGTTACAGGACTTAACAGACCTAATCGGTTGTAAAACATGTGTCTGGATTACTCCCATAGTGTGTGCTCCCTGACATGTGCCGCCCAGCGCGTGCTCCCTGACATGTGCCGCCCAGCGTGTGCTCCCTGACATGTGCCGCCCAGCGTGTGCTCCCTGACATGTGCCGCCCAATGTGTGCTCCCTGACATGTGCCGCCCAGCGTGTGCTCCCTGACATGTGCCGCCCAGTGTGTGCTCCCTGACATGTGCCGCCCAGCTTGTGCTCCCTGACATGTGCCGCCCAATGTGTGCTCCCTGACATGTGCCGCCCAGTGTGTGCTCCCTGACATGTGCCGCCCAATGTGTGTGCTCCCTGACATGTGCCGCCCAGCTTGTGCTCCCTGACATGTGCCGCCCAATGTGTGTGCTCCCTGACATGTGCCGCCCAGCTTGTGCTCCCTGACATGTGCCACCCAGTGTATGCTTCCTGACATGTGCCGCCCAATGTGTGTGCTCCCTGACATGTGCCGCCCAGCTTGTGCTCCCTGACATGTGCCGCCCAATGTGTGTGCTCCCTGACATGTGCCGCCCAATGTGTGTGCTCCCTGACATGTGCCGCCCAGCTTGTGCTCCCTGACATGTGCCGCCCAATGTGTGTGCTCCCTGACATGTGCCACCCAGCTTGTGCTCCCTGACATGTGCCGCCCAGTGTGTGCTCCCTGACATGTGCCGCCCAATGTGTGCTCCCTGACATGTGCCGCCCAGTGTGTACTCCCTGACATGTGCCGCCCAATGTGTGTGCTCCCTGACATGTGCCGCCCAGCTTGTGCTCCCTGACATGTGCCGCCCAGTGTGTACTCCCTGACATGTGCCGCCCAGTGTGTGCTCCCTGACATGTGCCGCCCAATGTGTGCTCCCTGACATGTGCCGCCCAGTGTGTACTCCCTGACATGTGCCGCCCAATGTGTGTGCTCCCTGACATGTGCCGCCCAGCTTGTGCTCCCTGACATGTGCCGCCCAATGTGTGTGCTCCCTGACATGTGCCACCCAGCTTGTGCTCCCTGACATGTGCCTCCCAGTGTGTGCTCCCTGACATGTGCCGCCCAGCTTTTGCTCCCTGACATGTGCCGCCCAGTGTGTGCTCCCTGACATGTGCCACCCAGTGTGTGTAATAGTGGAATTGAATTGCAGGGGGGTGTACAGTATGCTGACCGAGGCATTGTCTCCATGTTAGAGTCCACAGACTTCTCATATAACCAGCAACTGGGTCTCTGTAACTATATAAAACAAGAGAATAAGAAGCAATAAAGCTGCAGGAGCATTATCATTTATTTATGGTCTCAGTAAATATATATAATATATATATATATATATATATATATATACATATATATATATATTATGTATACAAATTCCCAAAGTTGCTGTTCCTGAAATAAATGTTAGCTCTTCTTTAATTAAATCTGTGAAACATTTTTGTTATGAATTTCCTGTTTTCTGAAATGAGACAAAGCACATTTCCAATTACAGTTACAGTAAGATAATACGTGTTATTATTATTTGTATTACTGCAAATTGCAGCCTGAGCCCTGTAAGCTGGTGCTGAGAACATTATTAAAAGTGATAATTCACCGTATCCAGCCAGCAGCAGATATCTCAGACCGGCTCCGGGAAAGTGCTGAGCGCTCGCTTACTGCGCGATTATTATAGGACAGAGCGTTCGGTGACTCCTCTGTCTCCTGTTACTCCACCATCTTCCCCATTTCTACATCTCTGTTCCAATTTCAGAGACTGGAAAGGGTATACTTATGACTGAACTTTAGTTTTGTTTCAGAGGTGTACGCAGTCTCCGCTGCGTCTGTTTGTGTCGCAGAGGCGATAATATGCAAATGCTACGTTTAGCTTTTCCCTTGTGTACTAGTGAGCACCTGAACGTGCAAACCCTGACACGCCACTTTCACTGCTTCTGCCCGGTGCAACACCGCCGGCGATTGGAGGCACTCCACCATCGGCACATCATTGCGTGCACCATCAGCATTTACACCTGCCCTATGGCAGACGCAGTGGCTCTGTCTGAACACCTCCTAAACATGGCCTCTGCGGCTCTGCGTCTGAGATTGCAGACGCTATCACTGACACGCCCGCAATACTCCCATAACACACCGGCACGTTTTTCTTTGGGTTCACTCTCAGTCATCCAGGAACGCCCATGGTTTCCCCTCGCCAGTGTTGTTACCAGCAGTCCCGTACGCAACAGCACATTGGAGCTCATTCAGAGTCGGTCGTGAGCGCTGAGCACTCACAACCGACTCAATGTTGCCCCACAGCGCATTCGCACGACGGAGCCGGCTCCGTCGTGCGCATGCATGAGACCCGGCTAACAACGGGTGCACCATTGTTAGGGGTCTCGTAGCAGACGGGGCGAGCTGTCGATGTTGAGTGACAGCTCGCCCCATTTGCTGGATGGGCCGGGGGCGTGCCCGTCCAAACAGAGGCGTTCCAGTCGGAACGCTTGCCGTTTGGGGGCGGCCCCACTGACATCATTGCTGATGTCAGTGGGGAACTTCCTGCTCGAACAGAGCAGGAAGCTCCCTGTGGCTTACGAGTGCCCAGACCCTACCCTAGGGTCTGGTCGCAAACCCCGATTGTCACGATGGTCTTGACCATCGCGGCCATCACCCATGTCAGTCGTTAGAGCTGTGGGTGTTAACCCACAGCTTAATGATCGACAAGGAGACGGACGTTCAGGATTCAAGCGTCCGCCCTGATTCAGAGCGACCGCAATCATCTAACGACTGCCTCTGAATGAGGCCCACTGTACATACACACAGGTAACGCAGGCGTTGTAGGGGTTTTCTGAACTTTTCATGCATGGTACAGTAGCAAATAAATGCTCAACTACGTGAACATTTTCGCTTGCGCGGGGGTGTCCTATCACTTTCGTCTACATAATGTATGTCAGGATGCGGCCTGGGATGGGCCGCTACTCACCTCTGGCAGTGGAGATGAGTGGTGATTGAGTATTCTCCCCATGGTCTGCTAGGGCTTCCTTGCATTTCCGGGGTGTCAGGCATGGGCGCAGCCATGTTGGTCCATATCACCTGACTAGTCTCTCCCAATGGTAGTCCTGTGGTCACTCAGCTGATCCTCTGAGCCAATGACCAACTACCCAGGGGTATTTAAGTCTGACTCCAGGAACAGGAAACTGCTGTTCAACTTCGCTGTTCCAATGATTGTTATGCTCTCCTGTGTTTTCCACGAAGTATCTACAATGTGTTGTTTCAGCCTTCCCGCTGACCTCCAGTGTTACTTGTATTAGCTTACATGCTAATTCACAGCGTGTTATTTCAGCTCTCACACAGAACTCCAGCGTTCTTGTAAATCCCTGTGTTGACTTTTAATGTGCTGCTCAGCTCTCTAACTGCCTTCCTGTGTTCCTGTGATATCAGCTTTCACGCTAATTACTAGTAAGCTCTCAGCTGGATCTCTAGTAATTCCCAGTACTTGCCTGTATCCACATTTCTCTGTGTTTCTCCACGAAAGTCAGCACCTGGATCTCCTGTGTTCAAGTATTCAGTTAATTTGCTAATCTCCTGTATTCAAGTATTCAGTTCATACCCTGATCTCCTGTGCGCAAGTATTCAGTTCATTTGCCGATCTCCTGTGTTCAAGTATTTAGTTAATATGCCGATCTCCTGTATTCAGTTCATTTGCCGATCTCCTGTGTTCAAGTATTCAGTTCATGTTGATCTCCTGTGTTCAAGTATTCAGTTTAAACACCGTTCTTCTGTGTTCAAGTATTCAGTCCTAACTGATCCTTTGTGTCCTAGCTAGTTTTCACGCTGGCCTCTAGTGTTATTACATTCTTAGGGTTTCCAGTGCTAATTAATTCTAAAATAGTTCCAGTCTTCCTGCCACTCCCAGGTACCTGTCCAGAGGGCCGCGACCTATTCACTTGGTGCAGCAAAACCCAAATCCCAACTGGAGGGGTCACTGGTGAAGACCACCAAGTGTGTTAGACTCCACACCTAGGTTTGTCCACCAGGGGCGCTGAGAGGGGAGGGAGCAGTTTCTAATTACCCAGGCCCGGGCTTGCTGGAGGGCCCGGGTCCAGCACTGCTCCCCCCTCTTATATCACAGCAGTCCAGCACACGCTGCTGTGTGCTGGGCTGCACTGGGAGACTGCTCGCAGCTGCTAAGAAGCAGCCACAGCAGTCTCCTATGCCTGCGGGGGGAGCAATCAAGCTGATCGTGTCCCCCACTGGTTATGCACTGGGCTGAGGGGGCTCACTGAGCCCCCCTCGCCAGTGCGAAGCAAAACTTTTTTTTAACCTAAGGGGGTGTGGCTACACCTTCCGTGATTAGGCCACGTCCCCTTTTTACCGGGGCCCGGTGCGGCTCCTGGCTGGCCTGTTGGCCGCAATACGAAGACCTAGCACTGTCACTCACCTGCTTGCCACCGTAAGCTCCTGGCTTTTCCCATACGGTTCCTGACAGTGTACTGAATGCTTTAGTTTATTGAAACATTGTTGCTGTTGTAGTTTATAAATAGGCTCCACTCCTAGCTGTGTCCTTCCTATTTGAATCACATCTAAGTGATAATAATTCACATGATCCACAAATGTGTATAAACCAGAATAAAAGCTGGAACCAGCATTTACATTCACGTTGGGTCTCTTACTGGTTTGTTGTCATTATAGTCGGTAAAAAAAACAGCAAAACCGAAGATGGCTGACTTTGTCCTAAAAGCTGGGACTCTCCTCTACATTTATAACATACGCTGTAAGGGTATTAGGGCTGCTACAATATCCGCCACTCTCTGGCTGTAACCACTTGGGCGGCCACAAAGTTCCTAAACTGAGGATTCTATAGGGGAATACTGTAACATTGTATATGTGGCCTCTTTGCACAGACGCTATAATTGCATTTAAAAATGACCATAACAATAAATGCTCATCTGTTGGATGGAGGTGGGATGGGGGGTTATAAGCCACATTATGGCGAGCAATACTAACCGGTGTCCAACTGAGTGCACTTCAAATGCTTTATTATTTATGAAGTCCACTTAAGTGTAATGAGCTGTTTTGTATAGTATAATAACTCATCATTATCTAATGTATTTAACCAAAACAGCAGCTTCATTATACCTGCACAACAAATAAAGCATTGCGCTATGTCTTTACTCCGTGGTATGGACCCAGCGTTCGCAGCCAGCGAGCCTGTACGTAATGTGGTGACACAGTTATCCCTTAGGCTACGATGGGCCATCACCAGTCTGGGCTGCTGGGGCCAAGCTTATCAGAGCCTGGGAAAGTGCCCAGGGTCACAACCTCCATAGACAGCTACGCTATATGGGCGCTATTGTGAACGACAGCAAATATCTCTGCTTCACTTCCCTCATACAGAAACCTCCAACGCTACTGTGCATAAGGACCGTTTTTCGGGGGATTGACTGCAAATCGAGATTAATACATAGACCCCTATGTCCATTTTTATATTTATACCGGATATCCAAAGTCTGTTGATATGAGTAACATTTAGAACTGTCTGAAACATAATTGTGTCCTCGTATTGCTGTAAAACTGACTATAATTACATCATTATTTTAAGATGAACATTTTTTTACGGATTTAATGGCTGACTAATTTGAAGAGGGGGTTTGGTGATCTGGGAATGGTTCAGAGTGTGACAATTACAACTCAATGCCAAATATGCAAATCTAAAAGCATAAAGGCTGAAAACAAACTCGGGGCTGTGACTCAGAGACGTACGCTCACCCGATTGTTCGCGCACATCTCCCATTGTTAGTGGACTGCGCAGGATGTGTACTGTTATTGACAGGCTGTGGAGTATGGGGGGTGGAGCGGGAGTTTTCCTAGCGTTCCCGGAAACGGAGGGCATGTCACCCCCTTTTCCGGAAGAGACAAGGCTATGGTCAGCGTCAGCAAGCTGCCAGAACCCAGTCAGGCTGCGGTGAGTTTCAGCTACCGCACACTGGTCAAAGGGGCAACCATCGTGACCGATGGTCACGATGGTGATCGCAGGCTGAAGCCTCGGCCACAGCACTGGGATCACGCAGATGCAGCAAGGAGGAGTCTGTTTCCTGTAGGCCCCTCCTACCGCATTAACATTTACATGGACGGAATGGCGCAGCTGCTTGTGTGCGTCTCTGCAATTCCATCCATCTCTGATCCAGGCAGATTATCAGCATCACAAACACAGCAACTGCCTGGGAGGGCGGGGGTGTAGGAGTCATTAATTCAGGGGGCACAAATGTTGTCAGACAGTGTAACGGAGCAATGCGGGAGACCAGTCAGTGATTGCTGGGACCATTTTCCCAAAAGGTTGTAGATAGGTGGAAGAGCCCCTCAACAGAGGGCGTAGAGGATAATATCATGGGGAAATGTAACAGTGTTTGGGATAGACATCAGGTCATACTAAGTCTGACAAATAAAACAAGGATGAAATAAGAGCAGAGTTGTTTAGGAATGAAACGTGCAGGGTAGAGCGGCCATACAGGTCCTATCTGCCACCATACAGAATTCTGTGTCTCTAGAATAATTACATTTCTGTAATGGACTGTATCCGAAAACGTGAGTTACATACAATACTGTAGACACACTCAGAGTTCTCCTATCAACTAAAACACACTTTAGCTCCAGATAATCTGTAATTGGAAGAGAAAATGTGTTTCTAGTGAAGGTTCAAAATATATTCAAAGGACCTCGCTTATAGTTATATAAAAACAGATTTATTTCTGTATTTCAAAAATTATAGACAGTAAAAAAGGTGGATTATACCAGTCCTGGAGAGATGTAGCCACAGGTGTTACAGAAGAGTACAGAGTGTTCCGGATACACCCTGTATTGGCTCCAAAGTTTTCATCCAAACTGGTAGGCTCTTCTGGCCGAAGGAAAGCTTGGTTTCTGCCTGTAGGCACTGATGGATCACCGACGACGCGTTTCGAGACGTCCCAGTCACTTCCTCAAGGCCTTTTTTTTCCCCGATATTCATGTGTAGGTATATTCACCTCCTATACCTTTGTTTAAACTGCCACTTTTTTGGGATTATGAATATTAATCCCTAAATGTTTATTTATATACCATTATTTGCATGATATATCTTGTATATACTTTTAAACGTGTGTCAAGTTCTACATTTTATATTATACTGTCTATACAGAAATAAATCTGTTTCTATAGAACTATACTAAGCGAGGTCCTTTGAATATATTTTGAACCTCACTTCTTGGTTGTAGCAGAGTAAAGTCCCACGCATATAGGTAGAGACACATTTTCTCTTTCATTGTATCTTTTTGGGGCCACTTAGGGGTACCCCCTACCTAGGCGGGCATGCAAATTACTCTTTGACGCACATGTCCATATTCTCTTAAAACCCACAAGCATTACGTAAATCTTTAATTGGAGACCACTGTGGGGTCTGGTACTAAGCCCACAACCTCAAATGTTTCATGTGTCTCTTTCTGCTGGAAGCTTATTCACGTAGATGTACACAGCAGTAGGATTGGGGTGAGGAGGAACATGTCTATAGCTCAGGAAGGGAAGCTGGCACCTATGTTTTGGTTACATTTATAACACATTGTGTATATAGATCCATGCTGAAGACCTGATGGCACAATGAGCATATTCAGACTAGGGATGTGCAGGCTCGGATAGGTTCGAGTTTGCACGTGGAGTTCGGATTTTTCCCTCCAAAAAAACGGAACTCAGAAAGAGGCAAAACGTCATCTTGCATGGACGAACATCATCATTCCTGGACAAAAGTCCAGGAATGATGATGTTCGTCCGTGCAAGATGACGTTTTGCCTCTTTCTGAGTTCCGTTTTTTTTGAGGGAAAAATCCGAACTCCACGTGCAAACTCGAACCTATCCGAGCCTGCACATCCCTAATTCAGACAAGTGTAGGTTTACAAATCACTGTGGTCCTCTCAGAGAGAACGCGTCGTGTGACCTTTAATCTGTCTTTGTCTCCTCCAGGTTGGCTGGCAGTTAAAAAATTTGGTCAACGCCTTACGGGAAGACCCTAGCGGGGTTATTCTAACATTGAAGAAGAGACCTCAGAACACCTTGGCATCAGCCCCGGCACTTCTAAAGAATGTGAGATGGAAACCGCTTGCCCTACAGGTACCGGAATAAAAGCGAGGTCAATATGTCAGGATCACCTATAGCAACCGTATGTACACAAACCTGACACCCCTGGTACATATCACAGCGTTATACTTCCAGAGTGAAAGATATAATGACATTGGGGAAAAATGAATCGGCTTCCATCACATTTCCTAATTGGAGAATGGAGCGAGACCACAAGACGTATAGGATCCTGGGGGTCTCAGGAGATTCATTAAATTAAATGTTTCCATTTCTCCCAAAATAATGCTCAGCTTAGCATCCTTCACGGCTTGATAGCGCCGTTGGGAGGACTTTATTGCATGGGGCACTTTTCTGTGTATTGACGATAGTTTATTTCATAGTGTAAAGTGCGCCTGGAACTTAGCTTCTCAGCAGAAGTGCAAGTAGAAGAAGTCAGATTCTTCTCATTCGAAGTAATGGAAGAAATTAATTCTCCCCGGCCTCAGTGCTGGCACACAGAAGAGGTCCTTTCGCAGAACAGAAGTGTCCCGCCATGCATAGAGCCTTTGTAAATGCCCGTCTCTCACATTTTATCAAGTCTACAAGATGAAATCTACTTTCTTGCTGCGTTCCACAAAACTAGGTACCCCTACTCCGTACGCAGCACAGAACGCCAGAGCTGTAACTAGACTTTTTGGTGCCCTGTGCCAGAAAGAGCATTGGCGCCCCCCTCATTTTTCAAAAGGACATAATGAACCCAAAAATGGCCATGGCCTCATGGGGAAGGGCCAGGGAAGAGATAGTGGAGGCCAGGAGATGCTGGGGATAAATAGGGACATATTACAGTGCACCTGAGAGAGGGCCATGGCCTCATGGGGAAGGGCCAGGGAAGAGATAGTGGAGGCCAGGAGATGCTGGGGATAAATAGGGACATATTACAGTAAACCTGAGAGAGGGCCATGAACTCATGGGGAAAGGCAGGGAAGAGATAGGGGAGGCCAGGAGATGCTGGGGATAAATAGGGATATAATATAGTGCACCTGAGAGAGGGCCATGGCCTCATGGGGAAGGGCCAGGGAAGAGATAGGGGAGGCCAGGAGATGCTGGGGATAAATAGGGACATAATATAGTGCACCTGAGAGAGGGCCATGGCCTCATGGGGAAGGGCCAGGGAAGAGATAGGGGAGGCCAGGAGATGCTGGTGATAAATAGGGACATAATATAGTGCGCACCTGAGAGAGGGCCATTGCCTCATGGGGAAGGGCCAGGGAAGAGATAGGGGAGGCCAGGAGATGCTGGTTATAAATAGGGACATAATATAGTGTGCACCTGAGAGAGGGCCATGGCCTCATGGGGAAGGGCCAGGGAAGAGATAGGGGAGGCCAGGAGATGCTGGGGATAAATAGGGACATAATATAGTGCACCTGAGAGAGGGTCATGGCCTCATGGGGAAGGGCCAGGGAAGAGCTAAGGGAGGCCAGGAGTTGCTGGGGATAAATAGGGACATAATATAGTGCACCTGAGAGAGGGCCATGGCCTCATGGGGAAGGGCCAGGGAAGAGCTAGGGGAGGCCAGGAGATGCTGGGGATAAATAGGGACATAATATAGTGCACCTGAGAGAGGGCCATGGCCTCATGGGGAAGGGCCAGGGAAGAGATAGGGGAGGCCAGGAGATGCTGGGGATAAATAGGGACATAATATAGTGCACCTGAGAGAGGGCCATGGCCTCATGGGGAAGGGCCAGGGAAGAGATAGGGGAGGCCAGGAGATGCTGGGGATAAATAGGGACATAATATAGTGCACCTGAGAGAGGGCCATGGCCTCATGGGGAAGGGCCAGAGAAGAGATAGGGGAGGCCAGGAGATGCTGGGGATAAATAGGGACATAATATAGTGCACCTGAGAGAGGGCCATGGCCTCATGGGGAAGGGCCAGGGAAGAGATAGGGGAGGCCAGGAGATGCTGGGGATAAATAGGGACATAATATAGTGCACCTGAGAGAGGGCCATGGCCTCATGGGGAAGGGCCAGGGAAGAGATAGGGGAGGCCAGGAGATGCTGGGGATAAATAGGGACATAATATAGTGCGCACCTGAGAGAGGGCCATTGCCTCATGGGGAAGGGCCAGGGAAGAGATAGGGGAGGCCAGGAGATGCTGGTTATAAATAGGGACATAATATAGTGTGCACCTGAGAGAGGGCCATGGCCTCATGGGGAAGGGCCAGGGAAGAGATAGGGGAGGCCAGGAGATGCTGGGGATAAATAGGGACATAATATAGTGCACCTGAGAGAGGGTCATGGCCTCATGGGGAAGGGCCAGGGAAGAGCTAAGGGAGGCCAGGAGTTGCTGGGGATAAATAGGGACATAATATAGTGCACCTGAGAGAGGGCCATGGCCTCATGGGGAAGGGCCAGGGAAGAGCTAGGGGAGGCCAGGAGATGCTGGGGATAAATAGGGACATAATATAGTGCACCTGAGAGAGGGCCATGGCCTCATGGGGAAGGGCCAGGGAAGAGATAGGGGAGGCCAGGAGATGCTGGGGATAAATAGGGATATAATATAGTGCACCTGAGAGAGGGCCATGGCCTCATGGGGCAGGGCCAGGGAAGAGATAGGGGAGGCCAGGAGATGCTGGGGATAAATAGGGACATAATATAGTGCACCTGAGAGAGGGCCATGGCCTCATGGGGAAGGGCCAGAGAAGAGATAGGGGAGGCCAGGAGATGCTGGGGATAAATAGAGACATAATATAGTGCACCTGAGAGAGGGCCATGGCCTCATGGGGAAGGGCCAGGGAAGAGATAGGGGAGGCCAGGAGATGCTGGGGATAAATAGGGACATAATATAGTGCACCTGAGAGAGGGCCATGGCCTCATGGGGAAGGGCCAGGGAAGAGATAGGGGAGGCCAGGAGATGCTGGGGATAAATAGGGACATAATATAGTGCACCTGAGATAGGGCCATGGCCTCATGGGGAAGGGCCAGGGAAGAGATAGGGGAGGCCAGGAGATGCTGGGGATAAATAGGGACATAATATAGTGCACCTGAGAGAGGGCCATGGCCTCATGGGGCAGGGCCAGGGAAGAGATAGGGGAGGCCAGGAGATGCTGGGGATAAATAGGGACATAATATAGTGCACCTGAGAGAGGTTCATGGCCTCATGGGGAAGGGCCAGGAAGAGATAGGGGAGGCCAGGAGATGCTGGGGATAAATAGGGACATAATATAGTGCACCTGAGAGAGGGCCCTGGCCTCATGGGGAAGGGCCAGGGAAGAGATAGGAGAGGCCAGGAGATGCTGGGGATGAAATAAGAGGAAGCTACAAGCAAGAATGATAATAAACAGAAATTTGCCAGGCCCAAATAGCGCCCCCTGACCTGTGGTGCCCTGTGCCATGGCACCGGCCGCACTACCCTAGCTACGGCCCTGCAGAACGCCACAACTTCACCCAACTCCTCCCACCAGACAATGGGCCTGATTCAGCAAGGATCGCAAATTGCAAAGCTGCACGCAGTTCAGTGATTATCGTAAGCTGCGCATGCGCCAAGGTACTTGACAGTAGTCGCTCATAGCAACAGCCACTTTTTACCTGCAGTCTGATTGAGCATTTGTGGGAGGTAACGGTCAAAGGCGGCAAAGGGGTATATTTACTAACAAGTGGGTTTATAGATGTGGAGGTGTTGTCATAGCAACCACTTACATTTTACTTATGTAACTAGCACCTTCTAGAAGATAATAGCTAGAATGTGATTGGTTGCTATGGGCAACATCTCCACTTCTATAAACCTGCACTTTAGTAAATATACCCCTAAATGCTGCCTGATTTGCCCACAAAACTCGCTATATGAAAATTTGGCGCGTTCTCGTGACATTTTAACTAATGATAAATGTTTGAAAGTCCCCCTCCCCCCAAAATGAATATAACATGAATAACCACCTCCGGTGCTACAGCCTTGCCTGAGCCTTGTGTACGTTTCCTCGTGGTTTGTTCTCTGTTTGGTACTAAAGATTAATCTTTAATTCCCTCAGAATCCAAGACGCCGGTCGGAGTTTGGCAACTCGTACATATAAAAAAAACAAAAAAACTAAATTTAGCTTCAGACATAAAAAAAAAAAAAATCCTTTTAATAGTTTCTGCAGCTGTAATAGGAGACGATTCGCCAGTTCTGTGGGTGGAAGAAAGAAAACTGTCCTACAATTTTCTGGAATAGGAATAATATGTAATATTCGCCGTTTTTAAGGGGTTTCACATGTCGATGCGTATTAATAATAATTTTTTTTTTCTAAGTCTGTTTATCTCAGAGACAGACGCTGGTATTTCAGCAGCAGACCTGAAACGAGTGGGAAGATTTTCTCGTCTACAGCAGACAGGCGGCTTTGTTCTAGATGCTCTGTTTTTCCCCTCATTATATTGCATTGGTATATATATAGGCTCTTCTTGCTGGGAGATTTTATACATTAAGCCGTCAGACAGACCTACAGTGCAGCTTGAAACATATTTTTGTAGCTAAAAGAAGAGCACTGAAATGGTGATCGCGTTAGCCGCTAACCGCGTCTAGGAATACATTAACGTAATTGAGTGAAGTTGTGTTTAAGCTGCATGTCACGGGGCAATAGGCACCTATTGTAATTGCTTCCTATGTGATTTCTATCTGCAAAGCAACCTATACTAGGAGCTACCTATAACCAATCTAATGCTGACATGATCAGCCTGACCTGTCGCCCATCGGGGCATTAGAACAGCGTCTTTGCTAGAGAAACCTGTCGTCTGTTTGTGCGGGTTTAATTGACCGCTACAGGTTTATGTAATGTGACAGAGTGTAATATACAAAATAGAGATCAGTAACATTTTCAAAACTGTTCTGCAGAATATTTTCTCCTTTCCACATGTGGAGACTGAATTTGACGCATTTCTCCAACAGAATTTGGACCAAAGAGTTCAACATGGAATTCCGCCATTTTTTTTGTTCTACTGCTAGTTTTCCCTTATTATACGCCAAACATCCTCGCCATTCAGCCATGGATTGCTAAATGTTGTATTTACAGTGGGACCGGGGAAGGCGGTGGGATGTCCGTTGTTACATGACCGCTTTATCTTTGCAGGAGAAACGTGTTAGATTGTATTTAGCATAACGTCATCTATTTCATGATCTTGCTGCTTATACAGGTCCATGAGTGTCCCTGCAGGTCTGCATGAGCTGCATTTATATAAACTCGCCCTTCCTGTACCTCAGGCCTCCTCTCCTTGCCCCATTAGACCCCGCCAGCTGTGAGGCGCCAGATACACACAGTATACACAGGACTAGTAGCGTTTGCTGTGTCAGAATGCGCCAAGAGATTTCATGCACTACTCAGACTGGCGTAGTGCTCGCCAGGAATCAGCCCCCGCAGGGTAACACATTACACCTACATCCTGCCATTCCCACACGGCTTCCGCTCACAGTTAAGAATATTCCCATCAAAAATGAATCTTCAACAATTTATTATAAAACAAGTTTTCTACCTTTAAATGACTTTATTGGGTTACTCAGACTCTCCTGAAACTTTATGTTGTTGTTCATTTCTTTATCGCTGCTTTTCACCCATGTGCGCACTTGTCTAATGTGGAAAGAACGACAGCGTTGCATTATTTCCTAAGACAAGAATAAGCAACAAATGTAAAGGATACTGTAAGACGAGAGTAATGTGCTTAGTAAGAGAGTTTAGGAGCAGAAGTATAAAGCAATAAACTAAAGTGGTCTGTAGGTGGAAAATCTCGCTGATGCCTATAGATACTTACGTGTTATATGTGTTATTTCTCTGTATGTATCTTACATTGATGTGAAGCTCACTTTCATATAATCTTTGTTGCTAGCCTGTAATCCCGACCAGTCCGACCAGTGGAAACACAACACCTACGGGTACCATGGGAATGTCATCCAAGGTGGACAGCTCCGCTCTGCACGATGTCTTTATCCTCTCTCCTGTCTCTGGACTTTATGGGCCAAGGTAAAAGTCTGTATACAATTCCCATATGCATCATCTGTGTCACAAGGCATTATCTCCTGTGATGTACTTACTGTGCGTACCCAGCAGGGCGGCGCTAACATCCCTTGCTAGCTTACCTTTGCATCGCTGATAATCTCCCCTTATCTGCCCCTAATAACCCTGGAATTGGGCTGTTGATCTGCCAGGCTCCTCCCACCAGAGGCTGCACAATTCTGCACCGCCATAGATGCCCCATTTTCACATGGAATTTCCCTGTGCTTGTAATTACAATTGGGCACCGATGGCGTTTTCATGTGAGAGGTGCAAATTTTGAGCTTTTGCTGGTTACCCTCAATGAGATCATGAAATGTGATACCAATAAAATGTAAAATCAAGTTTGTAGTCAATTTTGTAAAACCGAAATTATTTAAATTGCAAAATAATATATTCTGTGTTACACCATCTATTCTGTATTGCACAATCTATTCTGTATTACGCCATCTATTCTGTATTACACCATCTATTATGTGTTACACCATCTATTGTGTATTACACCATCTATTATGTATTACTCCATCTATTCTGTATTACGCCATCTATTCTGTGTTACACCATCTATTCTGTATTACCCAATTTATTCTGTATTACGCCATCTATTCTGTATTACCCAATCGATTCTGTATTACACCATCTATTCTGTATTACACCATCTATTGTGTATTACACCATCTATTCTGTATTACGTCATCTATTCTGTGTTACACCATCTATTCTGTATTACCCAATTTATTCTGTATTACGCCATCTATTCTGTATTACACCATCTATTCTGTATTACACCATCTATTGTGTATTACACCATCTATTCTGTGTTACGCCATCTATTCTGTATTACCCAATCTATTATGTATTACACCATTTATTCTGTATTACACCATCTATTCTGTATTACCCAATCTATTATGTATTACATCATTTATTCTGTATTACATCATCTATTCTGTATTACGCCATCTATTCTGTATTACATCATCTATTCTGTATTACTCCATCTATACTGTATTACATAATCTATTCTGTATTACACCATCTATTCTGTATTACTCCATCTATACTGTATTACATCATCTATACTGTATTATATCATCTATACTGTATTACATCATCTATTCTGTATTACACCATCTATTCTGTATTACTCCATCTATACTGTATTACATCATCTATTCTGTATTACGCCATCTATTCTGTATTACATCATCTATTCTGTATTACACCATTTATTATGTATTAGTCCATCTATTCTGTATTGCGCCATCTATTCTGTATTATACCATCTATTCTGTATTACATCATCTATTCTGTATTACTCCATCTGTACTGTATTACATCATCTATTCTGTATTACGCCATCTATTCTGTATTACGCCATCTATACTGGATTACATCATCTATTCTGTATTACACCATCTATTTTGTATTGCTCCATCTATACTGTATTACACCATCTATTCTGTATTACACCATCTATTCTGTATTACATCATCTATTCTGTATTACGCCATCTATTCTGTATTACACCATCTATTCTGAATTACAACATCTATTCTGTATTACACCATCTATACTGTATTACACCATCTATTCTGTATTACACCATCTATTCTGCATTGCGCCATCTATCCTGCATTGCGCCATCTATTCTGTATTACGCCATCTATTCTGTATAACACAATCTATTCTGTATTACGTCATCTATTCTGTATTACACCATCTATCCTGTATTACTCCATCTATTCTGCATTACATCATCTATTCTGTATTACACCATCTATTTTGTATTGCTCCATCTATACTGTATTACACCATCTATTCTGTATTACTCCATCTATACTGTATTACATCATCTATTCTGTATTACGCCATCTATTCTGTATAACACAATCTATTCTGTATTACGTCATCTATTCTGTATTACACCATCTATCCTGTATTACTCCATCTATTCTGCATTACATCATCTATTCTGTATTACACCATCTATTTTGTATTGCTCCATCTATACTGTATTACACCATCTATTCTGTATTACTCCATCTATACTGTATTACATCATCTATTCTGTATTGCGCCATCTATTCTGTATTACACCATCTATTCTGTATTACTCCATCTATTCTGTATTACTCCATCTATACTGTATTACATCATCTATTCTGTATTACACCATCTATTCTGTATTACTCCATCTATACTGTATTACACCATCTATTCTGTATTACACCATCTATTCTGTATTACAACATCTATTCTGTATTACACCATCTATACTGTATTACATCATCTATTCTGTATTACACCATCTATTCTGTATTACTCCATCTATACTGTATTACGCCATCTATTCTGCATTACGCCATCTATCCTGCATTGCGCCATCTATTCTGTATTACGCCATCTATTCTGTATAACACAATCTATTCTGTATTACGTCATCTATTCTGTATTACGTCATCTATTCTGCATTACACCATCTATTCTGCATTACGCCATCTATTCTGTATTACGCCATTTATTCTGTATTACGCCATTTATTCTGTATTACGCCATCTATTCTGCATTACGCCATCTATTCTGTATTACACCATATATTCTGGAGCAACAAAAACTCCAGAGTGCAGAATTAATCTAATTCATCTAATGCAGAGGTTCCCAAACTCCGCCATTACAGTCCAGGTTTTACGGATATCCCTGTTTGAGCCCAAGTCACTTAATTAGTACCTCAGCAGTGATCCCGCTGAGCGAAAAACAATTGTGGGTCCCAGTTATCCATCACTTTAAAAAATTGGGGTCCTACTTCACAGTTTCTTTGTCCCATCACATATTATGGGGGGTGAGGGCAGGCAACAGTTGGGACAGTACTGCGGGCAGATTGCAGTTGGTGTAGAGGGGGGTTAAGGGCAAAAAGAAGTTGGGGTAGAGCTGTAGGTATAGGCAGGGTAAATTTGGGGTAGAGGGGAGTAAGGGCAGGTAGTGCTGGGGGTGGGGAGGGGGTAAGTGCAGACAGCAGTTGTGACAGTGCTAGGGGGCAAGGAGGGTGCTAGGTATTGCATTGTTATAGATATTTTAACTAAAGATAAAGACCCTGATTCAGAGGTAGGACGTTTTTTTTTTTCACTGGCCTCCAGGCCGCTTGCTAAGCTGTGGGTGACCACCCACAGCTTTAGCAGGCGGCCTGGCGATGGTCATGATTATCGCGACCATCGGGCTTGCGACGAGACCCTTGTGGTAGGGTCTCGTCCACCGCAAGCCCCAGTGAACTTCCTGCTCTAATAGAGCAGGAAGCTCACTACTGACATCACTGGTGATGTCAGTAGGGCCGCCCACAAACGGCAGGCGTTCCTTCAGGAATGCTTCGGTTTGTCCAGCCACCCCCCCTGCCCGCCTACAAAACGGGGCGAGCTGTCAATCAAAATTGACAGCCGCCCGTCTTGTAGTGAGTCCCGCAGCGAGTTCACTCACTCCGGGGCTTGCGCATGCGCACTGCCCGGCCACCGACCCGCTATGCGCTCGCAATTGGGTCTGAATCAGGCCCAGAGTGCATAAGAATAATGTGTATAAGTCTGATGTACTTTGGGCCTGATTCAGAGCCGTTCGCTATTTGTGGTCGTTCGTTCAAAAACAAGGGGTGGCTATTCAAATGATCCGTTCGCAAATTGCAGTCTGTTCCCACCTCTAAGTCTGAACGAGCGAGCAAAACATACGCTCGTTTATTTGATAAAAACGCCCCCTGGCCGCACGCACCATACGTCATGTCCGCTATTTATTAGATTAATCGAGTACATCGTACAGCGTATGACCTGCTCGCTATTCTTGTGGTTGGTGTTTTCAACCGCTATTTTGCGAGCAGTTCTGAGTTAAAAAAAACCAAGTGACGTGGTCAATGACGCTGCTGTATTAATTATGCACTCCCTTAAAACGCCCGTTTTGACCTTTAAGCACGCCTGCGTTCGGATCTCCACTCCCCGTTTTCAAGCACCTTCCCCTGTTACCACCCACATACGCCTCATTCTGTCACTCAAAATAGCAGGCCCTCGCTATATTGCGTACCAACGATTTTCGGGCGCACTGACTGGTTCGCGCATGCGTACTAAAAACCGTACGCATGCGCAGATGTGCGAACATCGCTCGGAACGAGCGTACTGCCGCTAGCGAGTGGCTCTGAATGAGGGCCTTTATCTCTATTTAAAATATCTATAACCATGTAATAATCACGTTACCGTGTCCTGCAATACACTCTGCAACCCCACAGCGCTAAATATACAGCTTATCTAATCAATCAAAAACATAGTGATAAAGAAAAGGGGTAAAATAAACATTAAATTCGATATATGCAATTAATAATAACAACTACACTACCTCAAAACTTCAGACACTTTGGGGTCAAACCTATTAGGTGCGAATCACAAGGTGCGAGGTGCGAGGTACTATTTTCATTTTGAATTTATTTTGCAATCCAATTAGTAACTCACACTGATCAGTAAGACCGAATTCGCAGCTTTCCACCCGCACCTCCCTGAGGGTGAGAGATGGGAAGGAAAATCTGTATTTTAAGGTTAAAATGTGGGGACACTGTGCTGAACCCCTTGGACACCCTCCCTAATGACCAATTAGGCAATTGGAAGTTTCCAATTGGCTTAATTAGTCCAATAATTACAAATCTTTTTCGGGGGTAAAACAAAAAAGAAAGTCCTCAAATCACCCTAAAATCACCTTTTTCGTTAGTTTAGGCACCCCAAATTTAATGACAATAATGTTGTAGTTGAAAGATACAGAGCCGTAACTAGACTTTTTGGTGCCCTGTGCCAGAAAGAGCATTGGCGCCCCCCTCATTTTTCAAAGGGACATGATGCACCCAAAAAAGGGGAATGGCCTCATGGGGAAGGGCCAGGGAAGAGATAGGAGAGGCCAGGAGATGCTGGGGATGAAATAAGAGGAAGCTACAAGTGAGAATGATAATAAACAGAAATTTGACAGGCCCAAATAGCGCCCCCTGACCTGTGGTGCCCTGTGCGATGGCACCGGCCGCACTACCCTAGCTACGGCCCTGGAAAGATACATCGGTTACCCCTCTCATACAGAAAGTGACATTTTACAGATTCTCACATTCTACTTCCCTTTTAGTTCATTTACATATCAGGCTGCAGCGAGTGACATTGGGTTCTAGCTGTCACTGGCACAACGCCGCCCCAGCACCCTGTGTCCCTACAGATGTCTCCGTGCTCATCTAGGGGTCTATTTACTAAGCCTTGGAGGGAGATAAAGTGAATGGGGATAAGGAACCAGCCAATCAGCCCCTAACTGCCATGTCACAGGCTGTGTTTGAAAAATGACAGTTAGGAGCTGATTGGCTGGTACTTTATCTCCGTTCACTTTATCTCCATCCAAGGCTTAGTAAATAGACCCCTAGTAACAATACGCCATGTAGCGCAATATACCTGGTGTGAGTGAGCAGTCAGGTCTGGTGTAACGGACACAGAATTACCGCAGGTGTAGGCAGTTCTGCGCATGTGCTGGTTTCACGGATGTAACGGCGCATGTGCAGCACTGATTACAGCGGCGGTAAGGCAGTGCAGAAAAGGAAAAGTCTCTATTTCCCGAAAAGCTGTCATCACAAAAATGACAGCTTTTCGGAATAGATAGTTATGGGGACGAGGAATAATGAATTCCGCCGGTAATTAGGTAGAACTCCATGCAAGTACTAAACCTAATTACCTCCATCAATATTTTATTGTTGACAAATAGGCCCCATAGTCGCACACAGATATACAAGTGTCACATATCAACTTAAACAGCACATTCTCCTGGTGCATCCTACTCGCATTGTGACTTAGGGCCTGATTCAGAGCTGAACGCTCTGACCAGAGCGCTCGCTCTGAATCAGGGCCGTCCCAGCTAAATTTGGAGCGGCCTCCTGGCCGCTCACATAGCTGTGGGTGACCACCCACAGCTTATGCGAGCGGCCAAAAAGATGGTCGCGATGGTCAAAGACCATCGCGACCATCGGGCTTGCGACAAGACCCTGCAGTAGGGTCTCGCTGCCGCAAGCCCAGGAGTGATTTTGGCTCTATCAGATCACTGATGTCAGTGGTGCCCGGACTCATAAGTTAGGCAGTCACACCCCCGGCACGCCCACCAAAGGGGGCGTGCTGTCAATCAACATCGACAGCACGCCCCCTTTGGTGCGAGACCCGGAGTGACGGAGAGCCCGTCGCTATCCGGGTCTCGCGCATGCGCACGACGGAGCTCCCTCCGTCGTGCGCATGCGCAGTGGGGCAACATCGACCCGTTTGCGAGCGTCCTTTGCTCGCGAACGGGTCTGAATGACCCCCTTAGACATATATTCGGCAAAATAGACACCCGGCGTTAGCAGAGTCTCGCTGGACCAGGCGCATCATGAGGGTCTGTGTGACGCAGCGACAGCAAAGACGAGTGAGGACACATCTGTATGTGCGTGCCTACGGGCAATGCGCAGATACTCCAACGTAGGTTACACTGTTATCCAACGAGAATGTGGTGACGAATAAGCGCAAATTCCCGGAATGAAGGCTGCGCTGCCCGTGCTGTGTGACCCTGGCGGAAGTCATGCAAATAACATCACCCACATCGCTGCACCTGTTGTACAGTCTGTATGTAGAGGGACACACGGATTTTGGTTCTTTCTTTTTTACTTAAAATACAGCAAAATAATTGCTGTGAAAAGTCAGTTTTGTCAGCTCCCTCAGGGGGTGTCCGTCCTTTGCAAAACTGTCTGGTGCTTCTTATGTCACATTTCATGTAAGGATCCTTCTGATGGCGGCGTCTGTAGACACATCCATTTGTGCCCCTTCTAGAAATCTGTTTTTTATATAGTATATCTAATTTCCGCTTTTTAGTTGCATATTGTGGAGGTTGCAATTAGTATTCTCAGTTCCCCATACACTGTAAGGTTGCAATAGTTTAATAACGGAGGTTGTGGAGTATATCATGAGGGCAGCATGTTATACTGAGCCCCTCTCTTCCCAGCATGCATCTGTATTTCCTGACGATGAGAAACCTTCCCCTAAATGTGGTCACCGCCTGACTATGGACCTCATTCAGAGTCTCTCGCTAGCGCTGTGCACTTGAAAGCGGCCTGATGGTTTGCGTACGCGCATGTGCACGCTTTGTTCTGCATGTGCGCGAACTACTCTGTGCAATCGCAGGCCGCTCGCTCGCCCAGCAAAGACAGCCCAGTGAAATAAGTGACGGGAGAGGCCGTTTGTGGGTGGTAACAGGATAATGGGGGAGTGCAGGTGTGAACGCAGGCGTGCCTGAGTGTTTCAACGCCGTTTTAGAGGCGTGCATAATTAACACGCAGCGTCATAGTACACGTCACATGCCTGTTTTTTACACTGAAGTCCTCACAGTGCTTCCGGCAGGGTAAGGCAACCACAAGCACTGCGATCGCTACCGATTGTCCTCGATGTACCAATGTTTTAATACACTTCCTGGAGATGACGTGTGCTAGTGGGCGGCTCTGCCTGTGCATCTAGCGAGAGACTCTGAATGAGGTCCTATATGTTCCTGCAGCGTCTCTGTCTGACTATAAGTTCCTGCAGCGTCTCAGCCCGACTATAGGTTCCTGCAGCGTCTCAGCCCGACTATAAGTTCCTGCAGCGTCTCAGCCTGACTATAAGTTCCTGCAGCGTCTCAGCCTGACTATAAGTTCCTGCAGCGTCTCAGCCTGACTGTAAGTTCCTGCAGCGTCTCAGCCTGACTGTAAGTTCCTGCAGCGTCTCAGCCTGACTATAAGTTCCTGCAGCGTCTCTGTGTGACTTATAGCCTGACTATAAGTTCCTGCAGCGTCTCAGCCTGACTATAAGTTCCTGCAGCGTCTCAGCCTGACTATAAGTTCCTGCAGAGTCTCAGCCTGACTATAAGTTCCTGCAGCGTCTCAGCCTGACTATAAGTTCCTGCAGCGTCTCAGCCTGACTATAAGTTCCTGCAGCGTCTCAGCCTGACTATAAGTTCCTGCAGCGTCTCAGCCTGACTATAAGTTCCTGCAGCGTCTCAGCCTGACTATAGGTTCCTGCAGCGTCTCAGCCTGACTATAGGTTCCTGCAGCGTCTCAGCCTGTCTATAAGTTCCTGCAGCGTCTCTGTCTGACTATAAGTTCCTGCAGCGTCTCAGCCTGACTATAAGTTCCTGCAGCGTCTCAGCCTGCCTATAGGTTCCTGCAGCGTCTCAGCCTGACTATAAGTTCCTGCAGCGTCTCAGTCTGACTATAAGTTCCTGCAGCGTCACAGCCTGACTATAGGTTCCTGCAGCGTCACAGCCTGACTATAGGTTCCTGCAGCGTCTCAGCCTGTCTATAGGTTCCTGCAGCGTCTCAGCCTGTCTATAAGTTCCTGCAGCGTCTCAGCCTGACTATAGGTTCCTGCAGCGTCTCAGCCTGACTATAGGTTCCTGCAGCGTCTCAGCCTGACTATAGGTTCCTGCAGCGTCTCAGCCTGACTATAGGTTCCTGCAGCGTCTCAGCCTGACTATAAGTTCCTGCAGCGTCTCAGCCTGACTATAAGTTCCTGCAGCGTCTCAGCCTGTCTATAAGTTCCTGCAGCGTCTCAGCCTGACTATAAGTTCCTGCAGCGTCTCAGCCTGACTATAGGTTCCTGCAGCGTCTCAGCCTGACTATAGGTTCCTGCAGCGTCTCAGCCTGACTATAGGTTCCTGCAGCGTCTCAGCCTGACTATAGGTTCCTGCAGCGTCTCAGCCTGACTATAGGTCCCTGCAGCGTCTCAGCCTGACTATAGGTCCCTGCAGCGTCTCAGCCTGACTATAAGTTCCTGCAGCGTCTCAGCCTGACTATAGGTTCCTGCAGCGTCACAGCCTGACTATAGGTTCCTGCAGCGTCTCAGCCTGTCTATAGGTTCCTGCAGCGTCTCAGCCTGACTATAGGTTCCTGCAGCGTCTCAGCCTGACTATAGGTTCCTGCAGCGTCTCACCCTGACTATAGGTTCCTGCAGCGTCTCAGCCTGACTATAGGTCCCTGCAGCGTCTCAGCCTGACTATAAGTTCCTGCAGCGTCTCAGCCTGACTATAGGTTCCTGCAGCGTCTCAGCCTGACTATAGGTTCCTGCAGCGTCTCAGCCTGACTATAGGTTCCTGCAGCGTCTCAGCCTGACTATAGGTTCCTTCTTAATAGAACTCCCATCTTAGTACTGTAAATTTACTGCTATATCTGAGCTAGGACACGGCGCTCCCAAATCTAATCTCTCTGCCCATGTTACATCTCCCCCCTCCCCCCTGGTGTTAGCCTGGGGCAATGTACTGTGAGTTATACACATACTGACAGATTTGGTAATTATGCAGCTTTTCATACACACTCACCAATCGGCCGACCGATATGTCTAGCCACAGGAACCAGTTGTGATGTCGCTGGTGCCCACGGCCGGCATATGGGTCAGTCAGTCACCCATACACACAGGCAGATGTGCACAATATATGTTTCAGATATATCACATCCGCTGTACTGCGCTGCTGACGCGTTATATCCGAGAACGGCATGGTTCATCAATCTACCATGTGTACGCAAAGCACCAGTTGATGGTCCGAACGATATATCGTTTAGCGTGTACCCAGCATTACTTGTTGTTTTTGCTTTGCTCCCAGCTCAGAAGCAGCCCCTGTATGAGCACACTGCTATAGGCAGGTAATAAACCAAATAGCAGAGTTTGTTCTATACGATGTCCCTATTTATTCTCATTCCCTATAACTGCATTTCTGCTGCCTCTGTAATAGAGAAACTACTGCTGAGCTGTATTATACATATACTGTGTGATATATGGAACTTGTCCATCGCCCATAAGTTAGGAGCTGGTCAGATTGAGTTATTCCAGGCTCTAACACATCACAGTGATAATATCTGCCCCCTCTGCCCCAGCAGCGCCTGCCTATAACCTATACTAGTATCCCGGCTCTAACACATCAGAGTGATAATATCTGATCCAGCAGCACCTGCCTATAACCTATACTAGTATCCTGGCTCTAACACATCACAGTGATAATATCTGCCCCCTCTGCCCCAGCAGCACCTGCCTATAACCTATACTAGTATCCTGGCTCTAACACATCAGAATGATAATATCTGCCCCCTCTGCCCCAGCAGCACCTGCCTATAACCTATACTAGTATCCTGGCTCTAACACATCACAGTGATAATATCTGCCCCCTCTGCCCCAGCAGCACCTGCCTATAACCTATACTAGTATCCTGGCTCTAACACATCACAGTGATAATATCTGCCCCCTCTGCCCCAGCAACACCTGCTTATAACCTATACTAGTATCCTGGCACTAACACAACACAGTGATAATATCTGCCCCCTCTGCCCCAGCAGCACCTGCCTATAACCTATACTAGTATCCTGGCTCTAACACATCACAGTAATAATATCTGCCCCCTCTGCCCCAGCAGCACCTGCCTATAACCTATACTAGTATCCTGGCTCTAACACATCACAGTGATAATATCTGCCCCCTCTGCCCCTGCAGCACCTGCCTATAACCTATACTAGTATCCTGGCTCTATCACATCACAGTGATAATATCTGCCCCCTCTGCCCCAGCAGCACCTGCCTATAACCTATACTAGTATCCTGGCTCTAACACATCACAGTGATAATATCTGCCCCCTCTGCCCCAGCAGCACCTGCCTATAACCTATACTAGTATCCTGGCTCTAACACATCACAGTGATAATATCTGCCCCCTCTGCCCCAGCAGCACCTGCCTATAACCTATACTAGTATCCCGGCTCTAACACATCAGAGTGATAATATCTGCCCCCTCTGCCCCAGCAGCACCTGCCTATAACCTATACTAGTATCCTGGCTCTAACACATCACAGTGATAATATCTGCCCCCTCTGCCCCAGCAGCACCTGCCTATAACCTATACTAGTATCCTGGCTCTAACACATCAGAATGATAATATCTGCCCCCTCTGCCCCAGCAGCACCTGCCTATAACCTATACTAGTATCCTGGCTCTAACACATCACAGTGATAATATCTGCCCCCTCTGCCCCAGCAGCACCTGCCTATAACCTATACTAGTATCCTGGCTCTAACACATCACAGTGATAATATCTGCCCCCTCTGCCCCAGCAACACCTGCTTATAACCTATACTAGTATCCTGGCACTAACACAACACAGTGATAATATCTGCCCCCTCTGCCCCAGCAGCGCCTGCCTATAACCTATACTAGTATCCCGGCTCTAACACATCAGAGTGATAATATCTGATCCAGCAGCACCTGCCTATAACCTATACTAGTATCCTGGCTCTAACACATCACAGTGATAATATCTGCCCCCTCTGCCCCAGCAGCACCTGCCTATAACCTATACTAGTATCCTGGCTCTAACACATCAGAATGATAATATCTGCCCCCTCTGCCCCAGCAGCACCTGCCTATAACCTATACTAGTATCCTGGCTCTAACACATCACAGTGATAATATCTGCCCCCTCTGCCCCAGCAGCACCTGCCTATAACCTATACTAGTATCCTGGCTCTAACACATCACAGTGATAATATCTGCCCCCTCTGCCCCAGCAACACCTGCTTATAACCTATACTAGTATCCTGGCACTAACACAACACAGTGATAATATCTGCCCCCTCTGCCCCAGCAGCACCTGCCTATAACCTATACTAGTATCCTGGCTCTAACACATCACAGTAATAATATCTGCCCCCTCTGCCCCAGCAGCACCTGCCTATAACCTATACTAGTATCCTGGCTCTAACACATCACAGTGATAATATCTGCCCCCTCTGCCCCTGCAGCACCTGCCTATAACCTATACTAGTATCCTGGCTCTATCACATCACAGTGATAATATCTGCCCCCTCTGCCCCAGCAGCACCTGCCTATAACCTATACTAGTATCCTGGCTCTAACACATCACAGTGATAATATCTGCCCCCTCTGCCCCAGCAGCACCTGCCTATAACCTATACTAGTATCCTGGCTCTAACACATCACAGTGATAATATCTGCTCCCTCTGCCCCAGCAGCACCTGCCTATAATCTATACTAGTATCCCGGCTCTAACACATCACAGTGATAATATCTGCCCCCTCTGCCCCAGCAGCACCTGCCTATAACCTATACTAGTATCCTGGCTCTAACACATCACAGTGATAATATCTGCCCCCTCTGCCCCAGCAACACCTGCTTATAACCTATACTAGTATCCTGGCACTAACACAACACAGTGATAATATCTGCCCCCTCTGCCCCAGCAGCACCTGCCTATAACCTATACTAGTATCCTGGCTCTAACACATCACAGTAATAATATCTGCCCCCTCTGCCCCAGCAGCACCTGCCTATAACCTATACTAGTATCCTGGCTCTAACACATCACAGTGATAATATCTGCCCCCTCTGCCCCTGCAGCACCTGCCTATAACCTATACTAGTATCCTGGCTCTATCACATCACAGTGATAATATCTGCCCCCTCTGCCCCAGCAGCACCTGCCTATAACCTATACTAGTATCCTGGCACTAACACATCAGAGTGATAATATCTGCCCCCTCTGCCCCAGCAGCACCTGCCTATAACCTATACTAGTAGCCTTACAGTGAGCGGGGATTTATATAACGCTGGTCACTGTGCAGGGCTTTATGATCAGGAAACCTCTGCTTTACTCCCCGGCTATTCCGGCAGTTACGGTACATGATGACATTTATGTCTGTATATAAAAGATACATGTCTGGAGATGAATCCATGTCTGCATTAATAAGATGTGTATGTCTATCTATGTTTGTACAGCGATGTGGCTCAGTGTTACTCGCTAAGATTAAAGCATCGATCTTTCTCGCTGGTTACATTTTCCTGCCTGTTCTGTTTGATCTTTGTAGGGATGACATTGGGATAGTGTCCTGTGACGACATCAATAAATTCGGAGTCAGCAAGTCGGGGATGAAAGGCTCAGAGTCTCCCAGCTATTTCCTAGAGCACGAGAGCGGCAAATATTACACTTTAATTGAAGGTGAGGGACATGACGTTGGCTCAGAATATGAGAGAGGTAGATCTACAGGGGTGCGGAGAAGAGAAAAGACGCCGACTCACGGTATGATCCATTACCTCGCCCTCAATCACTAAACTGCACTGATTTCCTCCCTGCCTCTGAGTGATACGTCCTAAAACTTACCCCGTGTATGTGGATATAATTACCTCTACAACTGTGGCAGAAACATGCATTAAGATTTATTAAACACCTTCAAACCATAATACTGTATGTAGGCTCCCAACACTACGCATGAACCAAGCTCAGTGTGACCCTCTGTTACAGACAGATAGAGATCCACCCACATCAGTAGGACAGTGTCTCACACAGCTGAGGCTACAGTCATCTAAGCTGCTGTGACCTCACTCGCCACCTGACTTTCTGTATGAATGCACCTAGTTAATTTTCCCCAGCAAGATGGAAGACCTGTCAGTCACTCTCTGCTGCCTGAAGTAGGGTAGCATCTCCCCTTTAACATGGAAACCTGCTGTAGAGGAATGAGAGCGTACAGGGGGCACATTTAGTATATTGATCCGCTCAGTAACATTCAGCGGTTGCTATTTCTGAGTTACAAATACTTTACTGGCTTGTTGAGCTGCCATTTCTGACTCTATATAACGTACATGTGAATGCAGCGTGACGTAAGGGGTCTAATGGGAACTCTTTCACCATAATATGTTAATACTGACAGCTGAGCCAAGATAGATTTCCCGACCCAAAGGCAACATTATATCATTTTAGCTTCCTCATCTCCTGCGCGGTCTCTTACAGCAGTTTATAGCATCATGGGGCAGCATACAATAGCGCAGTACAGTACATAGCAATACATCTGCATTATAACAGAGCAGGCAGCATACAATAGCGCAGTACAGTACAGAGCAATACATCTGCATTATAACAGAGCAGGCAGCATACAATAGCGCAGTACAGTACATAGCAATACATCTGCATTATAACAGCAGGCAGCATACAATAGCACAGTACAGTACAGAGCAATACATCTGCATTATAACAGAGCAGGCAGCATACAATGGCGCAGTACAGTACAGAGCAATACATCTGCATTATAACAGCAGGCAGCATACAATGGCGCAGTACAGTACATAGCAATACATCTGCATTATAACAGAGCAGGCAGCATACAATAGCGCAGTACAGTACATAGCAATACATCTGCATTATAACAGAGCAGGCAGCATACAATAGCGCAGTACAGTACATAGCAATACATCTGCATTATAACAGCAGGCAGCATACAATAGCACAGTACAGTACAGAGCAATACATCTGCATTATAACAGAGCAGGCAGCATACAATAGCGCAGTACAGTACAGAACAATACATCTGCATTATAACAGAGCAGGCAGCATACAATAGTGCAGTACAGTGCAGAACAATACATCTGCATTATAACAGAGCAGGCAGCATACAATAGCGCAGTACAGTACAGAGCAATACATCTGCATTATAACAGAGCAGGCAGCATACAATAGCGCAGTACAGTACAGAGCAATACATCTGCATTATAACAGCAGGCAGCATACAATAGCGCAGTACAGTACAGAGCAATACATCTGCATTATAACAGAGCAGGCAGCATACAATAGCGCAGTACAGTACATAACAATACATCTGCATTATAACAGAGCAGGCAGCATACAATAGCGCAGTACAGTACAGAGCAATACATCTGCATTATAACAGAGCAGGCAGCATACAATAGCGCAGTACAGTACAGAGCAATACATCTGCATTATAACAGCAGGGAGCATACAATAGTGCTGTACAGTACATAGCAAATCATCTGCATTATAACAGAGCAGGCAGCATACAATAGCGCAGTACAGTATAGAGCAATACATCTGCATTATAACAGAGCAGGCAGCATACAATAGTGCAGTACAGTACAGAGCAATACATCTGCATTATAACAGAGCAGGCAGCATACAATGACGCAGTACAGTACAGAGCAATACATCTGCATTATAACAGCAGGCAGCATACAATGGCGCAGTACAGTACATAGCAATATATCTGCATTATAACAGCAGGCAGCATACAATAGCGCAGTACAGTACAGAGCAATACATCTGCAGTATAACAGCAGACAGCATACAATAGCGCAGTACAGTACATAGCAATATATCTGCATTATAACAGCAGGCAGCATACAATAGCGCAGTACAGTACATAGCAATACATCTGCATTATAACAGAGCAGGCAGCATACAATAGCGCAGTACAGTACAGAGCAATACATCTGCATTATAACAGAGCAGGCAGCATACAATAGCGCAGTACAGTTCAGAGCAATACATCTGCATTATAACAGAGCAGGCAGCATACAATAGTGCAGTACAGTACAGAACAATACATCTGCATTATAACAGCAGGCAGCATACAATGGCGCAGTACAGTACATAGCAATACATCTGCATTATAACAGCAGGCAGCATACAATAGCACAGTACAGTACATAGCAATACATCTGCATTATAACAGAGCAGGCAGCATACAATAGCGCAGTACAGTACATAGCAATACATCTGCATTATAACAGAGCAGGCAGCATACAATAGCGCAGTACAGTACATAGCAATACATCTGCATTATAACAGCAGGCAGCATACAATAGCACAGTACAGTACAGAGCAATACATCTGCATTATAACAGCAGGCAGCATACAATAGCACAGTACAGAGCAATACATCTGCATTATAACAGCAAGCAGCATACAATAGCGCAGTACAGTACAGAGCAATACATCTGCATTATAACAGCAGGCAGCATACAATAGCGCAGTACAGTACATAGCAATACATCTGCATTATAACAGAGCAGGCAGCATACAATAGCGCAGTACAGTACATAGCAATACATCTGCATTATAACAGCAGGCAGCATACAATAGCACAGTACAGTACAGAGCAATACATCTGCATTATAACAGCAGGCAGCATACAATAGCGCAGTACAGTACAGAGCAATACATCTGCATTATAACAGCAGGCAGCATACAATAGCGCAGTACAGTACAGAGCAATACATCTGCAGTATAACAGCAGGCAGCATACAATAGCGCAGTACAGTACAGAGCAATACATCTGCATTATAACAGCAGGCAGCATACAATGGCGCAGTACAGTACATAGCAATATATCTGCATTATAACAGCAGGCAGCATACAATGGCGCAGTACAGTACAGAACAATACATCTGCATTATAACAGAGCAGGCAGCATACAATGGCGCAGTACAGTACATAGCAATATATCTGCATTAAAACAGCAGGCAGCATACAATAGCGCAGTACAGTACATAGCAATACATCTGCATTATAACAGAAGGCAGCATACAATGGCGCAGTACAGTACATAGCAATATATCTGCATTATAACAGCAGGCAGCATACAATAGCGCAGTACAGTACATAGCAATACATCTGCATTATAACAGCAGGCAGCATACAATGGCGCAGTACAGTACATAGCAATATATCTGCATTATAACAGCAGGCAGCATACAATAGCGCAGTACAGTACATAGCAATACATCTGCATTATAACAGCAGGCAGCATACAATAGCACAGTACAGTACATAGCAATACATCTGCAGTATAACAGAGCAGGCAGCATACAATGGCGCAGTACAGTACAGAGCAATACATCTGCAGTATAACAGCAGACAGCATACAATGGCGCAGTACAGTACATAGCAATACATCTGCAGTATAACAGCAGACAGCATACAATAGTGCTGTACAGTACAGAGCAATACATCTGCATTATAACAGCAGGCAGCATACAATGGCGCAGTACAGTACATAACAATACATCTGCATTATAACAGAGCAGGCAGCATACAATAGCGCAGTACAGTACAGAACAATACATCTGCATTATAACAGCAGGCAGCATACAATAGTGCAGTACAGTACAGAACAATACATCTGCATTATAACAGAGCAGGCAGCATACAATAGCGCAGTACAGTACAGAGCAATACATCTGCATTATAACAGAGCAGGCAGCATACAATAGCGCAGTACAGTACAGAGCAATACATCTGCATTATAACAGCAGGCAGCATACAATAGCGCAGTACAGTACAGAGCAATACATCTGCATTATAACAGAGCAGGCAGCATACAATAGCGCAGTACAGTACATAACAATACATCTGCATTATAACAGAGCAGGCAGCATACAATAGCGCAGTACAGTACAGAGCAATACATCTGCATTATAACAGAGCAGGCAGCATACAATAGCGCAGTACAGTACAGAGCAATACATCTGCATTATAACAGCAGGCAGCATACAATAGTGCTGTACAGTACATAGCAATACATCTGCATTATAACAGAGCAGGCAGCATACAATAGCGCAGTACAGTATAGAGCAATACATCTGCATTATAACAGAGCAGGCAGCATACAATAGTGCAGTACAGTACAGAGCAATACATCTGCATTATAACAGAGCAGGCAGCATACAATGGCGCAGTACAGTACAGAGCAATACATCTGCATTATAACAGCAGGCAGCATACAATAGCGCAGTACAGTACATAGCAATACATCTGCATTATAACAGCAGGCAGCATACAATAGCACAGTACAGTACAGAGCAATACATCTGCATTATAACAGAGCAGGCAGCATACAATGGCGCAGTACAGTACAGAGCAATACATCTGCATTATAACAGCAGGCAGCATACAATGGCGCAGTACAGTACATAGCAATACATCTGCATTATAACAGAGCAGGCAGCATACAATAGCGCAGTACAGTACATAGCAATACATCTGCATTATAACAGAGCAGGCAGCATACAATAGCGCAGTACAGTACATAGCAATACATCTGCATTATAACAGCAGGCAGCATACAATAGCACAGTACAGTACAGAGCAATACATCTGCATTATAACAGAGCAGGCAGCATACAATAGCGCAGTACAGTACAGAACAATACATCTGCATTATAACAGAGCAGGCAGCATACAATAGTGCAGTACAGTACAGAACAATACATCTGCATTATAACAGAGCAGGCAGCATACAATAGCGCAGTACAGTACAGAGCAATACATCTGCATTATAACAGAGCAGGCAGCATACAATAGCGCAGTACAGTACAGAGCAATACATCTGCATTATAACAGCAGGCAGCATACAATAGCGCAGTACAGTACAGAGCAATACATCTGCATTATAACAGAGCAGGCAGCATACAATAGCGCAGTACAGTACATAACAATACATCTGCATTATAACAGAGCAGGCAGCATACAATAGCGCAGTACAGTACAGAGCAATACATCTGCATTATAACAGAGCAGGCAGCATACAATAGCGCAGTACAGTACAGAGCAATACATCTGCATTATAACAGCAGGGAGCATACAATAGTGCTGTACAGTACATAGCAAATCATCTGCATTATAACAGAGCAGGCAGCATACAATAGCGCAGTACAGTATAGAGCAATACATCTGCATTATAACAGAGCAGGCAGCATACAATAGTGCAGTACAGTACAGAGCAATACATCTGCATTATAACAGAGCAGGCAGCATACAATGACGCAGTACAGTACAGAGCAATACATCTGCATTATAACAGCAGGCAGCATACAATGGCGCAGTACAGTACATAGCAATATATCTGCATTATAACAGCAGGCAGCATACAATAGCGCAGTACAGTACAGAGCAATACATCTGCAGTATAACAGCAGACAGCATACAATAGCGCAGTACAGTACATAGCAATATATCTGCATTATAACAGCAGGCAGCATACAATAGCGCAGTACAGTACATAGCAATACATCTGCATTATAACAGAGCAGGCAGCATACAATAGCGCAGTACAGTACAGAGCAATACATCTGCATTATAACAGAGCAGGCAGCATACAATAGCGCAGTACAGTTCAGAGCAATACATCTGCATTATAACAGAGCAGGCAGCATACAATAGTGCAGTACAGTACAGAACAATACATCTGCATTATAACAGCAGGCAGCATACAATGGCGCAGTACAGTACATAGCAATACATCTGCATTATAACAGCAGGCAGCATACAATAGCACAGTACAGTACATAGCAATACATCTGCATTATAACAGAGCAGGCAGCATACAATAGCGCAGTACAGTACATAGCAATACATCTGCATTATAACAGAGCAGGCAGCATACAATAGCGCAGTACAGTACATAGCAATACATCTGCATTATAACAGCAGGCAGCATACAATAGCACAGTACAGTACAGAGCAATACATCTGCATTATAACAGCAGGCAGCATACAATAGCACAGTACAGAGCAATACATCTGCATTATAACAGCAGGCAGCATACAATAGCGCAGTACAGTACAGAGCAATACATCTGCATTATAACAGCAGGCAGCATACAATAGCGCAGTACAGTACATAGCAATACATCTGCATTATAACAGAGCAGGCAGCATACAATAGCGCAGTACAGTACATAGCAATACATCTGCATTATAACAGCAGGCAGCATACAATAGCACAGTACAGTACAGAGCAATACATCTGCATTATAACAGCAGGCAGCATACAATAGCGCAGTACAGTACAGAGCAATACATCTGCATTATAACAGCAGGCAGCATACAATAGCGCAGTACAGTACAGAGCAATACATCTGCAGTATAACAGCAGGCAGCATACAATAGCGCAGTACAGTACAGAGCAATACATCTGCATTATAACAGCAGGCAGCATACAATGGCGCAGTACAGTACATAGCAATATATCTGCATTATAACAGCAGGCAGCATACAATGGCGCAGTACAGTACAGAACAATACATCTGCATTATAACAGAGCAGGCAGCATACAATGGCGCAGTACAGTACATAGCAATATATCTGCATTATAACAGCAGGCAGCATACAATAGCGCAGTACAGTACATAGCAATACATCTGCATTATAACAGAAGGCAGCATACAATGGCGCAGTACAGTACATAGCAATATATCTGCATTATAACAGCAGGCAGCATACAATAGCGCAGTACAGTACATAGCAATACATCTGCATTATAACAGCAGGCAGCATACAATGGCGCAGTACAGTACATAGCAATATATCTGCATTATAACAGCAGGCAGCATACAATAGCGCAGTACAGTACATAGCAATACATCTGCATTATAACAGCAGGCAGCATACAATAGCACAGTACAGTACATAGCAATACATCTGCAGTATAACAGAGCAGGCAGCATACAATGGCGCAGTACAGTACAGAGCAATACATCTGCAGTATAACAGCAGACAGCATACAATGGCGCAGTACAGTACATAGCAATACATCTGCAGTATAACAGCAGACAGCATACAATAGTGCTGTACAGTACAGAGCAATACATCTGCATTATAACAGCAGGCAGCATACAATGGCGCAGTACAGTACATAACAATACATCTGCATTATAACAGAGCAGGCAGCATACAATAGCGCAGTACAGTACAGAACAATACATCTGCATTATAACAGAGCAGGCAGCATACAATAGTGCAGTACAGTACAGAACAATACATCTGCATTATAACAGAGCAGGCAGCATACAATAGCGCAGTACAGTACAGAGCAATACATCTGCATTATAACAGAGCAGGCAGCATACAATAGCGCAGTACAGTACAGAGCAATACATCTGCATTATAACAGCAGGCAGCATACAATAGCGCAGTACAGTACAGAGCAATACATCTGCATTATAACAGAGCAGGCAGCATACAATAGCGCAGTACAGTACATAACAATACATCTGCATTATAACAGAGCAGGCAGCATACAATAGCGCAGTACAGTACAGAGCAATACATCTGCATTATAACAGAGCAGGCAGCATACAATAGCGCAGTACAGTACAGAGCAATACATCTGCATTATAACAGCAGGCAGCATACAATAGTGCTGTACAGTACATAGCAATACATCTGCATTATAACAGAGCAGGCAGCATACAATAGCGCAGTACAGTATAGAGCAATACATCTGCATTATAACAGCAGGCAGCATACAATGGCGCAGTACAGTACATAGCAATATATCTGCATTATAACAGCAGGCAGCATACAATAGCGCAGTACAGTACAGAGCAATACATCTGCAGTATAACAGCAGACAGCATACAATAGCGCAGTACAGTACATAGCAATATATCTGCATTATAACAGCAGGCAGCATACAATAGCGCAGTACAGTACATAGCAATACATCTGCATTATAACAGAGCAGGCAGCATACAATAGCGCAGTACAGTACAGAGCAATACATCTGCATTATAACAGAGCAGGCAGCATACAATGGCGCAGTACAGTACATAGCAATATATCTGCATTATAACAGCAGGCAGCATACAATGGCGCAGTACAGTACATAGTAATATATCTGCATTATAACAGCAGGCAGCATACAATAGCGCAGTACAGTACAGAGCAATACATCTGCAGTATAACAGCAGACAGCATACAATAGCGCAGTACAGTACATAGCAATATATCTGCATTATAACAGCAGGCAGCATACAATAGCGCAGTACAGTACATAGCAATACATCTGCATTATAACAGAGCAGGCAGCATACAATAGCGCAGTACAGTACAGAGCAATACATCTGCATTATAACAGAGCAGGCAGCATACAATAGCGCAGTACAGTACAGAGCAATACATCTGCATTATAACAGAGCAGGCAGCATACAATAGTGCAGTACAGTACAGAACAATACATCTGCATTATAACAGCAGGCAGCATACAATGGCGCAGTACAGTACATAGCAATACATCTGCATTATAACAGCAGGCAGCATACAATAGCACAGTACAGTACAGAGCAATACATCTGCATTATAACAGAGCAGGCAGCATACAATGGCGCAGTACAGTACAGAGCAATACATCTGCATTATAACAGCAGGCAGCATACAATGGCGCAGTACAGTACATAGCAATACATCTGCATTATAACAGAGCAGGCAGCATACAATAGCGCAGTACAGTACATAGCAATACATCTGCATTATAACAGAGCAGGCAGCATACAATAGCGCAGTACAGTACATAGCAATACATCTGCATTATAACAGCAGGCAGCATACAATAGCGCAGTACAGTACAGAGCAATACATCTGCATTATAACAGCAGGCAGCATACAATAGCGCAGTACAGTACAGAGCAATACATCTGCATTATAACAGCAGGCAGCATACAATAGCGCAGTACAGTACAGAGCAATATATCTGCATTATAACAGCAGGCAGCATACAATAGCGCAGTACAGTACATAGCAATACATCTGCATTATAACAGAGCAGGCAGCATACAATAGCGCAGTACAGTACATAGCAATACATCTGCATTATAACAGCAGGCAGCATACAATAGCACAGTACAGTACAGAGCAATACATCTGCATTATAACAGCAGGCAGCATACAATAGCGCAGTACAGTACAGAGCAATACATCTGCATTATAACAGCAGGCAGCATACAATAGCGCAGTACAGTACAGAGCAATACATCTGCATTATAACAGCAGGCAGCATACAATGGTGCTGTACAGTACATAGCAATACATCTGCATTATAACAGAGCAGGCAGCATACAATAGCGCAGTACAGTATAGAGCAATACATCTGCATTATAACAGAGCAGGCAGCATACAATAGTGCAGTACAGTACAGAGCAATACATCTGCATTATAACAGAGCAGGCAGCATACAATGGCGCAGTACAGTACAGAGCAATACATCTGCATTATAACAGCAGGCAGCATACAATGGCGCAGTACAGTACATAGCAATATATCTGCATTATAACAGCAGGCAGCATACAATAGCGCAGTACAGTACAGAGCAATACATCTGCAGTATAACAGCAGACAGCATACAATAGCGCAGTACAGTACATAGCAATGTATCTGCATTATAACAGCAGGCAGCATACAATAGCGCAGTACAGTACATAGCAATACATCTGCATTATAACAGAGCAGGCAGCATACAATGGCGCAGTACAGTACAGAGCAATACATCTGCATTATAACAGAGCAGGCAGCATACAATAGCGCAGTACAGTACAGAGCAATACATCTGCATTATAACAGAGCAGGCAGCATACAATAGTGCAGTACAGTACAGAACAATACATCTGCATTATAACAGCAGGCAGCATACAATGGCGCAGTACAGTACATAGCAATACATCTGCATTATAACAGCAGGCAGCATACAATAGCACAGTACAGTACAGAGCAATACATCTGCATTATAACAGAGCAGGCAGCATACAATGGCGCAGTACAGTACAGAGCAATACATCTGCATTATAACAGCAGGCAGCATACAATGGCGCAGTACAGTACATAGCAATACATCTGCATTATAACAGAGCAGGCAGCATACAATAGCGCAGTACAGTACATAGCAATACATCTGCATTATAACAGAGCAGGCAGCATACAATAGCGCAGTACAGTACATAGCAATACATCTGCATTATAACAGCAGGCAGCATACAATAGCGCAGTACAGTACAGAGCAATACATCTGCATTATAACAGCAGGCAGCATACAATAGCGCAGTACATTACAGAGCAATACATCTGCATTATAACAGCAGGCAGCATACAATAGCGCAGTACAGTACAGAGCAATACATCTGCATTATAACAGCAGGCAGCATACAATAGCGCAGTACAGTACATAGCAATACATCTGCATTATAACAGAGCAGGCAGCATACAATAGCGCAGTACAGTACATAGCAATACATCTGCATTATAACAGCAGGCAGCATACAATAGCACAGTACAGTACAGAGCAATACATCTGCATTATAACAGCAGGCAGCATACAATAGCGCAGTACAGTACAGAGCAATACATCTGCATTATAACAGCAGGCAGCATACAATAGCGCAGTACAGTACAGAGCAATACATCTGCAGTATAACAGCAGGCAGCATACAATAGCGCAGTACAGTACAGAGCAATACATCTGCATTATAACAGCAGGCAGCATACAATGGCGCAGTACAGTACATAGCAATATATCCGCATTATAACAGCAGGCAGCATACAATGGCGCAGTACAGTACAGAACAATACATCTGCATTATAACAGAGCAGGCAGCATACAATGGCGCAGTACAGTACATAGCAATATATCTGCATTATAACAGCAGGCAGCATACAATAGCGCAGTACAGTACATAGCAATACATCTGCATTATAACAGCAGGCAGCATACAATGGCGCAGTACAGTACATAGCAATACATCTGCAGTATAACAGAGCAGGCAGCATACAATGGCGCAGTACAGTACATAGCAATATATCTGCATTATAACAGCAGGCAGCATACAATAGCGCAGTACAGTACATAGCAATACATCTGCATTATAACAACAGGCAGCATACAATAGCACAGTACAGTACATAGCAATACATCTGCAGTATAACAGAGCAGGCAGCATACAATGGCGCAGTACAGTACAGAGCAATACATCTGCATTACTACAGAGCAGGCAGCATACAATGGCGCAGTACAGTACAGAGCAATACATCTGCAGTATAACAGCAGACAGCATACAATAGCACAGTACAGTACATAGCAATACATCTGCAGTATAACAGAGCAGGCAGCATACAATGGCGCAGTACAGTACAGAACAATACATCTGCATTATAACAGAGCAGGCAGCATGTTGGGCCTATAACAGCTGGGCCTGGCAACAGTCACTTCCCCTGTACCTGAGCAGTGTCTACCACTAATTGTATATGCACAGAATTACTGTATATATTCACAGTTCAGAAAAAATACTAAATCAAAGCTACTTATGTTGGCGCATTACAAAATGAAGAACATTGTAACGTATGCAGGGGATATTTATTATTTCAGTTGTCGTTCTGTATTTCCAAAGTATTTACTCATATTATAATCTGCCTCATCTAAAGTATCTGTTCCTACTGATACATTGTTATACATCCTGCAATTTCTGCAATTGTTTTGTGATTTAATGTAACCCAGCACTGTGACTTCACCCTCTGCCAGGTGCCACCTTACTATATATATATATATACACACGCATACATAGCCCAGCACTGTGACTTCACCCTCTGCCAGGTGCCACCTTACTATATATATATATACACGCATACATAGCCCAGCACTGTGACTTCACCCTCTGCCAGGTGCCACCTTACTATATATATATATACACACGCATACATAGCCCAGCACTGTGATTCCACCCTCTGCCAGGTGCCACCTTACTATATATATATATACACGCATACATAGCCCAGCACTGTGACTTCACCCTCTGCCAGGTGCCACCTTACTATATATATATATACACACGCATACATAGCCCAGCACTGTGATTCCACCCTCTGCCAGGTGCCACTCCAGCAGCACTCCTCATCCAGTTAAGAAATACGCAAATAGGTGCCTTCCTCACATGGGCCCCATCCGGGGATCACGATGTATAAATCACCAACCTGGAGGCACTCGTATCAATAATATGGCGGGACACCAAGATACGCCGAATGTATCTTGGTGTCCCGCCATATTATTGATACGAGTGCCGTCTGGTTGGTGATTTATATATATATATTATATATATATATATATACACACTCACACACACATACATAACCCAGCACTGTGACTCCACCTTCTGCCAGGTCCCACCTTACTATATATATATATATATATATATATATATACACTGTATACATATATGTATATATATAAGAAACAATATTCTAGGCACCTGGGGCTTCCTGATATTTTAATATCCCAATTAGTGTTCAAACATGTCCATAAACATACTTCATAGAAGACAATACACTTCTCCTCTGTGTATAAGAGGTGGCAGCTCCCACCTCCTCAGAATGCTGGTTTGGATGAGACAACTAAGTAAATCTGGAAAGTGAGGGAGAGGAAAAATTGCCTGATAGTGTAATAAATCAAGTAAATAGGGGTAGCCATACAACAGGTAATCCTCTTATATACGTACCAGATGTTTTCTTTCAAGAGATTTTAGTGGATATATTGCTGGTTTCACTGAAAAGTGTTCCAATGTGCAAAAATAATCAAAAAGATAAAGATGATGAATGATAAATAATAAAATTGTTAGAGTCCGGTATTATGTAGGCTAGTCAGTGTTTTGCCCTCTTCTTGTGGAAAAAATTCAATAATAATAATAATAGAAAAACTGGATATGGTTTATATGGAATAAAACTGCATTTATTACAATAATAACAGGGAAAAAAGGGAGATATATAAAAAAGACAAAAAATGGGGATACAGTACAAGAAAATGTATAAAATAGGCGAGGAATACAGCATATAATAAAGATAAAAAGATAGCTTTTCCAAAATATTAAATAAGACTTAGCTGAGTAAAAGGAATCTATATGAAATACCGCCCCCCTAACCCTCCTTAGGGTGCCTATCCCTAACCTCCCCCCCAAGTGCCTAACCCTAATCCCCCCTCTAAGTGGCTAACCTTAACCCCCACCCTTCCCCGCTGCCTAAACCTAAGTCCCCCCCGGGAGCCCTAAACCTAACCCTCCCCCCCCGTGGCTGTCAGCTCGCGGCATCCGGCATCCCTTCATTCGGGATGTCTGGCGCTTGTCTTCCGCGTAGGGAAAATGACAGGCGTCTAGATATAGACGCCAGGCATTTCACCCTTGCCGGGATATGACAGTCGGGAAGCCGGCTGCCGGTATCACGTCAACAGGTTTCCCGATTGCATCCCGAGTAAAAAAGTCACATAAAGTGCTAGGTAGTGCAGTCCCTCAATAGGATAGTTTCTCTTTACTCCATATACTGTATTGGTAGGTGGAGGAGGTCCCACCTACCAATATATGGACTAGGGGCCTGATTCAGAGCCGGACGCTCTGAACGAGCGCCCGCTCTGAATCAGGGCGTTTTTGTTTGGTTTTTTTGGTGCGTCCTCCTGGACACTCGCATAGCTGTGGGTGACCACCCACAGCTTATGCGAGCAGCCAAAAAGATGGTCGCGATGGTCAAGACCATCGCGACCATCTCGCTTGCGACGAGACCCTGCGGTAGGGTCTCGCTGCCGCAAGCCCTGGAGGGATTTTGGCTCTATCAGAGCCAAAAGCACTCCCACTGACATCACTAGTGATGTCAGTGGGGCCGGACCCAGATGGTAGGCGTTCCCATGGGAACGCCTCCGTCTGGGCAGCCACGCCCACCACAGGAGGCGTGCTGTCACTCACCATCGACAGCACGCCCCCTTTGGTGCAAGACCCCGAGTGGCGGCTTCCCCGTCACTTGCCGGGTCTCTCGCATGCGCACGACGGAGCAGCCTCCGTTGTACGCATGCGTATTTGGGTACCATCGACCCGCTTGCGAGCGTCCTGCGCTCGCGAGCGGGTCTGAATGAGACCCTAAAAACAAACTATCCTATTGAGGGACTGCACTACCTAGCTCTTTATGTGACTTTTTTACTCAGCTAATTCTTATTTAATATTTTATAAAAGCTTTTATCTTTATTGTATGCTGTATTCCTCGCCTATTTTATACATTTTCTTGTACTGTATCCCCATTTTTTGTCTTTTTTATATATCTCCCTTTTTTTCCCTGTTATTATTGTAATAAATGCAGTTTTTGTCCATATAAACCATATCCAGTTTTTTTATTATTATTATTATTATTATTATTATTGAATTTTTTCCACAAGAAGAGGGCAAAACACTGACTAGCCTACATAATACCGGACTCTAACAATTTTATTGTTTATTATTTTTTATTCATCATCTTTATCTTTTTGTTTATTTTTGCACATTCAAACACTTTTTACTGAAACCAGGAATATATCCACTAAAATCTCTTCAAAAAAATATATCTGGTACGTATAGAAAAGGATTACCTGTTGTATGGCTACCCCTATTTACTTAATTTATTACTCTATCAGGAGCTTTTTCCTCTCCCTCCCTTTATATATATATATATATATACACGCACATAACCCTGCACCGTGACTCCGCCCTCTGCCAGGTCCCACCTAGTATATATTTTCCGGAAACATATTTGATGAAAAATTGGCGCAAATGAATCGAATTTCTCAGAGGTACAACACAATTCATTTGTTGCTGCTGTTCCACGGAACTGTATCTGTATGTAAATGTTCTAAGCTGTATAGCGATCACTTTAGCGTTACACATGGCAGGGAAGGGCTCCCGCCCCTGCGTGTGTTTCTGAGTACATGTGTGAGCGGAACCTTCTCTTTTCTTTTTATGGTGATCTGAATGCAGAATCTGCACTAAAACCTGATCATTAATAAATAGGCCCATTTAGGCTTTTATGCAAAATTGTAGAAACTATATAACGCTACTCTACCTAATCCTATATTGTGCATCATTTTTCCGAATGTGAATTAGAAATGTATATGGGCCGGGCGCACAAAACGATGGAATATCAGTCACAAACTAGAGAACAAAACCGACCCTGGAGTAAGAGGAGCGCGTGTAGGGTGTCTATGGCGCACGGTGCAGTCATCTGTGCAGGACTGTTCCACCTTATCCGTCTCGCTGAGCATGAGACAACACTGCTAATTAGGCTGAAGTTTATCTGTCATGCAGCCTTTCTATTAATAGTCCCTCGGTTTTCACCCATCTGCTCTGCCCCTTGCAAAAATAGAATGAGATAAAACATGATATTCAGGAAATAGAGATTATGCATCCAGCACAGAGTGAGTCATTTTATATTAAAAAGAATTTGCGGGTGGCAATTATTATATAACACCTCTGACACAAGACAGCTGAAACAATGCTAATTGCAGGCTTATTTCTATTCCAATTTTCAGTTTTGAGTAGAATTCCATAGATAAAAAAATGAATCCAAAATGTTAGTAACCTGGGGTGAAGGCATTGCATGCAGCCCCAAGGAGAGTGCTCCCCACTGTGACAGACATCAGGGAACCTTAGGTGAAACATTAGGCCTCGGGTATATAATATACCGGATTAGCCTTTGCATTTGGGAACATCACCCAAAAGCTCGCCTTCCCGGTGTTGGGTTGTGTTACCCTCTGAGCACTGATACAAGTGGTAGCCAGAACCCTCCAGGTCACCATTCTTGTATGAAGATTTCGGCCCAAACGTTATACTGTAACCTGTAATTTCGGCGAGATAGCCAGTGAATTTATAGCAATAACTTGTTTTATGTGGAAACCGGGTTGGTTTTGCCTTAAAATTAATTGTCATTTTAAATGTAGCAACTATCTCACCAAAATTGTGCAAATCACAGGCTGTTACATTTTGGCTAAAGTGTTAAGCTGGCCGCACACATGGACGATCAGCCGATATGTACGATTTGCCGCGCACTCTCCGCGGGAGCTCCCCGGAAGTCGTGAGCACGATTTGGTAAAAAAACTACCAATTTGACTTCCAATCTCACGATCCGTCGGACCTTACGAATCGTGAGTTTCATCTTGACTTTCCCAAAACAAGAGAAGAGGCTCTTCATGATTGGTGGGAAATTTAAATAATAATAACAAAGGGCGGGGCTTGCCAGGGGGTGTAAAAAGCAGCCACCATTTTTTCCCTGTGCACATTCTATTCTGCTACTAGTGAGGCTAGGTGTATACCTGCTGACCCCTGTACATTGTTACTGTGCTCTGCTACTAGTGAGGCTAGGTGTATACCTGCTGTACCCTGTACATTGTTACTGTGCTCTGCTACTAGTGAGGCTAGGTGTATACCTGCTGTAACCTGTACATTGTACTGTGCTCTGCTACTAGTGAGGCTAGGTGTATATCTGCTGACCCCTGTACATTGTTACTGTGCTCTGCTACTAGTGAGGCTAGGTGTACACCTGCTGACCCCTGTACATTGTACTGTGCTCTGCTACTAGTGAGGCTAGGTGTATACCTGCTGTAACCTGTACATTGTTACTGTGCTCTGATACTAGTGAGGCTAGGTGTATACCTGCTGTAACCTGTACATTGTTACTGTGCTCTGCTACTAGTGAGGCTAGGTGTATACCTGCTGATCCCTGTACATTGTTACTGTGCTCTGCTACTAGTGAGGCTAGGTGTATACCTGCTGTAACCTGTACATTGTACTGTGCTCTGCTACTAGTGAGGCTAGGTGTATACCTGCTGACCCCTGTACATTGTTACTGTGCTCTGCTACTAGTGAGGCTAGGTGTATACCTGCTGACCCCTGTACATTGTTACTGTGCTCTGTTACTAGTGAGGCTAGGTGTATACCTGCTGTAACCTGTACATTGTACTGTGCTCTGCTACTAGTGAGGCTAGGTGTATACCTGCTGACCCCTGTACATTGTTACTGTGCTCTGCTACTAGTGAGGCTAGGTGTACACCTGCTGACCCCTGTACATTGTACTGTGCTCTGCTACTAGTGAGGCTAGGTGTATACCTGCTGTAACCTGTACATTGTTACTGTGCTCTGATACTAGTGAGGCTAGGTGTATACCTGCTGTAACCTGTACATTGTTACTGTGCTCTGCTACTAGTGAGGCTAGGTGTATACCTGCTGACCCCTGTACATTGTACTGTGCTCTGCTACTAGTGAGGCTAGGTGTATACCTGCTGACCCCTGTACATTGTTACTGTGCTCTGCTACTAGTGAGGCTAGGTGTATACCTGCTGTACCCTGTACATTGTTACTGTGCTCTGCTACTAGTGAGGCTAGGGGTATACCTGCTGTAACTTGTACATTGTACTGTGCTCTGCTACTAGTGAGGCTAGGTGTATACCTGCTGACCCCTGTACATTGTTACTGTGCTCTGCTACTAGTGAGGCTAGGTGTATACCTGCTGACCCCTGTACATTGTTACTGTGCTCTGCTACTAGTGAGGCTAGGTGTATACCTGCTGTAACCTGTACATTGTACTGTGCTCTGTTACTAGTGAGGCTAGGTGTATACCTGCTGTACCCCTGTACATTGTACTGTGCTCTGCTACTAGTGAGGCTAGGTGTATACCTGCTGACCCCTGTACTTTGTACTGTGCTCTGCTACTAGTGAGGCTATGTGTATACCTGCTGTACCCTGTACATTGTTACTGTGCTCTGCTACTAGTGAGGCTATGTGTATACCTGCTGACCCCTGTACATTGTTACTGTGCTCTGCTACTAGTGAGGCTAGGGGTATACCTGCTGTACCCCGTACATTGTTACTGTGCTCTGCTACTAGTGAGGCTAGGTGTATACCTGCTGACCCCTGTACACTGTACTGTGCTCTGCTACTAGTGAGGCTAGGTGTATTGCTACTGACCCCTGTACATTGTACTGTGCTCTGCTACTAGTGAGGCTAGGTGTATACCTGCTATACCCTGTACATTGTACTGTGCTCTGCTACTAGTGAGGCTAGGTGTATACCTGCTGTACCCTGTACACTGTTACTGTGCTCTGCTACTAATGAGGCTAGGTGTATACCTGCTGACCCCTGTACATTGTTACTGTGCTCTGCTACTAGTGAGGCTAGGGGTATACCTGCTGTACCCCGTACATTGTTACTGTGCTCTGCTACTAGTGAGGCTAGGTGTATACCTGCTGACCCCTGTACACTGTACTGTGCTCTGCTACTAGTGAGGCTAGGTGTATACCTGCTGTACCCTGTACATTGTTACTGTGCTCTGCTACTAGTGAGGCTAGGTGTATACCTGCTGTACCCTGTACATTGTACTGTGCTCTGCTACTAGTGAGGCTAGGTGTATACCTGCTGACCCCTGTACATTATACTGTGCTCTGCTATTAGTGAGGCTAGGTGTATAACTGCTGTACCCTGTACATTGTACTGTGCTCTGCTACTAGTGAGGCTAGGTGTATACCTGCTGACCCCTGTACATTGTTACTGTGCTCTGCTACTAGTGAGGCTAGGTGTATACCTGCTGTACCCTGTACATTGTACTGTGCTCTGCTACTAGTGAGGCTAGGTGTATACCTGCTGACCCCTGTACATTGTTACTGTGCTCTGCTACTAGTGAGGCTAGGTGTATACCTGCTGTAACCTGTACATTGTTACTGTGCTCTGCTACTAGTGAGGCTAGGTGTATACCTGCTGTAACCTGTACATTGTTACTGTGCTCTGCTACTAGTGAGGCTAGGTGTATACCTGCTGTAACCTGTACATTGTTACTGTGCTCTGCTACTAGTGAGGCTAGGTGTATACCTGCTGACCCCTGTACATTGTACTGTGCTCTGCTACTAGTGAGGTTAGGTGTATACCTGCTGACCCCTGTACATTGTACTGTGCTCTGCTACTAGTGAGGCTAGGTGTATACCTGCTGTAACCTGTACATTGTTACTGTGCTCTGCTACTAGTGAGGCTAGGTGTATACCTGCTGACCCCTGTACATTGTACTGTGCTCTGCTACTAGTGAGGCTAGGTGTATACCTGCTGACCCCTGTACATTGTTACTGTGCTCTGCTACTAGTGAGGCTAGGTGTATACCTGCTGTACCCTGTACATTGTTACTGTGCTCTGCTACTAGTGAGGCTAGGTGTATACCTGCTGTAACTTGTACATTGTACTGTGCTCTGCTACTAGTGAGGCTAGGTGTATACCTGCTGACCCCTGTACATTGTTACTGTGCTCTGCTACTAGTGAGGCTAGGTGTATACCTGCTGACCCCTGTACATTGTTACTGTGCTCTGCTACTAGTGAGGCTAGGTGTATACCTGCTGTAACCTGTACATTGTACTGTGCTCTGTTACTAGTGAGGCTAGGTGTATACCTGCTGTACCCCTGTACATTGTACTGTGCTCTGCTACTAGTGAGGCTAGGTGTATACCTGCTGACCCCTGTACTTTGTACTGTGCTCTGCTACTAGTGAGGCTAGGTGTATACCTGCTGTACCCTGTACATTGTACTGTGCTCTGCTACTAGTGAGGCTAGGTGTATACCTGCTGTACCCTGTACATTGTTACTGTGCTCTGCTACTAGTGAGGCTAGGTGTATACCTGCTGTACCCTGTACATTGTACTGTGCTCTGCTACTAGTGAGGCTAGGTGTATACCTGCTGTACCCTGTACATTGTACTGTGCTCTGCTACTAGTGAGGCTAGGTGTATTGCTACTGACCCCTGTACATTGTACTGTGCTCTGCTACTAGTGAGGCTAGGTGTATACCTGCTATACCCTGTACATTGTACTGTGCTCTGCTACTAGTGAGGCTAGGTGTATACCTGCTGTACCCTGTACACTGTTACTGTGCTCTGCTACTAATGAGGCTAGGTGTATACCTGCTGACCCCTGTACATTGTTACTGTGCTCTGCTACTAGTGAGGCTAGGGGTATACCTGCTGTACCCCGTACATTGTTACTGTGCTCTGCTACTAGTGAGGCTAGGTGTATACCTGCTGACCCCTGTACACTGTACTGTGCTCTGCTACTAGTGAGGCTAGGTGTATACCTGATGACCCCTGTACATTATACTGTGCTCTGCTATTAGTGAGGCTAGGTGTATAACTGCTGTACCCTGTACATTGTACTGTGCTCTGCTACTAGTGGGGCTAGGTGTATACCTGCTGACCCCGTACATTGTTACTGTGCTCTGCTACTAGTGAGGCTAGGTGTATACCTGCTGACCCCTGTACATTGTTCTGTGCTCTGCTACTAGTGGGGCTAGGTGTATACCTGCTGACCCCGTACATTGTACTGTGCTCTGCTACTAGTGAGGCTAGGTGTATACCTGCTGTAACCTGTACATTGTTACTGTGCTCTGCTACTAGTGAGGCTAGGTGTATACCTGCTGTAACCTGTACATTGTACTGTGCTCTGCTACTAGTGAGGCTAGGTGTATACCTCCTGTAACCTGTACATTGTTACTGTGCTCTGCTACTAGTGAGGCTAGGTGTATACCTGCTGTACCCTGTACATTGTACTGTGCTCTGCTACTAGTGAGGCTAGGTGTATACCTGCTGATCCCTGTACATTGTTACTGTGCTCTGCTACTAGTGAGGCTAGGTGTATACCTGCTGACCCCTGTACATTGTACTGTGCTCTGCTACTAGTGAGGCTAGGTGTATACCTGCTGTAACATGTACATTGTACTGTGCTCTGCTACTAGTGAGGTTAGGTATATACCTGCTGACCCCTGTACATTGTACTGTGCTCTGCTACTAGTGAGGCTAGGTGTATACCTGCTGTAACCTGTACATTGTTACTGTGCTCTGCTACTAGTGAGGCTAGGTGTATACCTGCTGTACCCTGTACATTGTTACTGTGCTCTGCTACTAGTGAGGCTAGGTGTATACCTGCTGACCCCTGTACATTGTTACTGTGCTCTGCTACTAGTGAGGCTAGGTGTATACCTGCTGACCCCTGTACATTGTACTGTGCTCTGCTACTAGTGAGGCTAGGTGTATATCTGCTGACCCCTGTACATTGTTACTGTGCTCTGCTACTAGTGAGGCTAGGTGTATACCTGCTGACCCCTGTACATTGTACTGTGCTCTGCTACTAGTGAGGCTAGGTGTATACCTGCTGACCCCTGTACATTGTTACTGTGCTCTGCTACTAGTGAGGCTAGGTGTATACCTGCTGACCCCTGTACATTGTTACTGTGCTCTGCTACTAGTGAGGCTAGGTGTATACCTGCTGACCCCTGTACATTGTACTGTGCTCTGCTACTAGTGAGGCTAGGTGTATACCTGCTGTACCCTGTACATTGTACTGTGCTCTGCTACTAGTGAGGCTAGGTGTATACCTGCTGTACCCCTGTACATTGTTACTGTGCTCTGCTACTAGTGAGGCTAGGTGTATACCTGCTGTAACCTGTATATTGTACTGTGCTCTGCTACTAGTGAGGCTAGGTGTATACCTGCTGTAACCTGTACATTGTACTGTGCTCTGCTACTAGTAAGGCTAGGTGTATACCTGCTGACCCCTGTACATTGTTACTGTGCTCTGCTACTAGTGAGGCTAGGTGTATACCTGCTGTACCCTGTACATTGTTACTGTGCTCTGCTACTAGTGAGGCTAGGTGTATACCTGCTGACCCCTGTACATTGTACTGTGCTCTGCTACTAGTGAGGCTATGTGTATACCTGCTGTAACCTGTACATTGTACTGTGCTCTGCTACTAGTGAGGCTAGGTGTATACCTGCTGACCCCTGTACATTGTTACTGTGCTCTGCTACTAGTGAGGCTAGGTGTATACCTGCTGTACCCTGTACATTGTTACTGTGCTCTGCTACTAGTGAGGCTAGGTGTATACCTGCTGTAACCTGTACATTGTACTGTGCTCTGCTACTAGTGAGGCTAGGTGTATACCTGCTGTTCCCTGTACATTGTTACTGTACTCTGCTACTAGTGAGGCTAGGTGTATACCTGCTGACCCCTGTACATTGTACTGTGCCCTGCTACTAGTGAGGCTAGGTGTATACGTGCTGTAACCTGTACATTGTTACTGTGCTCTGCTACTAGTGAGGCTAGGTGTATACCTGCTGACCCCTGTACTGTGCTCTGCTACTAGTGAGGCTAGGTGTATACCTGCTGACCCTGTACATTGTACTGTGCTCTGCTACTAGTGAGGCTAGGTGTATACCTGCTGACCCTGTACATTGTACTGTGCTCTGCTACTAGTGAGGCTAGGTGTATACCTGCTGTACCCGTGTACATTGTTACTGTGCTCTGCTACTAGTGAGGCTAGGTGTATACCTGCTGTACCCTGTACATTGTACTTTGCTCTGCTACTAGTGAGGCTAGGTGTATACCTGCTGACCCCTGTACATTGTACTGTGCTCTGCTACTAGTGAGGCTAGGTGTATACCTGCTGTAACCTGTACATTGTACTGTGCTCTGCTACTAGTGAGGCTAGGTGTATACCTGCTGTACCCTGTACATTGTTACTGTGCTCTGCTACTAGTGAGGCTAGGTGTATACCTGCTGACCCCTGTACATTGTTACTGTGCTCTGCTACTAGTGAGGCTAGGTGTATACCTACTGACCCCTGTACATTGTACTGTGCTCTGCTACTAGTGAGGCTTGGTGTATACCTTCTGACCCATGTACATTGTACTGTGCTCTGCTACTAGTGAGGCTAGGTGTATACCTGCTGTACCCTGTACATTGTACTGTGCTCTGCTACTAGTGAGGCTAGGTGTATACCTGCTGACCCCTGTACATTGTACTGTGCTCTGCTACTAGTGAGGCTAGGTGTGTACCTGCTGACCCCTGTACATGTACTGTGCTCTGCTACTAGTGAGGCTAGGTGTATACCTGCTGTAACCTGTACATTGTTACTGTGCTCTGCTACTACTGAGGCTAGGTGTATACCTGCTGTACCCTGTACATTGTTACTGTGCTCTGCTACTAGTTAGGCTAGGTGTATACCTGCTGTACCCTGTACATTGTACTGTGCTCTGCTACTAGTGAGGCTAGGTGTATACCTGCTGTACCCTGTACATTGTTACTGTGCTCTGCTACTAGTGAGGCTAGGTGTATACCTGCTGTACCCTGTACATTGTTACTGCGCTCTGCTACTAGTGAGGCTAGGTGTATACCTGCTGTAACCTGTACATTGTTACTGTGCTCTGCTACTAGTGAGGCTAGGTGTATACCTACTGAACCCTGTACATTGTTATTGTGCTCTGCTACTAGGGAGGCTAGGTCTACACCTGCTGCAACCTGTACATTGTTACTGTGCTCTGCTACTAGTGAGGCTAGGTCTACACCTGCTGCAACCTGTACATTGTTACTGTGCTTTGCTACTAGTGAGGCTAGGCGTATACCTGCTGACCCCTGTACATTGTACTGTGCTCTGCTACTAGTGAGGCTAGGTGTATACCTGCTGACCCCTGTACATTGTACTGTGCTCTGCTACTAGTGAGGCTAGGTGTACACCTGCTGCAACCTGTACATTGTTACTGTGCTCTGCTACTAGTGAGGCTAGGCGTATACCTGCTGACCCCTGTACATTGTACTGTGCTCTGCTACTAGTGAGGCTAGGTGTATACCTGCTGTAACCTGTACATTGTTACTGTGCTCTGCTACTAGTGAGGCTAGGTGTATACCTGCTGACCCCTGTACATCGTTACTGTGCTCTGCTACTAGTGAGGCTAGGTGTATACCTGCTGTAACCTGTACATTGTACTGTGCTCTGCTACTAGTGAGGCTAGGTGTATACCTGCTGTAACCTGTACATTGTACTGTGCTCTGCTACTAGTGAGGCTAGGTGTATACCTGCTGTAACCTGTACATTGTACTGTGCTCTGCTACTAGTGAGGCTAGGTGTATACCTGCTGACCCCTGTACATTGTACTGTGCTCTGCTACTAGTGAGGCTAGGTGTATACCTGCTGACCCCTGTACATTGTACTGTGCTCTGCTTCTAGTGAGGCTAGGTGTATTCCTGCTGTACCCTGTACATTGTACTGTGCTCTGCTACTAGTGAGGCTAGGTGTATACCTGCTGTACCCTGTACATTGTACTGTGCTCTGCTACTAGTGAGGCTAGGTGTATACCTGCTGTACCCTGTACATTGTTACTGTGCTCTGCTACTAGTGAGGCTAGGTGTATACCTGCTGTACCCTGTACATTGTACTGTGCTCTGCTACTAGTGAGGCTAGGTGTATACCTGCTGTAACCTGTACATTGTACTGTGCTCTGCTACTAGTGAGGATAGGTGTATACCTGCTGTACCCTGTACATTGTTACTGCGCTCTGCTACTAGTGAGGCTAGGTGTATACCTGCTGTAACCTGTACATTGTTACTGTGCTCTGCTACTAGTGAGGCTAGGTGTATACCTACTGAACCCTGTACATTGTTATTGTGCTCTGCTACTAGTGAGGCTAGGTCTACACCTGCTGCAACCTGTACATTGTTACTGTGCTCTGCTACTAGTGAGGCTAGGTCTACACCTGCTGCAACCTGTACATTGTTACTGTGCTCTGCTACTAGTGAGGCTAGGCGTATACCTGCTGACCACTGTACATTGTACTGTGCTCTGCTACTAGTGAGGCTAGGTGTATACCTGCTGTACCCTGTGCATTGTTACTATGCTCTGCTACTAGTGAGGCTAGGTGTATACCTGCTGCAACCTGTACATTGTTACTGTGCTCTGCTACTAGTGAGGCTAGGCGTATACCTGCTGACCCCTGTACATTGTTACTGTGCTCTGCTACTAGTGAGGCTAGATGTATACCTGCTGTACCCCGTACTTTGTTACTGTGCTCTGCTACTAGTGAGGCTAGGTGTATACCTGCTGTAACCTGTACATTGTACTGTGCTCTGCTACTAGTGTGGCTAGGTGTATACCTTCTGCAACCTGTACATTGTTACTGTGCTCTGCTACTAGTGAGGCTAGGCGTATACCTGCTGACCCCTGTACATTGTACTGTGCTCTGCTACTAGTGAGGCTAGGTGTATACCTGCTGTAACCTGTACATTGTACTGTGCTCTGCTACTAGTGAGGCTAGGTGTATACCTGCTGTAACCTGTACATTGTACTGTGCTCTGCTACTAGTGAGGCTAGGTGTATACCTGCTGACCCCTGTACATTGTACTGTGCTCTGCTACTAGTGAGGCTAGGTGTATACCTGCTGACCCCTGTACATTGTACTGTGCTCTGCTACTAGTGAGGCTAGGTGTATACCTGCTGTACCCTGTACATTGTTACTGTGCTCTGCTACTAGTGAGGCTAGGCGTATACCTGCTGACCCCTGTACATTGTACTGTGCTCTGCTACTAGTGAGGCTAGGCGTATACCTGCTGACCCCTGTACATTGTACTGTGCTCTGCTACTAGTGAGGCTAGGTGTATACCTGCTGTACCCTGTACATTGTTACTGCGCTCTGCTACTAGTGAGGCTAGGTGTATACCTGCTGTAACCTGTACATTGTTACTGTGCTCTGCTACTAGTGAGGCTAGGTGTATACCTGCTGTAACCTGTACATTGTTACTGTGCTCTGCTACTAGTGAGGCTAGGTGTATACCTACTGAACCCTGTACATTGTTATTGTGCTCTGCTACTAGTGAGGCTAGGTGTATACCTGCTGACCCCTGTACATTGTACTGTGCTCTGCTACTAGTGAGGCTAGGTGTATACCTGCTGTAACCTGTACATTGTACTGTGCTCTGCTACTAGTGAGGCTAGGTGTATACCTGCTGTAACCTGTACATTGTTACTGTGCTCTGCTACTAGTGAGGCTAGGTGTATACCTGCTGACCCCTGTACATTGTACTGTGCTCTGCTACTAGTGAGGCTAGGCTTATACCTGCTGACCCCTGTACATTGTACTGTGCTCTGCTACTAGTGAGGCTAGGTGTACACCTGCTGCAACCTGTACATTGTTACTGTGCTCTGCTACTAGTGAGGCTAGATGTATACCTGCTGTACCCGTACATTGTTACTGTGCTCTGCTACTAGTGAGGCTAGGTGTATACCTGCTGTAACCTGTACATTGTACTGTGCTCTGCTACTAGTGAGGCTAGGTGTATACCTGCTGACCCCTGTACATTGTACTGTGCTCTGCTACTAGTGAGGCTAGGTGTATACCTGCTGACCCCTGTACATTGTACTGTGCTCTGCTACTAGTGAGGCTAGGCGTATACCTGCTGTAACCTGTACATTGTACTGTGCTCTGCTACTAGTGAGGCTAGGTGTATACCTGCTGACCCCTGTACATTGTACTGTGCTCTGCTACTAGTGAGGATAGATGTATACCTGCTGTACCCTGTACATTGTTACTGTGCTCTGCTACTAGTGAGGCTAGGCGTATACCTGCTGACCCCTGTACATTGTACTGTGCTCTGCTACTATTGATGCTAGGTGTGTACCTGCTGTACCCTGTACATTGTTACTGTGCTCTGCTACTAGTGAGGCTAGGCGTATACCTGCTGACCCCTGTACATTGTACTGTGCTCTGCTACTAGTGAGGCTAGGTGTATACCTGCTGTACCCTGTACATTGTTACTGCGCTCTGCTACTAGTGAGGCTAGGTGTATACCTGCTGTAACCTGTACATTGTTACTGTGCTCTGCTACTAGTGAGGCTAGGTGTATACCTACTGAACCCTGTACATTGTTATTGTGCTCTGCTACTAGTGAGGCTAGGTGTATACCTGCTGACCCCTGTACATTGTACTGTGCTCTGCTACTAGTGAGGCTAGGTCTACACCTGCTGCAACCTGTACATTGTTACTGTGCTCTGCTACTAGTGAGGCTAGGCGTATACCTGCTGACCCCTGTACATTGTTACTGTGCTCTGCTACTAGTGAGGCTAGATGTATACCTGCTGTACCCCGTACATTGTTACTGTGCTCTGCTACTAGTGAGGCTAGGTGTATACCTGCTGCAACCTGTACATTGTTACTGTGCTCTGCTACTAGTGAGGCTAGGCGTATACCTGCTGACCCCTGTACATTGTACTGTGCTCTGCTACTAGTGAGGCTAGGTGTATACCTGCTGTAACCTGTACATTGTACTGTGCTCTGCTACTAGTGAGGCTAGGTGTATACCTGCTGTAACCTGTACATTGTACTGTGCTCTGCTACTAGTGAGGCTAGGTGTATACCTGCTGACCCCTGTACATTGTACTGTGCTCTGCTACTAATGAGGCTAGGTGTATACCTGCTGACCCCTGTACATTGTACTGTGCTCTGCTACTAGTGAGGCTAAGTGTATACCTGCTGTACCCTGTACATTGTTACTGCGCTCTGCTACTAGTGAGGCTAGGTGTATACCTGCTGTAACCTGTACATTGTTACTGTGCTCTGCTACTAGTGAGGCTAGGGGTATACCTACTGAACCCTGTACATTGTTATTGTGCTCTGCTTCTAGTGAGGCTAGGTCTACACCTGCTGCAACCTGTACATTGTTACTGTGCTCTGCTACTAGTGAGGCTAGGTCTACACCTGCTGCAACCTGTACATTGTTACTGTGCTCTGTTACTAGTGAGGCTGGGCTTATACCTGCTGACCCCTGTACATTGTACTGTGCTCTGTTACTAGTGAGGCTAGGTGTATACCTGCTGTAACCTGTACATTGTACTGTGCTCTGTTACTAGTGAGGATAGGTGTTCACCTGCTGCAACCTGTACATTGTTACTGTGCTCTGCTACTAGTGAGGCTAGGTGTATACCTGCTGACCCCTGTACATTGTACTGTGCTCTGCTACTAGTGAGGCTAGGTGTATACCTGCTGTAACCTGTACATTGTTACTGTGCTCTGCTTTGTATTTGTGTATTTGCTCTACCTGCAAGTGTGTGCTACCTGCATTTTATCCTGTTCCTGTATACTGTGCTGATGGATCCCTATCAGTATAAAGTGTTGGTCGCCCAAGCTGGGGTCCAGTTGATCCAGGAGAGGGCCCAGCGAAGGAGAAGAGCATGCTGGACCAAGGAGTGTCTGCAGGAAAAGGATACTCGCTCTCACATGTCCCTACTGATGGAGATCAAGGACAATTACCCGGACGACTACCACAACTACCTGCACATGGATGACGCCACTTTCAAGGAGTTGCTGACTATGGTGACCCCCCACATCCGGAGGCAAGATACAAGGCTGCGGAGGGCAATCCCTGCTGAAGAGAGACTGGTGGCTACCCTGAGGTACCTGGCTACAGGAAGGTCATTTGAAGACCTGAAGTTTGGGACCCTCATCTCACCTCAGTCCTTGGGCGTCATCATTCCGGAGACCTGCAAAGCATCGTTAATGTGCTGCAGGACCAGTACTGCAAGGTAAGAAAAAAAAAATACACATTTGCTACTTGTGAAAGAAAAAAAGTTTTAATTTTTTTCTTTGTTTTCTTTTTCAATTTAACTCTTTATATAACTGTCCCAGCCAATAGGGCTGCATTAACAAGACTGTGCTGCATAGCCGTCATTAACATTTGTGTTGCAAGAACAGTACACTACGTAATTTTAAATATATTACATAAACGTCTATAAACAGTACAAAACAGCATTATCACCAAATGTTATCAGTCCCAATAGGTAGGCTGCTGTATGCTATACGGTGGGTCAGACACCAGATTGAACAGGCCAATACACACATGGCACACGTACACACTGTGGCCCCGGCTTCAAGCAATCTGTACTTGCGCCATGTGTGTAGTGACCTTGTCCAATCAGCGACATCACCACCGTATAGCATACAGCCAGCACCTATAGGGAGTGATGACATTTGGTGATAGTACAGAAGAATAAGAATAACGCGGCAAATCCTCCTCTGACTCCAGCAGAGCATTGTAAACGGTCCTGCTAGTGGTTGGGGTGCTGGGTGGGGGATTAATCTCCAACTGGGATGGGCGGGCTGACATAGGCATTTGGAGCAGGGGAATAAAGCATAGGACCAGTAATTTAGGTGGAGTTGTGCAAATTACTATTGAGGGATCGAATGAGAAGCTCACAGACGAGCCTATGGAAATTTTTGGAAGTTGCCGCGTCCATTTTTCTCATCTGACTATTAATGTGAGCAGTAAAGTCGTCAATATCATCAGGGGTTTTTTGAAGGATGCTTTCTGCTTTTTGTAGAAACAACTCCTCCTGTTCTGTGTCCTTTTGATTTTTTGTTATTGTTTTTTTTGTTTTTTGGGGTGGTACCGAGGAGGATGGTTCAATGGGTGTGGTAATTGTGGTGACGTTTTCCACCTCACTGTCCCCGATCAAAGTTAGGTTCGGCATGGGGGACAAATCAGGATCTTGGTTGGGAGTCTATATAGGAAAAAAAGAAAAAACAATATTAAAGTCATGTTTTTCTAAAAACTTATTTTTCTATTTTTCCAGTTTCCTAACACCGTGGAAGAGTTGAAGAGCATCGCTGAAGATTTTGAACAGCGTTGGAATTTCCCTAACTGCGGAGGAGCCATCGATGGAAAACACATCCGCATCAACCCACCTGCAAACACCGGATCATATTACTACAACTACAAAGGCTTCTTCAGCATCGTTCTCATGGCAGTGGTGAATGCCAACTACGAATTTTTGTTTGTGGATGTCAGCAAGAATGGCCATGTTTCAGATGGTGGGTCCTTCAAACAGACGGCTTTCTACCAGAGACTCACCAACAAAACCCTCAACTTGCCATCACTGGACCAGACAAAGTACGGCCTAAATTATGTTTTTGTTGCAGACGAGGCTTTTGCATTACATGAACATGTGATGAAGCCATTTGTACAGAGGGGCCTGACCAGAGAGAAGAGGATCTATAACTACCGTCTATCCCAGGCACGGCGCATTGTGGAAAATGCGTTTTTTATAATACTCGGCACCCGGTTCCGCATTTTCCACACCACCATAAACCTACGTGTGGAGAAGATAAACTGGGTCGTGATGGCGTGCTGTGTGCTGCATAACTTTCTGCGAAGGAAAACTACCCAACGAGGACCAGTCCCAGCTAGACCAGAACTTGTAGGAGCTCTGGAGGACATTGCCCAGTTTACATCAATGTCTGCACCAACAAATGCAACAACATCATCAGCACGTGCCAAAGAAGTGAGGGAGGAGTACATGACCTATTTCAATGGACCAGGTGTGGTGTCATGGCAGGAGGACTGTCTGTGAGATAAATGACTATAGTGTGATTGAGCAACAAAAAAAATAAAAGGTTTTAGTTCATGAACTGTGGGCCTGATTCAGAGCCAGACGCTCTGAACGAGCGCCCGCTCTGAATCAGGGCATTTTTTTTTTTTTTTGGTGCGTCCTCTTGGACGCTCGCATAGCTGTGGGTTACCACCCACAGCTTATGCGAGCGTCCATGATGATGGTCGCGATGGTCAAAACCATCGCGAACATCGGGCTTGCGACGAGACCCTGCGGTAGGGTCTCGCTGCCGCAAGCCCTGGAGTGACTTTGGCTCTATCAGAGCCAAAATCACTCCCACTGACATCACTAGTGATGTCAGTGGGAGTTCCCATGGGAACACCTCCGTCTGGGCAGCCACGCCCCGGCATGCCCACCAAAGGGGGTGTGCTGTCTCTCACCATCGACAGCACGCCCCCTTTGGTGCAAGACCCCGAGCGACGGCTTCCCAGTTGCTCGCCGGGTCTCGAGCATGCGAACGACGGAGCAGCCCCCATCATGCGCATTTGGGTACCATCGACCCGCTTGCGAGTGTCCTGCGCTCGCGAGCGGGTCTAAATGAGACCCTGTGTCTCTACCCACCAAGAAATCCTCAGATGTTGCAATCACTTCTGCCGCCTCCTGCTCTCCCTCCCGCTTGGCCATCAGGACCACTGACTGGCGTTGTGGCTCTTGTTCGCTTATGAAACTTATAAGATCATAGTACCAGAGTGTTGGCTGGTACATGTCGTTACTGCCTGCCCCAGAATTTTTGGAGTCATGCACTTTTCGCTTCTCTTTTATATACACGGTACGGTACGCAGGTTCTATACTTTGTGCCGTACTGCTTTAAGGTCAGCATCCGCAATTAACCTTTTTGTGTACAAGAGCCCCAAAGCTGCCAATTTTGCCGACTTGTGGTGGTACGGTCGACAGGATATCTGCCATAGACACTCCTTTTCCTGGAGGTTCTCTAGAAATCCGGTTACAAACTCCCGTTCATTATCCACAGAGATTGCTAGGAGGAAAAAATGAGGACATTTTAATCATCTACAAATGTGAATTGTTTTGTACATTTTAATGTATATTTTTACATATTTCACGTTTTTTGTATATTTTATTTGTTTTTTGTGTGTTATTATTATATCTTTACAGGAATTTAATGTTTTTTTAAATGTATTTTATTCTGTTTTTTTTCCAGGGATGTTTTGTGTTTTTCTATGTATTTTAACATGTTTTTTCCCCAGGTATGTTATGTTGTTTTTTCTATGTATTTTAACATGTTTTTTTCCAGGGATGTAATGTCTATTTATATGTAGAAATATGTTTTATTTTTGTTGTTGCAATATATTTGTTTATGTTGGTGACATACATTGGTTTATGGTGGTACATTCAAACATCATAAACTAATGTATCGCAGCAACAAAAACAAATTTTATATTGTATTAATATGTATTGATGTTGTTGTAATGTTTTAATATTTGTTGTTGAACTAAATTTTTTTTAATCAAATTATAAAATTTTTGAGTGATTTTTTATTGTGAGGTTATTTTATAGGTGTCACATGACATTGGTGGGTAGGTGGGTGGCACACATTGGTGAGTAGTGGGAGGTTAATGCATGGCCCAGCCACCGACCGCCTCATTCCGGCGGACGGTGGCTGGGTCATGCATTTATAAACACATTGGTGGGTAGGTGGGTGGCACACATTGGTGGGTAGGTGGGTGGCACACATTGGCGGGCAGTGGGGTTGCATTAAATACAGTACCAATACTCACCAAACTGCTGTAAATCCTCACTTCACTGTGCAGGCTCTCTCGTGCTTCCTTCTTGTAGCCACGATACTGCAGAAGATGGCGATTGGGTGTGTACAGGGTCCTGTCAGTCAAATCCCCCAAAGTACGATGAGTCGTGAGATACATTGTGATTAAAAAAACTCACGATTTGATTCAAATCGTGTCCCAGATTGGCAAGTCTGGCCTACAGCACGCCAGATGTCAAAATGCGAGGTGCGACGAGCGGGGACGCGCATCGGCATCGTGATCAGGAGTAGAACTTCACGATTTGGCCATATTTTACACGATTTGTCCTCACGATTCGTCGAAATCGGCCAAATCGGGTAAAAAAATCTCCATGTGTGTGGCCAGTTTTAGACAGACGTGAGACTGTTCTGTGTGCAGCAATAGGGAAATACCCTTATGTTCTAATAGTGACTTTTACCCTTATGTTCTAATAGTGACTTTTACCCTTATAATATTGACTCTTACCCTTATGTTCTAATAGTGACTTTTACCCTTATAATATTGACTCTTACCCTTATGTTCTAATAGTGACTTTTGTTTTTTACTGATCCAGTGAACTATGGATCCAATATGTACAGTATATATATATATATATATATATATATATATATATAAAAAAACTGTTGTAAATGGGTTTGTACTATTCACCATACTCGGAATTATGGACAGAAAGAGGCACGAGGTACTGTGAGAACATCAAAAAAATTAACAGCGACATAAAATGAATCAGTCATAGATTGTAAACATGTATAAAAACGAACTTTAATAGAAAAAAATACTTGTGTAAATGCATATCAATTAAATATATCATACTGTATAACTCGAATCAAAAGTGATGAGAACATTTAACGTAACGTAATAAAGCTGAGAGATGAGTAATCCTTATAAACCCTTAGAGTATGGGATATGTCCGATTCCAGTTACAGCAATAAGGAATTGTATTAAGGAAACAGATCAGATCGGTTCTGGGACTGGTTAGGTCAGAGACCTAATGGAGAACAATTTACTGTAGGCAAACCAAATAAAAAGTCTGTTCTTTGGCAAATGTCGTAACGCGTTTTACCACAAATTGTATTTGCCTACACTGATGAGCCTTGCCAGAAAGGAGGACATTGGATGCAGTGTTTCCATATAAAACTTGACCAGGTGTCATTATCAACAGTACCTGTATACCATGGTTGCTAATTGCTCATAAAGTAATTGATAATGACTCAGATAACTGCCTTTAAACAGTTTTGGGGTCACTATAAAATAATATGGACATGTATCACCTATAGATATTAGCTTACTATAAACATTATGTGAATAAAGGTCGCTCTATTGCACTTGGCTGTAGTGTGACATTGTGTGTGAGTGCACCATACTGTACATGGGATCCTCCTCCTAGGCGTCAGGTTATACTCATCAGTCCATAGTGGTGTAACGCTGTGTAAGTGGTTGTGGGCGCAGGAGCTGCAGTACGGAGACTGATGATGTACATGTGTGGTAGTGGTCTGCAGAACGTGGATGGGTTGGCTAAGTGTAAGTAGGTAATGTTAGGGCAGGCATGTCAAACATTTTGTGCGGCCCGACAGTGTGGGCCCAAATATATATAATATGTGGCCCACGATCAGAGCTCAGCAGTGTTTACTCTATTAAAACTGGCAACGCTGGTCTCTGAAGCAATCAGGGACTAAAGAAGCCTCTGATTGCATCAGAGGGCGACATTCCCAGTGATGCATCGCATGGGCGACGTCACCCGTGTCTCCCGCGATGAGAGGAGCCTGTGCCTGCCGCTCTGGATCTAATTAGGTCCAGACAGCGGCAGCGTTTACACAGGACGGTGGGAGTGATGACGGCATAGACTGGAGCCGTGCCCAGCGGCCATCATGAAGAAAGGTAAGTACTGCACAGGTGAGTGGGGCCTGTTCTATACTGGGAGGGGGCACTACTAGGGGCATTACTAGGGGCATTACAGGGGGCACAGCATAAGGTGCACTACTAAGGACATTACTGGAGGCACTGCATATGGGGCACTACTGGGACCACAACATAAGGGGCACTACTAGGGACATTACTGGGGGGGCTCTGCATAAGGGGCACTACTGGGGGCACTTCATTATGGACACTACTAGGGGCATTACTGGGGGCACATCATAAGGGGCACTACTGGGGGCTATGCATAATGGTATTACTGGGGGCACATCATAAGGGGCACTACTGGGGCCTATGCATAAGGGGCATTACTCGGGGCACTACTTGGGGCACAGCATAAGGTGCACTACTAGGGGCATTACTGGGGCACTGCATATGGGGCACTACTAGGGGCATTACTGGGGGCACAACATAAGGGTCACTACTAAGGACATTACTGGAGGCACTGCATATGGGGCACTACTGGGACCACAACATAAGGGGCACTACTAGGGACATTACTGGAGGGGCTCTGCATAAGGGGCACTACTGGGGGCACTTCATTAGGGACACTACTAGGGGCATTACTGGGGGCACATCATAAGGGGCACTACTGGGGGCTATGCATAATGGTATTACTGGGGGCACATCATAAGGGGCACTACTGGGGCCTATGCATAAGGGGCATTACTGGGGGCACTACTTGGGGCACAGCATAAGGTGCACTACTAGGGGCATTACTGGGGCACTGCATATGGGGCACTACTAGGGGCATTACTGGGGGCACAACATAAGGGTCACTACTAAGGGTATTATTGGGGCACTGCATAATGGGCACTACTAGGGGCACTGCATAAGGTGTATTTTTTTTTTTTTCATCTACAAATAATGCAATTTTCTTGCACCCCCTCTGTCAGTAACCAATGTACTAAGGCCCTGATTCAGAGCCGGACGCTCTGACCAGAGCGCTCACTCTGAATCAGGGCCCACCTCCATAAATATGGAGCGTCCTCCTGGACGCTCGTATAGCTGTGGGTCACCACCCACAGCATATACGAGCGTGCAGGATGATGGTCGCGATGGTCTTGACCATCGCGACCATCGCCACTGCGAGCAGAAGCCTGCGGTTGAGTTTCTCAACCGCAAGGCCAGGAGTGATTTTGGCTCTATCAGAGCCAAAATCACTCCCACTGACATCACTAGTGATGTCATTGGGGCCGGCTTCTGATGGTAGGCGTTCCCTTGGGAACGCCTCCGTCTGGCAGGCACGCCCCCGGCACGCCCAGCAAAGGGGGCGTGCTGTCAACATCGACAGCACGTCCCCTTTGATCAGACACAACGAGCGAAGGAAAGTCCTTCGCTCGTCGCGTCTCGCGCATGCGCAGTGCAGACCATCGACCCACTTGCGAGCGGACAGCCGCTCACGAGTGGCTCTGAATCAGGGCCTAAGCCTTGGAGAGAGATAAAGTAGACAGAGGAGGGTGTTCAGGACCCCTTCCCCAAGAGACCATTGTTACATTGTAACTGACAGTGATGGTCGGAGATTTTATAATAGGGACAGGCAGCTCTTTAAAGAATACTAGATAGATGAGTGTGAGACATTTGCCCCCAGTAATATGGTGCCTTCAGCGGCACAGATTGCCAGCTCCCCCCTGCAGCCATTCATTTCATTCAGCACATAACATCCCATTCTACATTTCATTTTTTGTAAAACATTGTACTAGGGAAGACAACCATTAAAATGCTATCCATGTGTATTATTATAAGGGGCCAGACTGACATATGTCGCTGAAAATGATCAAAGACCTATTGTGGGAAGCGGAGGAGGCGTGACCAGTGCTGTGAGGGTGTGGCCAGTGCTGTGTGGGTGTGGCCAGTGCCGTGTGGATGTGACCAGTGCCATATGGGTGTGACCAGTGCCGTGTGGGTGTGACCAGTGCCGTGTGGGTGTGACCAGTGCTGTGAGGGTGTGACCAGTGCCATGTGGGTGTGACCAGTGCTGTGCGGGTGTGACCAGTGCTGTGCGGGTGTGGTCAGTGCTGTGATGTTGTGGCCAGTGCCGTGTGGGTGTGACCAGTACCATGTTGGTGTGACCAGTGCTGTGAGGGTGTGGCCAGTGCCGTGTGGGTGTGGCCAGTGCCGTGTGGGTGTGACCAGTACCATGTGGGTGTGACCAGTACCATGTGGGTGTGACCAGTGCCGTGTGGGTGTGACCAGTGCCATGTGGGTGTATACACACCCTACACTATCAGCCCCAATGTCTGCCTAAGCGGCATATTTATTAATTTGGGAACTGGTCATGGTAATTCTAATTTATTATCACCGCTTATTACTGAAATATGAAATTAAGGATCGCCAGGATTTAGCAAAGAACACAGTCAGTGCCCTTGTAATGTGTTAGAAGTTAGGTGGTGGCTACTGCGCATGTGCAAGCGGCTAGTACCGTGGATGAATCCTGCAGATTCCTCTCCCGGAAACGTTTGCAGCGTGTAGCCTCATAGACTACGACGGCTGAAGCCATATGAAGAGGTCGTTAGCTAGCAGGGCCTGGCATTTTAGCGGCTCGCATACAAACCTATGGGGGCTGCTTTTGCTGTAAAAAATGGGGGACCACAGCAGATTTATACGTACAAAATGGTCATCTTTAGCATTTCTGGGTAGCCCACAGAAAGAAACGGGTGTTTTCTTTAGTAAATATGACCCATAATATGTAAAAATATAAAACTTGCATCATTTTGTGAGGAACATAGAAATACAAATTTAATACTCGTAATTTATGGCCAACATTGGGGCTAGCTGACATGGCGATGGGCCTATATTTATGTGTAGTCCTGTCCGCATCTGGTACTAGTTATTATTATCATGCCAGGATTAGGAGCGGTCCCCTATCACATAGAGTGCACGGTCTGCGCAGCTTCACCAACCAGAGCTGGAAATAGCAATCACATGTTTCTCGAGGTATCCGTTTTCCTGTCTGGCCTGAAGAAGCCGCTTAGTGAGATCTCATTATTAGCACTTGTTACGATGAAATTTAATTTTTTATTCATTACACTCTAAGGGGTATATTTAATAAAGTGAGTATTTTTAGAAGTGGAGATGTTTCCCATAGCAACCAATAAAATTCTACTTAACATGTAAATTGTACCTTTTAGAAGATTATAGTTAGAATCTGATGTTATGGGCAACATCTTCACTTTAGTAAATTTACCCCTAAGTATCAGTAAAATCGGTCACAGAACATTGTAGCTAAGGCCGCCAGTGTAGACGTTAGTACAGAAACCACTTTGTGTACAAATAAGTGAAATACAAAGGAACAGGCGCAATAAATATCTTCTAAAATCTAAACAATCTCTGACCATGATTTGTGTTCCTGTGTTATATATTGAAGATGATGTTTATGGAAGACTCAAATTACATGTAGGAAACTTTACACTTAATTAACGTGTGTCTAATGTACGTACATAGGTAACGTGATGTAACCGGATTCTGATCTCCCAACAGGTGACCTGAGGCCGGTGTCTATGCCGTCAGAATACAGCTGGATAGGAGAGGCCAAGGATTCCAACATGTATAAGAGGGGCAGCAGAGGTGAGCACCAACCACTTAGACATCCCCTCATGGCGGCCTCGCTCAGGAACTTGTTGTTCCATAGGCGGCAGTATTTGTGCATCTGAGCCCACAAAAGATTCAGAGTGTCCGAGCGTTAGAGCGACTGACCGACTGACCAGGTCCAGGTTCATATCGGTGTTAGAGCAGAATTTATTTGTAGAATTACATGGACCGTGAGACAGGTTTCCTGTATAGAGTCATTTGCACATTTAATGGATTTTACTTTCAATAACATAATAAATTTGTCCATTGGTCACTTTCAAATAAGTCACATGGGTGTGGTTTGTTCATTGAATACATAAAGACATACTGATGGCAGAAGTTGGTGCACAGTTTGCTCCTTGCCTCAGACCACACACCAGATGCCCTGAGATAGGAGGAGGAGGAGGAGGAGGAGGAGGAGGAGGAGGAGGAGGAGGAGGAGGAGGAGAGGAAGCAGAGATGCAGACTGATGGCAGAAGTTGGTGCACAGTTTGCTCCTTGCCTCAGACCACACACCAGATGCCCTGAGATAGGAGGAGGAGGAGGAGGAGAGGAAGCAGAGATGCAGACTGATGGCAGAAGTTGGTGCACAGTTGCTCCTTGCCTCAGACCACACACCAGATGCCCTGAGATAGGAGGAGGAGGAGGAGGAGGAGGAGGAGGAGAGGAAGCAGAGATGCAGACTGATGGCAGAAGTTGGTGCACAGTTTGCTCCTTGCCTCAGACCACACACCAGATGCCCTGAGATAGGAGGAGGAGGAGGAGAGGAAGCAGAGATGCAGACTGATGGCAGAAGTTGGTGCACAGTTGCTCCTTGCCTCAGACCACACACCAGATGCCCTGAGATAGGAGGAGGAGGAGGAGAGGAAGCAGAGATGCAGACTGATGGCAGAAGTTGGTGCACAGTTTGCTCCTTGCCTCAGACCGCACACCAGATGCCCTGAGATAGGAGGAGGAGGAGAGAAGAGGAAGCAGAGGTGCAGACTGATGGCAGAAGTTGGTGCACAGTTTGCTCCTTGCCTCAGACCACACACCAGATTCCCTGAGATAGGAGGAGGAGGAGAGAAGAGGAAGCAGAGGTGCAGACTGATGGCAGAAGTTGGTGCACAGTTTGCTCCTTGCCTCAGACCGCACACCAGATGCCCTGAGATAGAAGGAGGAGGAGGAGAGAAGAGGAAGCAGAGGTGCAGACTGATGGCAGAAGTTGGTGCACAGTTTGCTCCTTGCCTCAGACCACACACCAGATGCCCTGATATAGAAGGAGGAGGAGGAGAGAAGAGGAGGCAGAGGTGCAGACCGATGGCAGAAGTTGGTGCACAGTTTGCACCTTGCCTAAGACCACACACCAGATGCCCTGAGATAGGAGGAGGAGGAGAGAAGAGGAAGCAGAGGTGCAGACCAATGGCAGAAGTTGGTGCACAGTTTGCTCCTTGCCTCAGCCCACACACCAGATGCCCTGAGATAGGAGGAGGAGGAGAGAAGACAATGCAGAGGTGCAGACTGATGGCAGAAGTTGGTGCACAGTTTGCACCTTGCCTCAGCCCATACACCAGATGCCCTGAGATAGGAGGAGGAGGAGAGAAGAGGAAGCAGAGGTGCAGACTGATGGCAGAAGTTGGTGCACAGTTTGCACCTTGCCTCAGACCACACACCAGATGCCCTGAGATAGGAGGAGGAGGAGGAGGTGAGGAAGCAGAGGTGCAGACTGATGGCAGAAGTTTGTGCACAGTTTGCACCTTGCCTCATACCATACACCAGATGCCCTGAGATAGGAGGAGGAGGAGGTGAGGAAGCAGAGGTGCAGACTGATGGCAGAACTTGGTGCACAGTTTGCACCTTGCCTCAGCCCACACACCAGATGCCCTGAGATAGGAGGAGGAGGAGGAGAGAAGAGGAAGCAGAGGTGCAGACTGATGGTAGAAGTTGGTGCACAGTTTGCACCTTGCCTCAGCCCACACACCAGATGCCCTGAGATAGGAGGAGGAGGAGGAGGAGGAGAGAAGAGGAAGCAGAGGTGCAGACTGATGGTAGAAGTTGGTGCACAGTTTGCACCTTGCCTCAGACCACACACCAGATGCCCTGAGATAGGAGGAGGAGGAGGTGAGGAAGCAGAGGTGCAGACTGATGGCAGAAGTTTGTGCACAGTTTGCACCTTGCCTCATACCATACACCAGATGCCCTGAGATAGGAGGAGGAGGAGGAGGTGAGGAAGCAGAGGTGCAGACTGATGGCAGAAGTTGGTGCACAGTTTGCACCTTGCCTCAGCCCACACACCAGATGCCCTGAGATAGGAGGAGGAGGAGGAGGAGGAGAGAAGAGGAAGCAGAGGTGCAGACTGATGGTAGAAGTTGGTGCATAGTTTGCACCTTGCCTCATACCATACACCAGATGCCCTGAGATAGGAGGAGGAGGAGGAGGAGGAGGAGGAGGAGGAGAGAAGAGGAAGCAGAGGTGCAGACCAATGGCAGAAGTTGGTGCACAGTTTGCACCTTGCCTTAGCCCACACACCAGATGCCCTGAGATAGGAGGAGGCAAAATGTTAGAATGATGCCTGGGTGCCACAAGGGTCTCAGAGTATTAACATCATTACAGAATAATCTCCTATTGTCTGAGTCTGACATCTGGAGTATGTCAGACAGTGACGGTCCATTTAGTTCTGATATATAACTGCCATCTGCAGAGCGGCTGCTCTATTACCAGGCTGCACAGTGAACCCTCTCGTAGTATTAGCAGCTCAGTCACTTTCTGCAGTTGTTCCCAGCACTAAACTTTCATGGAGGTTTTCTGAGGAATCTATTAAACTTGCATTTTTCTTTAAATTCTTTTTACCACTTATGTGTATTTGTGCTCCGTAATTTATACAGTATCTGCCCAGTTTTCCTAATCCCGTGAGCTTGCACTCATGCTATGGGAGGGGGGGGGGTTCTCTATTTTCCTGGGTAGTATCATCTTAACATTTCTACATCTGTGATCCCCGATTTATCCTATTTTATGCTGCACAAAACCGATGTAATATCGCTCCTCTTTCTGCATCGCATGTTATTGATGTGCGATCTGTACGTCTCTGTTGCGCGATGTTTAATGAGGGGAACGTACATTGATGAGGACGAGATGAGAGCAGCTGTGTCTTTCGGTGCTCTGTGCTGGTCCCAGACTCCTAATAACACCTGATCTCCGTTTATTTCTGTGTCCCGTATTTATTGCGGGACGCTCCTTTACTAATTATGCACTCCCATTAAACGCCCTTTTTACCGTTAGGCACGCCTGCGTTCGGATCTCCACTCCCCTGTTTTCAAGCACACAAACGGTACACTCTGTCAATCAAATTAGCAGCCCCTCACTGTTTTGCGAGCGCACGATTTCCGACCGCAATGACTGGTTTGCGCATGCACATTACGACCCATACGCATGCGCAGTTGTGTGAACATCGCTCAGAGCGAACGAGCGGCCGCTTACGAGCGGATCTGAATCAGGCCCTAAGTTCCGTTTAGCAACATTGTTTCCTGGAACCTGACTAAATTGAAACTAATTGGTGCAATAACAGGACACACAAATCAATGTGGCACATAGCACATGGGACAAGTACTGATCACCACTAAGTGCTGATGATCTTTATGTGCATATGGGTTTATGAAAAAGGCCAATTTGTGCATATTAAGTGCTAAAGTGTTCTCAGACAATTTTTTATGTCTTAATTGTATGTTTTATATTATTTTATTAATACTAAATATTTAACTGATTAGCACCTGATAGTGTGTGTTCCAGATTAGTCAGTTATTGGAGGGTCCAGTTTCCTCCATTTTGACGGCTACTGTCAGTTATTAGCATATGCAATTTAAATTATTGTCTGTATAGATAGTGCACTTATATTGATATTTGGTGACTATTACTGAGGTGTGAGAGGTTCCGCACTTATTCTTTTGTGAGGTTTCAGAGGTGTTGCAGGGGTTTCTTTTAGCATTGATACATCTCACCCATAGACATTTTCCTAACAAAATAAAAGTCATGAGCAACTCGGTTGTATCTCAACTTGGAGCTGAAGCAGCATAACCGCGAGTCTTACGGGTCGTTCACACATAGGGACCTATCCATTTAACACCATGAAAGTCTGAATGTCCAGCGTTCAGACTTTCATGTCGCGGAGGTGCGGGCACCGCACTGAAAGACCTTCACTAAACGTCTTCAGTGCAGGAGCCCAACCTCCCTATCTATTAACATGCCGAACCTGGTGACCGTCGTCAGGTTGACTGTCATGTTCGATAGATAGGGGACGGCAAGGACCCAGCGTGCACGCACAACGCTGGTCCTTGCCGGCTATCCACTAGCAGACTTTCTGCACGTTCCGACCATATCCTCCTGGTTTGTTCGCATCGTGCAGAAAGTCGGCAACTGGATAGGCACCAAGTGTACTGAGGGCCTGAGTCAGCACACGGCAGAGGCAGGAAGACGCCAGCGTTGTACCGCACTTACCTCTTCCCTCTCTCTCTCTGTCTTCTCTCCTCACCCAACAACTGACTCTGAGAACTCGCTGCTGCGCTACCTGAGCGATGATAAAATCCTGGTGATACAGGAGGAGCCAACGACGCAGAAAGACAACAAGAGGGACACCAGCCGGAGATCCAGGAAAAAAAGCAAAAACCCGGGAAGCCCCAATTACCCCATCAGTCCATCAATGATAACCTCAACTGGGCGGCTGGACCCTGCTCAGCAAGATGCCTTGACGTTCTCCCTCGCTGAAAGCAACACTGTTCCCCTGTACCATGTGAGTACCGGCATTGTCACCAGTGTTGGTGACCCCCCGATTGCCAAACATGTTCACCAGTGTTACCATTACATTCCATCATGTGACCCCCCACCCACCACTCTATCATGTGATCATTAATAAATGTGCAGAAGGCTACTTGTGGTTACAGGACAGAGGGCCTGATTCAGAGATGGACGCAATGGCGATTATGGACGCCGATCGAGCGACTGTTTGTCATTGCGCATGCATATAAGCCGCACTGTGCGTATGCATTGAGATTACGGACGCACAAAGGATCCACTAGCAAACTGTCACTACCTGTCAGCGTTTGGGGGTGATAACAGGGGGGGGTGGCAGAAGCACGCAGGCGTTTCTCACCATTTGAACGCCGTTATATGGGCGTGCATAAATCAGCCCCTGCCATCTCCTACACAGCATGAGCGCCCTCTGCGAGTCAGGAGAGCTGCCGCGTCAGCGACTAGTCAGACCTGCCGCAAGGGCAAGATGGCCGCGTGATGTGCGTCGATGCTACCGATATTTATGCAGGTTTTCAACGTTGTACGCATGTAAGAAGGCAGCAGTGGGCGTCCTTATACTCAGGTGATCTTGGTAACTATTAGCATATTTTCGTGGCTGCGTTGCGTACAAAATCGCAGCTCCGATCACATTAGCGTCGATCTCTGAATCAGGCCAAGAGTCAGGAAATTAGTGTTACATTGTATCTATCAATGTATCTTACATATGTTCAGCTACCACTATATTCTCATTACTACTCTGTATGATTTTATACAAACTATCATTGTAGTTAATGTGCTCATTCATTTAGTTAGAATGACTTAAGGGTTGCTTAGCGCTGGGAGCTGCTTTGATCCCTATGACACGACAAGCCCAAAGCGGCAAGAGATGGGCCATTAGCTACGTTCTCGCTTACAGAGTCAGTATAGAGAGATAGGGCCGCCCAGGATGGAACGCCATTTAGTAGATTGAGCGAGCTACAATACAGCCCCTTCTGACTGAACAGGAACGAAAAAAAAACAAGACGTCCTCTTTAAATATATACTAATCTGTGACAAGAAGGAAGTAAATATTGCCCCCACTGGGAACGTTGACTAATGTCTTTGGTTTTAGGTGGGTGGCTGCGCCCACATACCCGCCCGCACCTTTCCATACATTTATCTATATCATATATGTTCCAGTCTCTCTGCCTATTTCTAACCCTACAGAGTCAGCTCATTAAAAACCTCCCTCAGGACAAACCCACGTGAAGTTTAGTTTTTGTTTGTCTACTAAAAATTAGGTGTAAGGATTGTTCTGTGACCCACGAAATGTCCCCTCTTCCACATGAACACGCCATCCATTCTGTCCTATTATTTCAGGGAGGTGTTGCCCTTGGATACCGGGCAGCGGACATATACGTAGAACAGGCGCTGACCAGCTATATAGCAGTCGTGCGTACGAACCACAAATGCGTTAGGGAGAATGTAATAAACAGTCTGTAACGTTAGAGGTGTCTGTAACTCTGCGGCTGTACAGACCAGGACAATATTCTCCGCTAATACAACTCAGCTCAAGTGGAACAATATAGTTTAATTAGAATTTATTGTCGCTTTCATTTTCACTGACTGTCTAGTAAACCATATAGCAGAAATTAAGCTCTAACCTCGTTGTACAGCTGAATAAGATTTTAGTTAAAAATTTAATTATTTCAAGTGAACAGTTTGAACTTGATGAATCCTATATGAGAGGGAACCACAGAAAACCCTATTGCAGGGGAACATCTACAGATGGCAGCCTGATTGCCGGATACAGGTATGGGCTTAGCACAAGGGGTTATGCCTACCGTCCAACATGACCCCTTCCATCAGGAACAAATTGCTCTGCTCCTGGGCTTCCCCTCTGATTTACTGACCCTTTTCCAGCAGAAAATTTGCGCCTAGCGTTATTTCCATCATAAAAAATTGATTCATTCTACAATAAGCAAGAAAGTTTAAGGCACAAAACTACAATTATCACTCTGCAGCATTGATAGAGAACAGTAATTTCAGGAATAGAGGCTTAACTCCAGGGCCGTAGCTAGGGTAGTGCGGCCGGTGCCTTCGCACAGGGCACCACAGGTCAGGGGACGCTGTTTGGGCCTGTCACATTTCTGTTTATTATCATTCTTGCTTGTAGCTTCCTCTTATTTCAGCCCCAGCATCTCCTGGCCTCCCCTGTCTCTTCCCTGGCCCTTCCCCATGAGGCCATGGCCCTCTCTCAGGTGCACTATATTATGTCCCTATTTATCCCCAGCATCTCCTGGCCTCCCCTATCTCTTCCCTGGCCCTTCCCCATGAGGCCATGGCCCTCTCTCAGGTGCACTATATTATGTCCCTATTTATCCCCAGCATCTCCTGGCCTCCCCTATCTCTTCCCTGGCCCTTCCCCATGAAGACATGGTCCTCTCTCAGGTGCACTATATTATATCCCTATGTATCCCCAGCATCTCCTGGCCTCCCCTATCTCTTCCCTGGCCCTTCCCCATGAGGTCATGGCCCTTTCTCAGGTGCACTATATTATGTCCCTATTTATCCCCAGCATCTCCTGGTCTCCTCTATCTCTTCCCTGGCCCTTCCCCATGAAGCCATGGCCCGTTTTTGGTTGCATTATGTCCCTTTGAATAATGAGGGAGGTGCCAATGCTCTTTCTGGCACAGGGCTCCAAAAAGTCTAGTTACGGCTCTGCTTAACTCTATATTACATTGCAGACATAAACTATTTCAGGTCAGTAGTTACACACAACAAACCCTGCCCGTGCTAAGTTGCTATACGTTTCTATCCTGTGGACGGCGATTTGGAGAAGCTGTTTTCACACCCTGCCAGCCCCTTGCGGGTACCACCTTGTTTTTGTAGAGGAGCAACAGTACAGGGTCACGTTATGGCACAGCAGAGGCTTTCCTGCCGTACCTGAAACTCTCTTGTGTACAAAAACGATTACTCCGCACCTTGGAAAGGTCGGGAGAGTGGGGGCAGCAGCACATCGCTGCGTCGGAGCACAGACTTTGGCAATAAATATGCACAACTAAATTTACAAGGAAAATTAACTGCGCTGACTTCCTGGCCGCCATTGTCAGACAAGTCACGATTTGGGCTGAAGTCATTTATCAGCTGCTCCTAGCTAATTACCAAGTCACTGACTTGAGCTGCTAAAATGTACTTCCCGGTGGGTCTTGTACACACGGCCATTGAAAAACTAGACAAACCTTGGACCCCTCTTGGTGCCTCCTTGTACTGTATGTCGTTATGTTCTTGTTATATCAGCTGTTTTCTGTACTAGTTGTACACACTACAGTCATGTATGGTCACTGCTCGTTTCAACATGATAATCTATTTTTCTGTACATTCCACTAATAAATATTGGACAAAAAACTCCAGCAAGGTAAAAGTTCAAAGGAAACCTTGTACGTATGAGCAGAACCCTCTGACCGCCTGTTTTGCTACTGTATCTACCAGCTTGTTCAACTGTCCGTCCTTCTCAATTGACATCATTTTCCTATTACATCTTATGTACTATATTATGCTATAGGAAAGTCTAGTACTTTACCTGTTAGTCCTCTACAACCACATTGTGCGCTCTACTTTCCAATAATTGATAACAAAGGCGGAAAAAAGTGCAAAACCTCTATTTTGGGGTGCAAATGTGGGGAATTTGTTCAGAGACCTAGGGACATCCCCTCCGAAGGACAAATTAGCCCCCCCCCCAAAAAAAAAATTACCTCAGAACACCCCAAAAAATATATTTGGGGCAATAATGAAAAAAAATAGGGGGACAAGGATAAAAACTAGCAAAATAGTTGGAGGGGGGGGGCTGTATGGATGGGGAAGGTGTTTTAAGGATTGCAGGAGCATGCAGCAGGTGTTTTGCGTTTTCGCCTGTTCTGCAATTGAATAGGGTGAAACGCGGGTACGCGCATGCCGCAAATTTGCGACCCAAACAGGCGAAGGGGGCGGAAAGTACAACAGGTGAAAAATCTGGGACTTTTCGTGTCTAATTTAATTACGGGCCTTAGACTGTCAGACTCTAAGCCCATTTACCATCGTCTCGGAACACGCCCTGTATGATTGTCCGTGTGTACGAGGCCCAGCTTGTGTACAAAAAACTTTTTAGTGTTTTTAAAACTTTTTTCACCCAATATATAGGAAAAGCACCTACAGAGCGTTCCCGTTATCGCGTCATTTCCTCTGCTCTCTGTGAATAAAACACAGTGACACCCACATTGGGGAAGAATGTGCCAACAGCTTCCAGTAATTTGAGAATGTCAGTGCACAGTATATTGTCCATCAGTTATTGCCTGTAATATTCTTTAACTTGTGTGTATATGTTTATATATCCATCTATATGTTTATATATCCATCTATATACTGTATTATATATATACATACATACATACAGTTTACACACACACACATTGCACATGATAATATGTAACACTGTGGGTATCTTTCCTGTCAGTCTTCCTGTAATGTCGCTTTTCTCTGCGAGACGCTTGTACGTCTTCCTGTCACAGCCCAACATTACATATAACTGAGACCTCAGCAGCCGGTTCCGTACAGAGACGTCTGTTACACATTAACTATAAAGATCCCAGCTAAAAATCACAAACATCCGGAAACCGTTATCATTATCCAGGTACGTCTTATTACCTAACAGCTGCCCTAATCTAAGTGCCCTGGAATAACGCCACGTACAGTAAGATGACTGAGGGGGAGATGTATCAAACCTGTGATAGAGATAAAGGACCTCATTCAGAGTCAGTCGCAAGCGCTGATCGCTCGCAACCGGCTCGATGTTTTGGTCCTGCGCACGCGCAGCGGCCGCACTGCGCGTGCACAAGCCCCGGAGCGAAAGAGAAACCCTGGAGCTCACTACAAAAGGGCCGGCTGTCGATGTTGATCGACAGCTCGCCCCGTTGTGTAGGCGTGGCGGGGGGTGGTTTCACAAACGGAGGCGTTCCTGATGGAACGCTTGCCATTTTGTGGGGAGTTTCCTGCTCTATCAGAGCAGGAAGCTCCCTGGGGTTTGCGGTTGCCAAGACCCAACCTTAGGGTCTTGTCGCAAGCCCCGATGGTCGCAATGGTCTTGACCATCGCGACCATCAACCTGGTCGGTCGCTAAGCTGTGGGTGGTAACCCACAGCTTAGCTAGCGACCAGGAGGCTACACTTAAAAAAAAGAAGCGGCCGCCCTCATTCAGAACGAGCGGTCGTTTCTTGCGACCGCCTTGGAATGAGGGCCAAAGTGTCCATAGCAACCAATCAGCTTCAAACTGTCATTTATCCAGCACAGTCTATAAAATGACAGAAGCTGATTGGTTGCTATGGACAACTTCCACACTTTGGGCCTGAGTCAGACCCGCTCGCAAGCGGGTCGTTGGCCGGGCAGTGCACACGCGAGCCCCGGAGCGAGCGAGAAATCACTCGCTCTGGCGTTCGCATCCAAAAGGGGCGGCTGTCAATGTTGATCAACAGCTCGCCCCGTTTAGTAGGCGGGTCGGGGGCGTTGCTGTGTTCTGCTGACTGCACAAAGATTACGCTACAGTCTCGGACATGATTTTTCTTTTTCTGGTAAATTCCCTCATTCTGCCGAATCCCATTCCATTGATTGGGTGGAAAACCGCATCTCGTTAACCAATGAGGCGCTGCCGCTGTGTGGCTGCTCCCGCTAGGTATATATGTATGTATGTATGTATGTACAGTATGTATGTAATACTATGTATGTATGTATGAGAGATTCACATCGGTTGAATTTTTTTAAATAAAAAAATACAGCATGTTATGAAAAGCAAATACACTTCAACACTCCACAGCCAAGATGATGACACTCGCCAGCCCTGTTGCCAACTTTAAAATGACAAACAAGCAGCCGATGAGTGAAAAACAAGCCCAAAATAATCCAAAAAAGCCCAACTTAATGTGGGGGTAATTTAATGAAAACCACAAACTTTATTGTTCATTGTTAAAGCAACATGAACAAGAAATGCAGTGAATCCAACTAGATCTTAAACAGGAATGCCTGTGTTTATTCTGGACTTTCTAATCCACAGGCTGCTCCCCCTGTATAATAATAATAACAGGACACCACAGGCTGCTCCCCCTGTATAATAATAATAACAGGACACCACAGGCTGCTCCCCCTGTATAATAATAATAACAGGACACCACAGGCTGCTCCCCCTGTATAATAATAATAACAGGACACCACAGGCTGCTCCCCCTGTATAATAATAATAACAGGACACCACAGACTGCCCCCTGTATAATAACAACAACAGGATACCACAGGCTGCTCCCCCTGTATAATAATAACAACAGGACACCACAGGCTGCTCCCCCTGTATAATAATAACAACAGGACACCACAGGCTGCTCCCCCTGTATAATAATAATAACAGGACACCACAGGCTGCTCCCCCTGTATAATAATAACAACAGGACACCACAGGCTGCTCCCCCTGTATAATAATAATAACAGGACACCACAGGCTGCTCTTCCTGTACAATAATAATAACAGGACACCACAGGCTGCTTCCCCTGTATAATAATAACAACAGGACACCACAGGCTGCTCCCCCTGTATAATAATAACAGGACACCACAGGCTGCTCCCCTGTATAATAATAACAGGACACCACAGGCTGCTCCCCCTGTATAATAATAATAACAGGACACCACAGGCTGCTCCCCCTGTATAATAATAATAACAGGACACCACAGGCTGCTCCCCCTGTATAATAATAACAACAGGACACTACAGGCTGCTCCCCCATTTATTGCTGATTAGCTCATTAGTATCTATGTTTCTAGGAACTGCAGTTCAATTTTAATTTATAATAATTATCATTGGTAATACAATTATGACTGATAGCTTTGGAATGTGTACCCTATTTCTTAGTGGACACAAGCACAGTCATATATACTTTTTTCTAGATTAGCATTAAGACTGGTATAAGAGAAAAAAATGGCACATTGGAAAATTTAATTTCTACTGCTCATTTAAAATGATATAACTACATATGCAGAGAGATAGATAATACAGAGTCACCAGCCTTACGTAGCCGCTTCTGATTGGCTGATGACAGAATTACAGCTAAAGGTGCTTTCCTTACTGATCCTCCTCACTTGTCACACACAACCTCCTGCTGCAAACACAGACACCCCTGATAATCAGCCAATAACAGCATTATCCTCAGCCAGACATCTATAACAGCATAGAGGAGAGGAATAAGGTACCCAGGGGTGCACAGGCCGCTTAAAGAGAAGAGGAGGAAAGGTGAGGATGGCCACATAGTACAATGAGTGGCCGTGCAGGAGAGAGGGGAGGAGGAAAGGTGAGGATAGCCACATAGTACAATGAGCGGCCGTGCTGGAGAGAGAGGGGAGGAAAGGTGAGGATGGCCACATAGTACAATGAGCGGCTGTGCTGGAGAGAGAGAGGAGGAAAGGTGAGGATGGCCACATAGTACAATGAGCGGCCGTGCTGGAGAGAGAGGGGAGGAAAGGTGAGGATGGCCACATAGTACAATGAGCGGCCGTGCTGGAGAGAGAGGAGGAAAGGTGAGGATGGCCACATAGTACAATGAGTGGCCGTGCTGGAGAGAGAGAGGAGGAAAGGTGAGGATGGCCACATAGTACAATGAGTGGCCATGCAGGAGAGAGGGGAGGAGGAAAGGTGAGGATGGCCACATAGTACAATGAGCGGCCGTGCTGGAGAGAGAGGGGAGGAAAGGTGAGGATGGCCACATAGTACAATGAGTGGCTGTGCTGGAGAGAGAGAGGAGGAAAGGTGAGGATGGCCACATAGTACAATGAGCGGCCGTGCTGGAGAGAGAGGGGAGGAAAGGTGAGGATGGCCACATAGTACAATGAGCGGCCGTGCTGGAGAGAGAGGAGGAAAGGTGAGGATGGCCACATAGTACAATGAGTGGCCGTGCTGGAGAGAGAGAGGAGGAAAGGTGAGGATGGCCACATAGTACAATGAGCGGCCGTGCTGGAGAGAGGGGAGGAAAGGTGAGGATGGCCACATAGTACAATGAGCGGCCGTGCTGGAGAGAGAGAGAGGAGGAAAGGTGAGGATGGCCACATAGTACAATGAGTGGCCATGCTGGAGAGAAAGGGGAAGAAAGGTGAGGATGGCCACATAGTACAATGAGCGGCCGTGCTGGAGAGAGAGGGGAGGAAAGGTGAGGATGGCCATATAGTACAATGAGCGGCTGTGCTGGAGAGAGAGAGGAGGAAAGGTGAGGATGGCCACATAGTACAATGAGCGGCCTTGCTGGAGAGAGAGGGAAGGAAAGGTGAGGATGGCCACATAGTACAATGAGCGGCCTTGCTGGAGAGAGAGAGGAGGAAAGGTGAGGATGGCCACATAGTACAATGAGCGGCCATGCTGGAGAGAGGAGGAAAGGTGAGGATGGCCACATAGTACAATGAGCGGCCATGCTGGAGAGAGAGAGGAGGAAAGGTGAGGATGGCCACATAGTACAATGAGCGGCCATGCTGGAGAGAGAGAGGAGGAAAGGTGAGGATGGCCACATAGTACAATGAGCGGCCGTGCTGGAGAGAGAGAGGAGGAAAGGTGAGGATGGCCACATAGTACAAAGAGCGGCTGTGCTGGAGAGAGAAAGAGGAGGAAAGGTGAGAATGGCCACATAGTACAATGAGCGGCCATGCTGGAGAGAGAGGGGAGGAAAGGTGAGGGTGGCCATATAGTACAATGAGCGGCTATGCTGGAGAGAGAGAGGAGGAAAGGTGAGGATGGCCATATAGTACAATGAGCGGCCGTGCTGGAGAGAGAGAGGAGGAAAGGTGAGGATGGCCACATAGTACAATGAGCGGCCATGCTGGAGAGAGAGGGGAGGAAAGGTGAGGATGGCCACATAGTACAATGAGCGGCCGTGCTGGAGAGAGAGGAGGAAAGGTGAGGATGGCCACATAGTACAATGAGTGGCCGTGCTGGAGAGAGAGAGGAGGAAAGGTGAGGATGGCCACATAGTACAATGAGCGGCCGTGCTGGAGAGAGGGGAGGAAAGGTGAGGATGGCCACAGTACAATGAGCGGCCGTGCTGGAGAGAGAGAGAGGAGGAAAGGTGAGGATGGCCACATAGTACAATTAGTGGCCGTGCTGGAGAGAGAGAGGAGGATGGCCACATAGTATAATGAGCGGCCGTGCTAGAGAGAGAGAGGAGGAAAGGTGAGGATTGCCACATAGTACAATGAGCGGCCGTGCTGGAGAGAGAGGAGGAAAGGTGAGGATGGCCACATAGTACAATGAGTGGCCGTGCTGGAGAGAGAGAGGAGGAAAGGTGAGGATGGCCACTTAGTACAATGAGCGGCCGTGCTGGAGAGAGGGGAGGAAAGGTGAGGATGGCCACATAGTACAATGAGCGGCCGTGCTGGAGAGAGAGAGAGGAGGAAAGGTGAGGATGGCCACATAGTACAATGAGTGGCCGTGCTGGAGAGAGAGAGGAGGATGGCCACATAGTATAATGAGCTGCCGTGCTAGAGAGAGAGAGGAGGAAAGGTGAGGATGGCCACATAGTACAATGAGCGGCCATGCTGGAGAGAGGGGAGGAAAGGTGTGGATGGCCACATAGTACAATGAGCGGCTGTGCTGGAGAGAGAGAGGAGGAAAGGTGAGGATGGCCACATAGTACAATGAGCGGCCATGCTGGAGAGAGAGAGGAGGAAAGGTGAGGATGGCCACATAGTACAATGAGCGGCCGTGCTGGAGAGAGAGGAGGAAAGGTGAGGATGGCCACATAGTACAATGAGCGACCGTGCTGGAGAGAGAGAGGAGGGAAGGTGAGGATGGCCACATAGTACAATGAGCGGCCGTGCTGGAGAGAGAGGAGGAAAGGTGAGGATGGCCACATAGTACAATGAGCGGCCGTGCTGGAGAGATAGAGGAGGACAGGTGAGCATGGCCACATAGTACAACGAGCAGCCGTGCTGGAGAGAGAGAGGAGGAAAGATGCCTCAGGCTGCATCTGGGACAACAATCAGAGGCCTATTTATCAAATATAATTTGCGGGATATTCCCCCGAAAACACCCATTTATATATTAGGTAAATATGTATCCGCTGAATGTAACATGGAGGGACCGCAGCAGATTACTCCATATATACCGCAGTCCCTCCATTTCCAACAGCAGCCGTAGCCCCCCAAGGTTTTTTATGGGGGATGTGAAGCTGTCAGATATACCAAGGTCCGCAATACGAAGCACTCAGAAATGCGGCCCCATAGCCTATGACAGGGGGGGGAGGGGGAGCAGACTTTTGGACTTGGTGATCTACTTATAAAACTAAAAATCTTTTGTGACCCGCCAAGTATGTACACGTGCACATAGGCGCAAGCCTGGAAAATGGGGCGTGGTGTGCAAAAAGGGGCGTGGTGTGCAAAATGGGGGCGTGACCTCACAGCAAGGGGTCTGTCCAGCTGAAATCACACATTGGCCCCCACATTAAAATAATGAAACACATTGGCCCCCACAATAAAAGACACACACACACATTGGCCCCACAGCAAAAAGCCCAGTCACAATGTCCCCCTCCCCATCTGAGTATTTTCTATTCTTAGCTCCCTCCCGTTTTCCTCCTGTGGTGCAGTGTCTCTCCAGTCAGTGTGGTCTCCAGTCCACAGGCAGCCGCAGGCAAGCATTGCAAATAGCGTCTTACGTGACGTCTGCAGAGTTGCTGGCAATAAGCGGCGCTGGCAGGGGAAAGGGAGCCCCTTTAGGAGGTAGACAAGCCAGGTGCCATCGGGGCAATGGTCCTGGGTGACTGCCCTAATCACAGCCCCTCCCCAGCCGCTCAGTTTGTTACAAGGATAATTAGCTCAGCCGCGCATATGACACCTTGCCCCCGGCCCAGCCCGCCCCTGGCCTCAGCCAATAAGCATCAGTCTGATTCTTATTGGCTATTGCTGTCACAGTGACAGCTGACAGAGACAGCTGCTGCTTCAGTTCGCCAATAAGAATCTGCCTGACTCTTACTGTCTGCTCTCTCGGACGTCCACTGCGATCCACTGCGATCGATGGCGTTGCCCACCGCATCCTAGCCCTGAGATGTATTGCACTCCGGGGCATGGTGCATATGAGAAATGCTGTACTACTCCCGATAATGGCATTTCCAGGGGACTGACCGCATTTCTGACATTGGTGCACCCTGCCCCAATGGTCACCCTCCCCCAGGGCACAATTTGAAATCTGAACTATTGGGGTACAGTATATCAGCTAAATGCATTATGTACTTCCATCCCGCTTTACAGTCAGCATCCCGACTGTCTAATCCCGGTAAGGGTGTAATGACAGGCGGCGAAATCCCGACGCCTGTCATTTTACCTACGCCAGGAGCCTGTTGCCCGACAGCCATGGGGGGGGAGGGTCAGGTTAGGGGCTCCCGGGGGGGACATAGGGTTAGGCACACCCCCCGAGAGTGTTAGGGTTATGCTAGGGGAAGGGTTGGTTAGGGTTAGGCACCCGCCCCCGCTGCGGGTAGGGGGGTTAGGGTTAGGCACTTAGAGGGGGGTTAGGGTTAGGCACTTGGGGGGTAGGTTAGGGTTAGGGGGGGTTAGGTTAGTTAGTACTTACCTTAGCTGCAGTTGGGATCTTCACTGGTGCCGGTCTTCCGGCGCCGGGATTTGAACCACCGGACATGCGTCCAGCGATAGATCATACCGATCTATTACAGACGTGCACCACTATATGTGGGATGTGCATCACTTGGTCCCTACAGTACTGTGCCCCAGTGTAAGTCCCTACAGTACTGTGCCCCAGTGTAAGTCTCTACAGTACTGTGCCCCAGTGTAAGTCCCTACAGTACTGTGCCCCAGTGGAAGTCCCTACAGTACTGTGCCCCAGTGATAGGCCCTACGGTACTGTGCCCCAGTGTAAGTCCCTACAGTACTGTGCCCCAGTGTAAGTCCCTACAGTACTGTGCCCCAGTGTAAGTCCCTACAGTACTGTGCCCCAGTGTAGCATCTGTGTACCCCAATGGGTTACCTGCATACAGGTGGGTGTGTTACAGTTAGAGTAGGTGTGCGCCCCCTGTGCCATACTGTAAGGTCACCTCTATTCTCCTATGCCAGGAGCCAGATCTCAGCAAGTCCCCATTAAATACTTCCAATGTCTTTTTCCTCTAGCTTCCCTGGCTGACCATAGACTCAGGGACCTGGCATAATACATGTCATTTCTCATCACTTCAGTGCATTCTGCGCACGCTAGTATCCTCCAGTGACACAGATTGGTCCTGACATGTTTTATGCCGCAGTAAAACAGCCATTAATGAAACTGTAATCATCATGGTGGCTGTGCCCGGGACAAATACCAATAACACAACGTCTCTGTTTGCTCTCAGCACCAGCCCAGTCTCGGGTATACGCGCCAGTTTGTGATTGGCATTGGGAAATGTCAGCCGCGGTCACAGAATGGTTTTTATTTTATGTCGTGGAAAATTGAGGATTGTACCTTTCATGGTGCTTTATACTGTAGATGTATTTCAGGGATCAGTAAAGTTTAAATACAAGTGGATGTGATTTGAAAGCGCTGATATTTATATGTATAAAGGACCTTGTACCGTAGCTGAACATAGGATGACGGAAACTATAAGTGTCCTCGTTATACACTGACGGCTTTTCTCTCTGATTCCAGTCACATAAAGCTCTTTTCAGAGCTGCAGTGATTCTCAGAGTGACTATGGAAACTCCGGGATCCGGTCTAAAGTTCTACAGTAAAAAGATAGACAATATCTAGATAGACAGGCAATAGGTCAACATGGACAAAATGTCGACACGCTAAATGTCGACATGAAAGAAGGTCGACAGTTTCAAATGGTCGACGGTCAAAAGGTTGACATGCAAATGGTCGACACATTTCTTATTTATTTTTCTTTTTTTAGGTTAGGCACTTACCGGAGGGTTAGGCACTTACCAGAGGGTTAGGGTTAGATTCTTAACCCAACAGTTAGGGTTAGGCACCATGGGGGTGGGTGGGTAAGGGTTAGGCACTTACCCCAACGGTTAGGGTTAGGCACCAGAAGGGAGGGTTAGGTTTAGGCACTTACCGGAGGGTTAGGTACTAGAAGGGTCAGGCACCTACCCCGAAGGTTAGGGTTAGGCACCAGGAGGGAGGGTTAGGGTGAAGATTAGGGTTAGAAAAAAAACATGTGTCAACCATTTTCATGTCGACTAGATGCACAGCGACCATTTGTACATGTCGACCTTTAGTGTGTCAGACTATTGCCTGTCTGACATCTGGTGTCTATCTAGACATTGTCTATCTTTTTACTGTAGATCTTTCAGTCCACATCCGGAAACCCCATTTTTCCAATATGTATTAAAGTTTCCGCAGGCCAATGGCTCAGTGTACTCTGACATTACAACAAAGAAACAATTTGTGATTTAAAAAAATCAAAAAACTTAAACTGGGCACACACTAAACGATGTGTACCCAGCGCGATATCGCGAGCTGCAAAAGAACCCCAGACCATCAGACAACCTGCCCTTAGAGGGGATCATTTACAAGCCGCTGTTTTCCGGCGTGTTTAAAGCTGAAAAATGTAAAAGGGCATTGCTTTTACTAACAAAACGTGGGGTGTTGTATGACTAAAATCATTCTCCTTTTACATTGTGAACTTCAATACGTCAGGAAACAGGAGGCTTTTGGCAAGTTACCAATTAGTACATAAACCCCACACCCTTAGTTACCATCCTTTTGCCTACTTGAAGGCACGCAAAATACACTGCATAATGTACAAAAGATTGACATTTTGATTTATAGGTCCAGTGTTATTGATTAAAAATCAATAAAAACAGCTAAAATGTCCAAATCCAAAACCCAAGTTCGGTTTTTAAATCCGAGTTCTGAACCAGCATCTGACCTGAACCAGGACTCTCTTCGAACCAGGTCACAAAAGTGAACCAAACCATGACCCGGTTCTACTCGGAACACCTAAATTCGAGTGTGTTCGGATTTCAGAAATCCAGACCCGCACATCTGTAGTTATAAGGGAGACAAATTGGTCTGGTTGCGAAGGCTCGTCACCAGGTTACTAATGTGATTCAATACAGTTTACTTGTCTTTACGTTTCATTGTGTTCTTCCATGTAACTGTACAACAAATTAATAGTAGACATTTTCCAAATCATCTCAGTATGAATTGAGAGAAGCTGATTGGCTGTTTATGTGCAGCTCATCTATCTCTGATCAGTTAAAATGATTCAGCCTCTCAGCCGGTTTCTATGATACAGAGAGGTCTATGGGTGATGCTGCTGTTCAGTGTCGGCTATACTGGAGGTCATACGGTGCCATTGCTCGGGGCTCGCGGCCTAGGGGGCGGCGCTGTCACTTTCTCATGGCACGGGGGGGGCGGCTTATCTTCCTACTTGTGCGTCTCTCTGACGTTCCCTGAGAGCGGGAGAGTGATTGTTATATAGCCGTTGGGTTTGGAAGCTATACAAATAACTGGTAATAAATACATATCATTAATATTATATGGGGCTACTGCTGAATTAGAATAAGTAGGTAGCGCTCACATGTTCTACTCTGATAAAGTGATAACATTCCCACAATCAGGGATTAGAACTTTAGGTGTAACATTAGCGAGCGCGATTTACACCCGGTTTCCAGTAGCGAGGTGACAGCCATAATTCCTGAGAGTTGTGAGCGCAGCGTCCTTACGGAGCCTTTCCTGGGGCTTTTATGGGCAGTTCTGACCCCAAGTCCCTGATCTCTTTATAGCTGCTACATTTCAAGTATTCACTGAACAAGACTTTCTCACTAATAATAAACTGCCGAAACCATCGTAAAGAGATAACCGTAAATATCGGGGATGGGGGCTGATGCTGGGCCGTCCGTGCCGGCAGTATCACATCTTCTCTTTATACTGTATCTCAGGATACAGCAGCCATGTAATATGTACAGTGAGACTCACATGACCGGGGCCCTAATCATTAACCAATGTCTTACAATTAGGCACTTAAGGCCGATTGTTCCTTCCAGGGCTTATTTATATCACGTTTCATCCGCTTTCTCTTCCTATCAGATTTCATACTACAGGGACTTCAGAAACCTTTTCAGCGCAATTTATATGAAACCATTTCCTACTCTTAGCGCCAGGTGTAGGCCCAGGCTGTACGGGCGAGTTTCCTGCCCTCGGTCATACATGCCTACTCTCCCTGATTGTAGCAATCTCCCTGAAGAGTCCAGTAATCTCTCTCATTGCTCCTTAGCCCAATTATGAACCTGTTACTGTATATACAGTATATAAAAAACAGAGATATACATTCAAATGGGATCATTAGTATCATTTCACCGCATTGGTTATAAGGCACAATGATCCCTATGGCTACATGTATTTTCTGATAAGTATCAGTGTGTTTTCATCACCAAATAGATATTACTGACTGCATTGGGGCTCATTTGCATGTGGCTTTACATCGGTTTTATGACACGCCTCTCAGACGTAGCAGTACACGCCCACTTGACCACCATGCCCATAGGTGCTCTTTCTTGAAAAGGGTCCATTATACGATTATCATTTAGAGCAGGACGCAGTTCTGCGGCCCGGCTGTGAGCATAATCATTTCGCTGCCTAATATGTGCACTTTGCGCATATTGTTAAGACACAGAACGTACAACAAATACGCATCGAGACATTCTAAGCGGAGTAAAGAGACATCCGTCATAAAGTCAGTTTCATGATTTCATGATGGTCTCTGCTGTTTGAAAAGCAAGTGATCCCCAAAATAAGTAATCAGCACCAGGGCTGGGTACCGATAAAGCAGGAGAACATGGAGAATGGGATCTTGCGGCAACCAGCACCAGGCTATGCCAGGCTGGAGTGGTCACACTGTAACAGGAGCACTGCCAGTGGGGTCCCCCTCTGATAATGTGCTGCCAGCTCAGCCTGGACACGTGGGAGAATCATGCCCGCAAAAGATGCGTGGGTCCCCCTCCCCTGTGCAAAATAACACCGTAATGGATAGGACTGTGGTGCATCTGGCAACGCGAGCCAGGTTACTGGCAATGAACTGTTTGGTTATGCTGGCTTTGCTGGTTATGTAGAACTACAAGTGTCAGCATGCCCATGGTTGGCAGTGAGTGCCAGAGCATGTTGGATCTTTTGGATGTTAAAGGGCCAGCATGGACCTGGGAGTCAGGGGTCGCTGGAAGATGTTACTCTACAAAAGAACCTAATACAGGAAAATGACACTACAGTAACTTCAATGTATTGTAGCTATGTACTAATGGCACAATGCTGGAGATATATAACAGAAATCTCTGACACAGTGCTAATCAGCGCTGCAGATCGCAGTCCCCATTATTATCAATGGGGACTATGGGCCTGATTCAGAGCCGGACGCTATTTGCGCTCGCTTGTTCAGGAAAAAGGGGTGGCTATTCAAATGAACCGTTCGCTCCTTGCGGTCTGTTCACGCCTCTAGGTCTGAACGAGCGAACAAAACTTGCGGTAGTTTTTTGGAAAACTACGCCCCCTGGCCACTCGCATCCGATGTCATGTCCGCTATTTATTAGATTAATCGAGTACATCGACCAGCGTATGAACTGCTCGCTATTCTTGTGGTTGGTTTTTCCTACCGCAATCTTGCGAGCAGTTCTGACTGTAAAATAACCCAGTGACGTGGTCAGTGACGCTGCTGTATTAATTATGCACACCCTTAAAACGCCCGTTTTGACCTTTAAGCACGCCTGCGTTCTGATCTCCACTCCCCGTTTTCAAGCACCTTCCCCTGTTACCACCCACATACGCCTCCTATAGCAGGCATTCGCTATTTAGCGAACAAACGATTTTCGGCCGCACTGACTGGTTCGCATATGCATATTATGATCCGTACGCATGCGCAGTTGTGCAAACATCGCTCAGAACGAACGAGCGGCCGCTTACGAGCAGCTCTGAATCAGGCCCTATGTTCTAAGTACCAAACTACAAAAAGTGGAGCTTTCCAATCAAGTGTCATTTTACAGGAAACTCTGTGCTAAGATGTCCCTGTATCAGCCTTGGCTGCCATGGATGGTCGTAGTTTTACTTCTAAATCCTGCAAAACGCCATGTTCTGTGTGCGCAGATCATCTGTAATTCTATACATTTACGTGACGGTGGGGTTTTTGGGGTTTTTTTTGCTGCCTGTACAAATTCTGTTCCTGTTTCTATATTTCTGTACACTAAATTCCCAGCATCCTGCTCCTAATTCTGCCATGAGATTTGCATTAGGCATTGATTATATGTGTATTATTATATAGAAGTGGTGTAACCTTGTACAGTAGTTTTCTGCTATACAGTACATTAGAGAATGAATATTGTCAGCTGCTTCTGCTGCAGGTAAATAATATTTATATTAAAGCTCTTAAGCAGTTCTCGTCTGCGTTTCTAAATGCTGTAATAGGTGCCCTGAATAAGCAGCTCTGTACAGGGGCGTTCAGTTTTTTGGCCACCAGACATTCTAGCTTGAAATGCTTATAAAAGGGAGGGGGCAATAATAATAATAATAATAATTCCATTGCCTGTGCGCCTGAGAGGGTTTGTGCTGCTAAAGCCCCCATTAAACAATGCACAGGAATAATAATATTAATATAATTCCCTGTGCGTCTCAGAGGGTTTGTGCTTCTAAAGCCCCCATTACACAATGCACAGGAATAATAATAATAATAATAATTCCATTGCCTGTGTGTCTGAGAGGGTTTGTGCTGCTAAACCCCCATTACACAAAGCACAGGAATAATAATAATTCCATTGCCTGTACATCTGAGAGGGTTTGTGCTGCTAAAGCCCGCATTACACAATGCACAGGAATAATATTAATAATAATTCCATTGCCTGTGAGTCTGAGAGGGTTTGTGCTGCTAAAGCCCCCATTACACAACACATAGGAATAATAATAATAATAATAATAATAATAATAATAATTCCATTGCTTGTGTGTCTGAGAGGGTTTGTGCTGCTAAAGCCCCCATTACACAATGCAGAGGAATAATAATAATAATAATAATAATAATTCTATTGACTGTGCATCTGAGAGGGTTTGTGCTGCTAAAGCCCCCATTACACAACGCACAGGAATAATAATAATAATAATAATAATAATAATAATAATAATAATAATTCCATTGCTTTGCATCTGAGAGGGTTTGTGCCTCTAAAACCCCCATTACACAACGCAGAGGAATTATAATAATAATTTCATTGCCTGTGCGTCTGAGAGGGTTTGTGCCGCTAATGCCCCCATTACACAATGCACAGGAATAATAATAATAATAATAATAATAATAATAATTCCACTGCCTGTGTATCTCAGAGGGTTTGTGCTGCTAATGCCCCCATTACACAACGTACAGGAATAATAATAATAATTATTCCATTGCCTGTGCATCTGAGAGGGTTTGTGCTGCTAATGCCCCCATTACACAATGCACAGGAATAATAATAATAATAATAATAATAATTCCATTGCCTGTGTGTCTGAGAGGGTTTGTGCTGCTAACGCCCCCATTACATAATGCACAGGAATAATAATAATAATAATACCATTGCCTGTGCATCTCAGAGGGTTTGTGCTGCTAAAGCCCCCATTACACAACTCACAGGAATAATAATAATAATAATTCCATTCTCTGTGTGTCTGAGAGGGTTTGTGCTGCTACAGCCCCCATTACACAACGCACAGGAATAATAATAATAATTCCATTGCCTGTGTGTCTCAGAGGGTTTGTGCTGCTAAAGCCCCCATTACACAACGCACAGGAATAATAATAATAATAATTCCATTGCCTGTACATCTCAGAGTGTTTGTTCTGCTAAAGCCCCCATTACACAATGCACAGGAATAATATTAATAATAATAATAATCCCTTTGCCTGTGTGTCTCAGAGGGTTTGTGCTGCTAAAGGCCTCATTACATAATGCACAGGAATAATAATAATAATTCCAATGCCTGTGTGCCTGAGAGGGTTTGTGCTGCTTAAGCCCCCATTACACAACGCACAGGAATAATAATAATAATAATAATATAATTGCCTGTGCGTCTCATAGGGTATGTGCTTCAAAAGCCCCCATTACACAACGCACAGGAATAATAATAATTCCATTGCCTGTGCATCTGAGAGGGTTTGTGCTGCTAATGCCCCCATTACACAATGCACAGGAATAATAATAATAATAATAATAATAATAATAATAATAATTCCATTGCTTTGCATCTGAGAGGGTTTGTGCCACTAAAACCCCCATTACACAACACAGAGGAATTATAATAATTATTTAATTGCCTGTGCGTCTGAGAGAGTTTGTGCCGCTAATGCCCCCATTACACAACGCACAGGAATAATAATAATAATAATAATAATAATAATTCCATTGCCTGTGCATCTGAGAGGGTTTGTGCTGCTAAAGCCCCCATTACACAATGCACAGGAATAATAATAATAATAATAATAATAATAATAATTCCATTGCCTGTGTGTCTGAGAGGGTTTGTGCTGCTAAAGCCCCCATTACCCAACGCACAGGAATAATAATAATAATAATAATAATAATAATAATAATAATTCCATTGCCTGTGCATCTGAGAGGGTTTGTGCTGCTAATGCCCCCATTACATAATGCACAGGAATAATAATAATAACTCCATTGCCTGTGTGTCTCAGAGGGTTTGTGCTGCTAAAGGCCCCATTACACAACGCACATGAATAATAATAATAATCATTCCATTGCCTGTACATCTCAGAGTGTTTGTTCTGCTAAAGCCCCCATTAGACAATGCACTGGAATAATAATAATAATAATAATAATAATAATAATAATAATAATAATTCCATTGCCTGTGTGTCTCAGAGGGTTTGTGCTGCTAAAGGCCTCATTACACAATGCACAGGAATAATAATAATAATTCCATTGCCTGTGTGCCTGAGAGGGTTTGTGCTGCTTAAGCCCCCATTACACAACGCACAGGAATAATAATAATAATATAATTGCCTGTGCGTCTCATAGGGTATGTGCTTCAAAAGCCCCCATTACACAACGCACAGGAATAATAATAATAATTCCATTGCCTGTGCATCTGAAAGGGTTTGTGCTGCTAAAGCCCCATTAAACAACGCACAAGAATAATAATAACAATAATAATAATAATACTAATTCCATTGCCTGTGCATCTCAGAGGGTTTGTGCTGCTAAAGCCCCCATTACACAATGCACAGGAATAATAATAATAATAATAATAATAATAATAATAATAATTCCATTGCCTTTGCGTCTGAGAGGGTTTGTGCTACTAAAACCCCCTTTACACAACGCACAGGAATAATAATAATAATAATTCCATTGCCTGTGCATCTGAGAGGGTTTGTGCTGCTAAAGCCCCCATTACATAACGCACAGGAATAATAATAATAATTCCATTGCCTGTGGTCTCAGAGGGTTTATGCTGCTAATGCCCCATTACACAACGCACAGGAATAATAATAATAATAATAATAATAATAATAATTCCATTGCCTGTGTGTCTGAGAGGGTTTGTGCCACTAAAACCCCCATTACACAATGCAGAGGAATTATAATAATAATTTCATTGCCTATGCATCTGAGAGGGTTTGTGCCGCTAATTCCCCCATTACACAATGCACAGGAATAATAATAATAATTCCATTGCCTGTGTATCTCAGAGGGTTTGTGCTGCTAATGCCCCCATTACAAAACGCACAGGAATAATAATAATAATAATAATATAATTGCCTGTGCGTCTCATAGGGTTTGTGCTTCTAAAGCCCCCATTACACAATGCACAGGAATAATAATAATAATTCCATTGCCTGTGCGTCTGAGAGGGTTTGTGCTGCTAAAGCCCCATTAAACAACGCACAAGAATAATAATAACAATAATAATAATAATTCCATTGCCTGTGTGTCTGAGAGGGTTTGTGCTGCTAAAGCTCCCATTACACAACGCACAGGAATAATAATAATAATAATAATAATTCCATTGCCTGTGTGTCTGAGAGGGTTTGTGGCGCTAATGCCCCCATTACACAACGCACAGGAATAATTATAATAATAATTCCATTGCCTGTGTATCGCAGAGGGTTTGTGCTGATAATCCCCCATTACACAACGCACAGGAATAATAATAATAATAATAATAATAATTCCATTGCTTTGCATCTGAGAGGGTTTGTGCCACTAAAACCCCCATTACACAAAGCAGAGGAATTGTAATAATAATTTCATTGCCTGTGCATCTGAGAGAGTTTGTGCCGCTAATGACCCCATTACACAACGCACAGGAATAATAATAATAATAATTCCTTTGTCTGTGCGTCTGAGAGGGTTTGTGCTGCTACAGCCCCCATTACACAACGCACATGAATAATAATAATAATAATTCCATTGCCTGTGTGTCTCAGAGGGTTTGTGCTGCTAAAGCGCCCATTACACAACGCACATGAATAATAATAATAATAATAATTCCATTGCCTGTACATCTCAGAGGGTTTGTGCTGCTAAAGGCCTCATTACACAATGCACAGGAATAATAATAATAATTCCATTGCTGTGTGCCTGAGAGGGTTTGTGCTGTTTAAGCCCCCATTACACAACGCACAGGAATAATAATAATAATAATAATAATAATAATAATATAATTGCCTCTGAGTCTCATAGGGTTTGTGCTTCTAAAGCCCCCATTACACAACGCACAGGAATAATAATAATAATTCCATTGCCTGTGCGTCTGAGAGGGTTTGTGCTGCTTAAGCCCCATTAAACAACGCACAAGAATAATAATAACAATAATAATAATAATAATAATTCCATTGCCTGTGCATCTCACAGGGTTTGTGCTGCTAAAGCCCCCATTACACAATGCACAGGAATAATAATAATAATAATAATAATAATAATTCTATTGCCTGTGCATCTGAGAGGGTTTGTGCTGCTAAAACCCCCTTTACACAATGCACAGGAATAATAATAATAATAATAATAATAATTCCATTGCCTGTGCATCTGAGAGGGTTTGTGCTGCTAAAGGCCCCATTACACAATGCACAGGAATAATAATAATAATAATTCCATTGCCTGTGGTCTCAGAGGGTTTATGCTGCTAATGCCCCCATTACACAACGCACAGGAATAATAATAATAATAATAATAATATTAATAATAATGATTCCATTGCCTCTGCATCTGAGAGGGTTTGTGCTGCTAAAGCCCCCATTACACAACACACAGGAATAATAATAATAATAATTATAATAATAATTCCATTGTCTGTGCATCTGAGAGGTTTTGTGCTGCTAAAGCCCCCATTACACAACGCACAGGAATAATAATAATTCCATTGTCTGTGAGTCTGAGAGGGTTTATGCTGCTAATGCCCCCATTACACAACGCACAGGAATAATAATAATAATAATAATAATAATAATAATAATAATAATATTAATAATAATGATTCCATTGCCTGTGCATCTGAGAGGGTTTGTGCTGCTAAAGCCCCCACTACCCAACGCACAGGAATAATAATAATAATAATAATAATAATTCCATTGCCTGTGCATCTGAGAGGGTTTGTGCTGCTAATGCCCCCATTACATAACACCCAGGAATAATAATAATAATTCCATTGCCTGTGTGTCTCAGAGGGTTTGTGCTGCTAAAGCCCCCATTACACAACGCACATGAAAAATAATAATAATAATTCCATTGCCTGTACATCTCAGAGTGTTTGTTCTGCTAAAGCCCCCATTATACAATGCACTGGAATAATAATAATAATAATAATAATAATAATAATTCCATTGCCTGTGTGTCTCAGAGGGTTTGTGCTGCTAAAGGCCTCATTACACAATGCACAGGAATAATAATAATAATTCCATTGCCTATGTGCCTGAGAGGGTTTGTGCTGCTTAAGCCCCCATTACACAACGCACAGGAATAATAATAATAATATAATTGCCTGTGCATCTCATAGGGTATGTGCTTCAAAAGCCCCCATTACACAACGCACAGGAATAATAATAATAATTCCATTGCCTGTGCATCTGAGAGGGTTTGTGCTGCTAAAGCCCCATTAAACAACGCACAAGAATAATAATAACAATAATAATAATAATACTAATTCCATTGCCTGTGCATCTCAGAGGGTTTGTGCTGCTAAAGCCCCCATTACACAATGCACAGGAATAATAATAATAATAATAATAATTCCATTGCCTTTGCGTCTGAGAGGGTTTGTGCTACTAAAACCCCCATTACACAACGCACAGGAATAATAATAATTCCATTGCCTGTGCATCTGAGAGGGTTTGTGCTGCTAAAGCCCCCATTACATAACGCACAGGAATAATAATAATAATTCCATTGCCTGTGGTCTCAGAGGGTTTATGCTGCTAATGCCCCATTACACAACGCACAGGAATAATAATAATAATAATAATAATAATAATAATAATAATAATTCCATTGCCTGTGTGTCTGAGAGGGTTTGTGCCACTAAAACCCCCATTACACAATGCAGAGGAATTATAATAATAATTTCATTGCCTATGCGTCTGAGAGGGTTTGTGCCACTAATGCCCCCATTACACAATGCACAGGAATAATAATAATAATTCCATTGCCTGTGTATCTCAGAGGGTTTGTGCTGCTAATGCCCCCATTACACAACGCACAGGAATAATAATAATAATAATAATAATAATAATAATAATATAATTGCCTGTGCGTCTCATAGGGTTTGTGCTTCTAAAGCCCCCATTACACAACGCACAGGAATAATAATAATAATTCCATTGCCTGTGGGTCTGAGAGGGTTTGTGCTGCTAAAGCCCCATTAAACAACGCACAAGAATAATAATAACAATAATAATAATAATAATACTAATTCCATTGCCTGTGCATCTCAGAGGGTTTGTGCTGCTAAAGCCCCCATTACACAATGCACAGGAATAATAATAATATTAATAATAATTCCATTGCCTGTGTGTCTGAGAGGGTTTGTGCTGCTAAAGCTCCCATTACACAACGCACAGGAATAATAATAATAATAATAATTCCATTGCCTGTGTGTCTGAGACGGTTTGTGCCACTAATGCCCCCATTACACAACGCACAGGAATAATTATAATAATAATTCCATTGCCTGTGTATCTCAGAGGGTTTGTGCTGATAATCCCCCCATTACACAACGCACAGGAATAATAATAATAATAATAATAAGAATTCCATTGCTTTGCATCTGAGAGGGTTTGTGCCACTAAAACCCCCATTACACAACGCAGAGGAATTATAATAATAATTTCATTGCCTGTGCGTCTGAGAGAGTTTGTGCCGCTAATGACCCCATTACACAACGCATAGGAATAATAATAATAATAATAATTCCATTGCCTGTGCGTCTGAGAGGGTTTGTGCTGCTAAAGCCCCCATTACACAACTCACAGGAATAATAATAATAATAATTCCATTGTCTGTGCGTCTGAGAGGGTTTGTGCTGCTACAGCCCCCATTACACAACACACATGAATAATAATAATAATAATTCCATTGCCTGTGTGTCTCAGAGGGTTTGTGCTGCTAAAGCCCCCATTACACAACGCACATGAATAATAATAATAATAATAATTCCATTGCCTGTACATCTCAGAGGGTTTGTGCTGCTAAAGGCCTCATTACACAATGCACAGGAATAATAATAATTCCATTGCTGTGTGCCTGAGAGGGTTTGTGCTGTTTAAGCCCCCATTACACAATGCACAGGAATAATAATAATAATAATAATAATAATAATAATATAATTGCCTCTGAGTCTCATAGGGTTTGTGCTTCTAAAGCCCCCATTACACAACGCACAGGAATAATAATAATAATTCCATTGCCTGTGCGTCTGAGAGGGTTTGTGCTGCTTAAGCCCCATTAAACAACGCACAAGAATAATAATAACAATAATAATAATAATAATACTAATTCCATTGCCTGTGCATCTCAGAGGGTTTGTGCTGCTAAAGCCCCCATTACACAATGCACAGGAATAATAATAATCATAATAAAAATAATAATAATAATAATTCTATTGCCTGTGCATCTGAGAGGGTTTGTGCTGCTAAAGCCCCCATTACATAACGCACAGGAATAATAATAATAATAATAATAATAATTCCATTGCCTTTGCGTCTGAGAGGGTTTGTGCTGCTTAAGCCCCCACTACCCAACGCACAGGAATAATAATAATAATAATAATAATTCCATTGCCTGTGCATCTGAGAGGGTTTGTGCTGCTAATGCCCCCATTACATAACGCACAGGAATAATAATAATAATATAATTGCCTGTGCATCTCATAGGGTATGTGCTTCAAAAGCCCCCATTACACAACGCACAGGAATAATAATAATTCCATTGCCTGTGCATCTGAGAGGGTTTGTGCTGCTAAAGCCCCATTAAACAACGCACAAGAATAATAATAACAATAATAATAATAATACTAATTCCATTGCCTGTGCATCTCAGAGGGTTTGTGCTGCTAAAGCCCCCATTACACAATGCACAGGAATAATAATAATAATAATAATAATAATAATAATTCCATTGCCTTTGCGTCTGAGAGGGTTTGTGCTACTAAAACCCCCTTTACACAACGCACAGGAATAATAATAATTCCATTGCCTGTGCATCTGAGAGGGTTTGTGCTGCTAAAGCCCCCATTACATAACGCACAGGAATAATAATAATAATTCCATTGCCTGTGGTCTCAGAGGGTTTATGCTGCTAATGCCCCATTACACAACGCACAGGAATAATAATAATAATAATAATAATAATAATAATTCCATTGCCTGTGTGTCTGAGAGGGTTTGTGCCACTAAAACCCCCATTACACAATGCAGAGGAATTATAATAATAATTTCATTGCCTATGCGTCTGAGAGGGTTTGTGCCACTAATGCCCCCATTACACAATGCACAGGAATAATAATAATAATTCCATTGCCTGTGTATCTCAGAGGGTTTGTGCTGCTAATGCCCCCATTACACAACGCACAGGAATAATAATAATAATAATAATAATATAATTGCCTGTGCGTCTCATAGGGTTTGTGCTTCTAAAGCCCCCATTACACAACGCACAGGAATAATAATAATAATTCCATTGCCTGTGCGTCTGAGAGGGTTTGTGCTGCTAAAGCCCCATTAAACAACGCACAAGAATAATAATAACAATAATAATAATAATAATACTAATTCCATTGCCTGTGCATCTCAGAGGGTTTGTGCTGCTAAAGCCCCCATTACACAATGCACAGGAATAATAATAATATTAATAATAATTCCATTGCCTGTGTGTCTGAGAGGGTTTGTGCTGCTAAAGCTCCCATTACACAACGCACAGGAATAATAATAATAATAATAATTCCATTGCCTGTGTGTCTGAGACGGTTTGTGCCACTAATGCCCCCATTACACAACGCACAGGAATAATTATAATAATAATTCCATTGCCTGTGTATCTCAGAGGGTTTGTGCTGATAATCCCCCCATTACACAACGCACAGGAATAATAATAATAATAATAAGAATTCCATTGCTTTGCATCTGAGAGGGTTTGTGCCACTAAAACCCCCATTACACAACGCAGAGGAATTATAATAATAATTTCATTGCCTGTGCGTCTGAGAGAGTTTGTGCCGCTAATGACCCCATTACACAACGCACAGGAATAATAATAATAATAATAATTCCATTGCCTGTGCGTCTGAGAGGGTTTGTGCTGCTAAAGCCCCCATTACACAACTCACAGGAATAATAATAATAATAATTCCATTGTCTGTGCGTCTGAGAGGGTTTGTGCTGCTACAGCCCCCATTACACAACACACATGAATAATAATAATAATAATTCCATTGCCTGTGTGTCTCAGAGGGTTTGTGCTGCTAAAGCCCCCATTACACAACGCACATGAATAATAATAATAATAATAATTCCATTGCCTGTACATCTCAGAGGGTTTGTGCTGCTAAAGGCCTCATTACACAACGCACAGGAATAATAATAATTCCATTGCTGTGTGCCTGAGAGGGTTTGTGCTGTTTAAGCCCCCATTACACAATGCACAGGAATAATAATAATAATAATAATAATATAATTGCCTCTGAGTCTCATAGGGTTTGTGCTTCTAAAGCCCCCATTACACAACGCACAGGAATAATAATAATAATTCCATTGCCTGTGCGTCTGAGAGGGTTTGTGCTGCTTAAGCCCCATTAAACAACGCACAAGAATAATAATAACAATAATAATAATAATAATACTAATTCCATTGCCTGTGCATCTCAGAGGGTTTGTGCTGCTAAAGCCCCCATTACACAATGCACAGGAATAATAATAATAATAATAAAAATAATAATAATAATTCTATTGCCTGTGCATCTGAGAGGGTTTGTGCTGCTAAAGCCCCCATTACATAACGCACAGGAATAATAATAATAATAATAATAATTCCATTGCCTTTGCGTCTGAGAGGGTTTGTGCTGCTTAAGCCCCCACTACCCAACGCACAGGAATAATAATAATAATAATAATTCCATTGCCTGTGCATCTGAGAGGGTTTGTGCTGCTAATGCCCCCATTACATAACGCACAGGAATAATAATAATAATATAATTGCCTGTGCATCTCATAGGGTATGTGCTTCAAAAGCCCCCATTACACAACGCACAGGAATAATAATAATAATTCCATTGCCTGTGCATCTGAGAGGGTTTGTGCTGCTAAAGCCCCATTAAACAACGCACAAGAATAATAATAACAATAATAATAATAATACTAATTCCATTGCCTGTGCATCTCAGAGGGTTTGTGCTGCTAAAGCCCCCATTACACAATGCACAGGAATAATAATAATAATAATAATAATAATAATAATTCCATTGCCTTTGCGTCTGAGAGGGTTTGTGCTACTAAAACCCCCTTTACACAACGCACAGGAATAATAATAATTCCATTGCCTGTGCATCTGAGAGGGTTTGTGCTGCTAAAGCCCCCATTACATAACGCACAGGAATAATAATAATAATTCCATTGCCTGTGGTCTCAGAGGGTTTATGCTGCTAATGCCCCATTACACAACGCACAGGAATAATAATAATAATAATAATAATAATTCCATTGCCTGTGTGTCTGAGAGGGTTTGTGCCACTAAAACCCCCATTACACAATGCAGAGGAATTATAATAATAATTTCATTGCCTATGCGTCTGAGAGGGTTTGTGCCACTAATGCCCCCATTACACAATGCACAGGAATAATAATAATAATTCCATTGCCTGTGTATCTCAGAGGGTTTGTGCTGCTAATGCCCCCATTACACAACGCACAGGAATAATAATAATAATAATAATATAATTGCCTGTGCGTCTCATAGGGTTTGTGCTTCTAAAGCCCCCATTACACAACGCACAGGAATAATAATAATAATTCCATTGCCTGTGCGTCTGAGAGGGTTTGTGCTGCTAAAGCCCCATTAAACAACGCACAAGAATAATAATAACAATAATAATAATAATAATACTAATTCCATTGCCTGTGCATCTCAGAGGGTTTGTGCTGCTAAAGCCCCCATTACACAATGCACAGGAATAATAATAATATTAATAATAATTCCATTGCCTGTGTGTCTGAGAGGGTTTGTGCTGCTAAAGCTCCCATTACACAACGCACAGGAATAATAATAATAATAATAATAATAATTCCATTGCCTGTGTGTCTGAGACGGTTTGTGCCACTAATGCCCCCATTACACAACGCACAGGAATAATTATAATAATAATTCCATTGCCTGTGTATCTCAGAGGGTTTGTGCTGATAATCCCCCCATTACACAACGCACAGGAATAATAATAATAATAATAAGAATTCCATTGCTTTGCATCTGAGAGGGTTTGTGCCACTAAAACCCCCATTACACAACGCAGAGGAATTATAATAATAATTTCATTGCCTGTGCGTCTGAGAGAGTTTGTGCCGCTAATGACCCCATTACACAACGCACAGGAATAATAATAATAATAATAATTCCATTGCCTGTGCGTCTGAGAGGGTTTGTGCTGCTAAAGCCCCCATTACACAACTCACAGGAATAATAATAATAATAATTCCATTGTCTGTGCGTCTGAGAGGGTTTGTGCTGCTACAGCCCCCATTACACAACACACATGAATAATAATAATAATAATTCCATTGCCTGTGTGTCTCAGAGGGTTTGTGCTGCTAAAGCCCCCATTACACAACGCACATGAATAATAATAATAATAATAATTCCATTGCCTGTACATCTCAGAGGGTTTGTGCTGCTAAAGGCCTCATTACACAACGCACAGGAATAATAATAATTCCATTGCTGTGTGCCTGAGAGGGTTTGTGCTGTTTAAGCCCCCATTACACAATGCACAGGAATAATAATAATAATAATAATAATAATATAATTGCCTCTGAGTCTCATAGGGTTTGTGCTTCTAAAGCCCCCATTACACAACGCACAGGAATAATAATAATAATTCCATTGCCTGTGCGTCTGAGAGGGTTTGTGCTGCTTAAGCCCCATTAAACAACGCACAAGAATAATAATAACAATAATAATAATAATACTAATTCCATTGCCTGTGCATCTCAGAGGGTTTGTGCTGCTAAAGCCCCCATTACACAATGCACAGGAATAATAATAATAATAATAAAAATAATAATAATAATTCTATTGCCTGTGCATCTGAGAGGGTTTGTGCTGCTAAAGCCCCCATTACATAACGCACAGGAATAATAATAATAATAATAATTCCATTGCCTTTGCGTCTGAGAGGGTTTGTGCTACTAAAACCCCCTTTACACAATGCACAGGAATAATAATAATAATAATTCCATTGCCTGTGCATCTGAGAGGGTTTGTGCTGCTAAAGCCCCCATTACACAATGCACAGGAATAATAATAATAATAATTCCATTGCCTGTGGTCTCAGAGGGTTTATGCTGCTAATGCCCCCATTACACAACGCACAGGAATAATAATAATAATAATTATAATAATAATTCCATTGTCTGTGCATCTGAGAGGTTTTGTGCTGCTAAAGCCCCCATTACACAACGCACAGGAATAATAATAATTCCATTGTCTGTGAGTCTGAGAGGGTTTATGCTGCTAATGCCCCCATTACACAACGCACAGGAATAATAATAATAATAATAATAATAATAATAATATTAATAATAATGATTCCATTGCCTGTGCATCTGAGAGGGTTTGTGCTGCTAAAGCCCCCATTACACAACACACAGGAATAATAATAATAATTATTATAATAATAATTCCATTGTCTGTGCATCTGAGAGGTTTTGTGCTGCTAAAGCCCCCATTACACAATGCACAGGAATAATAATAATTCCATTGTCTGTGAGTCTGAGAGGGTTTATGCTGCTAATGCCCCCATTACACAACGCACAGGAATAATAATAATAATAATAATAATAATAATAATGATTCCATTGCCTGTGCATCTGATAGGGTTTGTGTTGCTAAAGCCCCCATTACACAACACACAGGAATAATAATAATAATAATTATAATAATTCCTTTGTCTGTGCATCTGAGAGGTTTTGTGCTGCTAAAGCCCCCATTACACAACGCACAGGAATAATAATAATTCCATTGTCTGTGAGTCTGAGAGGGTTTGCGCTGCTAAAGCCCTCATTACACAATGCACAGGAATAATAATAATAATAATAATAATAATTCCATTGCCTGTGTGTCTGAGAGGGTTTGTGCTGCTAAAGCCCCCATTACACAATGCACAGGAATAATAATAATAATAATAATAATAATAATAATAATAATTCCATTGCCTGTGTGTCTGAGAGAGTTTGTGCTGCTAAAGCCCCCATTACATAACGCACAGGAATAATAATAATAATAATAATAATAATAATAATAATAATAATAATTCCATTTCCTGTGTGTCTGAGAGGGTTTGTGCTGCTAAAGCCCCCATTACACAATGCACAGGAATAATAATAATAATAATAATAATAATAATAATAATAATTCCATTGCCTGTGTGTCTGAGAGAGTTTGTGCTGCTAAAGCCCCCATTACATAACGCACAGGAATAATAATAATAATAATAATAATAATAATAATAATAATAATAATAATTCCATTGCTTGTGTGTCTGAGAGGGTTTGTGCTGCTAAAGCCCCCATTACACAATGCACAGGAATAATAATAATAATAATTTTGCTCAATTCCCATCTGTGTGGTGGCAACATCTGCCCAAATGTAGCCAATGTTGGATAAATCTAAATCGATCTTTCTCAGCATTTCCATAAATTAAGGGGGAGATGTATCAAGCAACGCAAAGAGTATAGAGTAGTATAGTGTAGTATAGAGCAGTATAGCGTAGTGTAGTATAGAGTAATATAGTGTAGCATGGAGTAGTATACAGTAGTATAGTGTAGTATAGATTAGTGTAGTGTAATTTACTGTAGTATAAAGTAGTTTAATGTACTAGTATAGAGTAGCATAGAGTAGTGTAGTATAGAGTAGTATAATGTAGCATAGTGTAGTATAGAGTAGCATAGTGTAGTATAGAGTAGCATACAGTAGTGTAGTATAGAGTAGTATAATGTAGCATAGAGTAGTATAGTATAGTGTAGCATGGAGTAGTTTACTGTAGTATAGAGTAGTGTAGTATAAAGTAGCATAGAGTAGAGTACTATAGAATAGTATAGTGTAGTATAGAGTAGTCACAGTGTAGTATAATGTAGCATAGTGTAGTATAGAGTATTGTAGTATAATGTAGCACAGAGTAGTATAGTGTAGCGTAGAGTAGTATAGAGTAGCATGGAGTAGTTTACTGTAGTATAGAGTATAGTATAGAGTAGTATAGAGTAGTGTAGTATAAAGTAGCATAGAGTAGTGTAGTATAGTATTATGCAGTATAGAGTAGTCACAGTGTAGTATAATGTAGCATAGTGTAGTATAGAGTAGTGTAGTATAAAGTAGCATAGAGTAGTGTAGTATAGTATTATGTAGTATAGAGTAGTCACAGTGTAGTATAATGTAGCATAGTGTAGTATAGAGTATTGTAGTATAATGTAGCACAGAGTAGTTTAGTGTTGTATAGAGTAGCATTGAGTAGTATAATATAGAGTAGAGTAGTATAGTGCAGCATAGAGTAGTATAGTGTAGAGTAGTATAATGTAGTATAGAGTAGAATAGTGTAGTATAGAGTAGCATTGAGTAGTATAATGTAGTATAGAGTAGAAAAGTGTAGATAGAGTAGCATAGAGTAGTATAGTGTAGATAGAGTAGAATAGTGTAGTATAGAGTAGTATAAAGTAGAATAGAGTAGGATAGAGTAGCATAGAGTAGTATAAAGTAGAATAGTGTAGTATAGAGTAGTATAGAATTTACCTGTAATAATCAATCAGCTTCTACCTACCAATATATAGAATGTACTTGATAAATGCTATAGAGAAGCTGATTGGTTGCTATGTAGCGTCTCCACTTGTTCACTGTTTACACTGATTGATACATCTCCCTTTAAGACTGTATATAACAGGCCTTCATAACATGATTCACTCTAATGTCACATGTAGAGATATATAGCGAAGGTCCTGAGGCTACCTACCTGCTGTTACCAGTCCACTTCCTGTTACCTGTCTACTTCCTGTCACCTTTCCATTCCTGTCACCAGTCCACTTCCTGTTACCTGTCTATTTCCTATCACCTTTCCATTCCTGTTACCTGTCTACTTCCTTTCACCTTTCCATTCCTGTCACCTGTCCACTTCCTGTCACCTGTCCACTTCCTGTCACCTGTCCACTTCCTGTTATCTGTCCACTTCCTGTTACCTGTCCACTTCCTGTTACCTGTCCATTCCTGTTACCTGTCCATTCCTGTTACCTGTCCACATCCCTGTCACCTGTCTACTTCCTGTCACCTGTCTACTTCCTGTTATCTGTCCACTTCCTGTTACCTGTTCATTCCTGTTACCTGTCCACTTCCTGTCACCTGTCCACTTCCTGTCACCTTTCCATTCCTGTTACCTGTCCATTCCTGTTACCTGTCCACATCCCTGTCACCTGTCTATTCCTGTTACCTTTTCATTCCTGTTACCTGTCTACTTCCTGTTACCTGTCCCTTCCTGTCACCTGTCCACTTCCTGTCACCTGTCCACTTCCTGTTACCTGTCCACTTCCTGTTACCTGTCCATTCCTGTTACCTGTCCACTTCCTGTTACCTGTCTACTTCCTGTTACCTATCCACTTCCTGTCACCTATCCACTTCCTGTCACCTGTCCACTCCCTGTTGGCTAATTGCAATATACTGTACATTATGCATCAATCCTTCTCACCAGTCCTAATGCTGAACACTGATGGAATCACTTACTCCCTATGCAACACATTATACAATATATATATATATATATATATATATATATATATATATATATATATATAATATTATACTGATAGACAGACTGACTGTAGAAAGTCACATTGCAGTGATCGGCGAGTGGTTGGATGTCAGTTACATAGATTCTGGTTTCGCTGTCACTTCCCCCTGACTTCTGCAAACACTGTCTCTCTGTCACATCTTATTTACCATGTTCTTTTTTCCCTTCCTCCTCTTCTCCCCCCCCACCCATCACATGCTAAATGTTATTTCATTCTCTTCCTCACAGAGAGCGGGTGACACCATCGGGGGAGACTCTGAAAGGTAATTTATCTATATTATATTGTCTCAGAAGCTCTCTCAATATATCGGTTATTTCATTACGGTCTAGAGCCCGATCTCTCTAAGGACCTATTTAGGGCATGTCGGGTTGTGTTAGAGCATCAGAATGACAGTATAGAGTACAATGGTGTCATTAATGTTTTATTACAGCTAAATTGTAGCATTTTCTTGAAGAAAGCAATATATTTATTCTATGTATAAATGGTGCATCGATGAGTCTGATAACGTGCTGGGAAATTTCACAGAAGTTGCGGTAATGAAATATAAGATGATAAATGTGATGTAAGTTACAAATGATGCACTGAATTGTCTGTGTAACTCTGTAGTTATATTATTAAAGCTGGCCGCACTCATGGCGATCTGCACGCGATCTGCCCACGTGTACGATTTCCCCTGAAACTCTCCCCGGCAGCTCTGCACACGATTTGGTGTCCAATCTTCATACGATCTCTCCTGCATACAGACTGTCACAGTGCATCGTGTCCTAGATTGTCAGATCTGCCCTACGCACGGCAGATCTGACGATGCGATGTGCAACCAGCGGGGACGCGCATCGTGATCGTGAGTGGGGACTCAGGATTTGGCCATATTTTACACGATCTGTCATTCCAATGTGTCGGAATCAGCCAGATCGGGTAAAATATCGCTATGTGTGTGGCCAGTTTTAGTATCATGTAAAAAGGAGAATGATAGATGTATTATTAATTATTATTATTCTCCAATGAAAACATGAGTAGAAAACGTCACCACTAACGATATTGTTCATTGAAAGCAATGGCTGGGTCTGGCATACGATGGCGTGGAGAGTCTGCGCTAGAGATCACATGATACTGGTGATAACTTCTCCCATGCAGCGTAGATAGCGCGGGCCTGGCTTTACTGTATGCGCCATTGACAAAGCGAGTGATAGCAGCTAGCGATGGAGTCAGTCGCTGTATGTTAATTTTCTTCTGATGGTTGCAGCCGCTTGTGTTGTGTTGATGCCCACATGTCATGTTTCCATGCTCTTTCCATCAGCTTGTTACCAGCTTTTATTTATAAATATATTTATTCTTATTATTCTCTAATGCAAACGCAACTGAATAAATTACAAGCCAATTAGCAGTGTTATTAGTTTCAACAATCGATTATTAGCTGATTGCATTGTATGGCTCAGAAAAGAAACATCAATCCTAACATCAGTCACATTCGATAGTATCGATTGTACTCTGGGGCTTGCGAGAGCATGTACCCAACCTCAAGCTGTACGATCAGCCAGGCCTCGAACCTGCTCACAGAGTGACGTTTTACTACTTCCGGCCTTCTATGTCAGTCGTAGCAGGTAATTTATGTACGACCCTAAAACGCCCTCAAAACGCTGAGGCACGCTTGCGTTTTTAGACCACCACCCCTGTCAACACCCACAAACGGCCTTTCATGTCAATCAACTCCCGGAAGCCACTTCCTGCTCGTAATCCGTACGCTCTACAGCATTTTGGATCGCAAGGCCTCGTACGCACATGCGCACAACTAACCATATGCATGCGTGGTTTGGAAACATAGGATGCGTACGACCGAGCGGCCGCTTATGACTGCCTTTGAATGAGGGCCTTTATCTTCGTACACTTCATCTCTCTCTAAGGCTTAGTATAGGGGTAGCCAACCTCAGCCCTCCAGAGCTGCCAACAGGTCATGTTTTCCAGGTCACCCAGCAGGTTCACAGGTGTAATCATTACTCACTGACACATTTACCAGGTCAACCAGCAGGTGCACAGGTGTAATCATTACTCACTGACACATTTCCCAGGTCACCCAGCAGGTGCACAGGTGTAATCATTACTCACTGACACATTTCCCAGGTCACCCAGCAGGTGCACAGGTGAAATCATTACTCACTGACACATTTCCCAGGTCACCCAGCAGGTGCACAGGTGTAATCATTACTCACTGACACATTTCCCAGGTCACCCAGCAGGTGCACAGGTGTAATCATTTCTCATTAACACATTTCCCAGGTCACCCAGCAGGTGCACAGGTGTAATCATTACTCACTGACACATTTCCCAGGTCCCCCAGCAGGTGCACAGGTGTAATCATTACTCACTGACACATTTCCCAGGTCACCCAGCAGGTGCACAGGTGTAATCATTTCTCATTAACACATTTCCCAGGTCACCCAGCAGGTGCACAGGTGTAATCATTACTCACTGACACATTTCCCAGGTCACCCAGCAGGTGCACAGGTGTAATCATTACTCACTGACAGATTTCCCAGGTCACCCAGCAGGTGCACAGGTGTAATCATTACTCACTGACAGATTTCCCAGGTCACCCAGCAGGTGCACAGGTGTAATCATTACTCACTGACAGATTTCCCAGGTCACCCAGCAGGTGCACAGGTGTAGTTATTTATCACCTACACATTTCCCAGGTCACCCAGCAGGTGCACAGGTGTAGTTATTTCTCACTGACACATTTCCCAAGTCACCCAGCAGGTGCACAGGTGTAGTTATTTATCACCTACACATTTCCCAGGTCACCCAGCAGGTGCACAGGTGTAGTTATTTCTCACCTACACATTTCCCAGGTCACCCAGCAGGTGCACAGGTGTACTCATTACTCACTGACAGATTTCCCAGGTCACCCAGCAGGTGCACAGGTGTAGTTATTTCTCACCTACACATTTCCCAGGTCACCCAGCAGGTGCACAGGTGTAGTTATTACTCACTGACACATTTCCCAAGTCACCCAGCAGGTGCACAGGTGTAATCATTACTCACTGACACATTTCCCAGGTCACCCAGCAGGTGCACAGGTGTAATCATTACACACTGACACATTTCCCAGGTCACCCAGCAGGTGCACAGGTGTGCTCATTACTCACTGACACATTTTCCAGGTCACCCAGCAGGAGCACAGGTGTAGTCATTACTCACTGACACATTTGAAAAGATCCACAGGTGGAGCTAATTATTTCACTTGTGATTCTGTGAGGAAACCTGGAAAACATGCACTGTTGGTAGCTTTCCCGGATCAGGGTTGGCTACCCCTGGCTTAGTACGTAGACCCCTTTATGTTGTTATATGTTACAAATTCTATTCTTAGTCCTTTTCCATTGCTTTACCCGATCTGTCCGATAGGAGTACATTCTCCATGGTGTAACTGGTGGGCCCAGCACCTGCTTAATTACTGCCATACCCCAATGTAGCTGTCATAGGATGCTCTGAAACCAGTAGGATGTATGAAGTGTGTTTCCATAGACAAGCGTGTATGTATGTAACAAAGGACATGCGCCTAGTGAAGGGCGAATTTCTCACGTGTGTGCATATACACTCCAAAAACACACCGGAAGGATATAAGGTCCCTAACAAAATGTTTCATCAGTGTTTACACAACATCTCGGCCACGTTTTCAGTACTGGTGATATCCAGAGCCCTGGTCCAATGGCGCGTTAGCTGTCTGCTACCTGAACTGTTATCTTTTCTGCATCCTGATTGTCCTTATCTGCTACCTGTCCTGATCTCTGACCTGTACCCTGACCATCCTTGTCTATTACCTGCACCCTAACCATCCTTGTCTGCTACCTGTCCTGATCTCTGACCTATACCCTGACCATCCTTGTCTATTACCTGCACCCTAACCATCCTTGTCTGCTACCTGTCCTGATCTCTGACCTGTACCCTGACCATCCTTGTCTATTACCTGCACCCTAACCATCCTTGTCTGCTACCTGTCCTGATCTCTGACCTGTACCCTGACCATTCTTGTCTATTACCTGCACCCTAACCATCCTTGTCTGCTACATGTCCAGGCCTCTTACCTGTACCCAGAGCAGCCTTGTCTTTCTTTTGTCCTGACCTCTTACATGTACCCTGACCATTCCTGTCTGTCTTTTGTCCTGACCTCTTGCATGCACCCTGACCATCCCTGTCTGTTTTGTGTCCTGACCTCTTACATGCACCCTGACAGTCCTTTCCTGCTACCTGTCCTGACCACTTACCTGCACCCTAACCATCCTTGTCTGCTAACTGTCCTGACCGATTACCTGTATTCCTACCATACTTGTCTTTCTTGTGTTCTTATCTCTTACATGTATCCTGAACATCCTTGTCTCTCTTGTGTCATGGGCCCTCATTCAGAGCCGTTCGCTATTTGCGTTCGTTCGTTCAAAAACAAGGGGTGGCTATGCAAATGATCCGTTCGCACATTGCAGTCTGTTCACACCTCTAAGTCTGAACGAGCGAGCAAAACATACGCTCTTTTATTTCTTAAAAACGCCCCCTGGCCGCTCGCACCATACGTCATGTCCGCTATTTATTAGATTAATCGAGTACATCGAACAGGATATGAACTGCTCGCTATTCTTGTGGTTGGTTTTTTCAACCGCTATTTTGCGAGCAGTTCTGAGTTAAAAAAAAACAAGTGACGTGGTCATTGACGCTGCTATATTAATTATGCACACCCATAAAACGCCCGTTTTGACCTTTAAGCACGCCTGCGATCAGATCTCCACTCCCCGTTTTCAAGCACCTTCCCCTGTTACCACCCACTTACGCCTCATTCTGTCACTCAAAATAGCAGGCACTCGCTATATTGCGTACAAATGATTTTCGGCCGCACTGAATGGTTCGCGCATGCGTACTAAAAACCGTACGCATGCGCAGATGTGCGAACATCGCTTGGAACGAGTGTACTGCCGATAGCGAGTGGCTCTGAATGAGGGCCATGATCTCTTATATGTACATCGACCATCTCTGTCTTTTGTCCTGACCTCTTACATGCACCCTGACAGTCCTTTCCTGCTACCTGTCCTGACCACTTACCTGCACCCTAACCATCCTTGTCTGCTACCTGTCCTGACCTATTACATGTACTCCTACCATACTTGTCTGTCTTGTGTCCTGATCACTTACATGTACCCTGACCATCCCTGTCTCTCTTGTGTCATGATCTCTTACATGTACACCAACCATGCCTGTCTGTCTTTTGTTCTGACCTCTTACATGCACCCTGACGTCCTTTCCTGCTACCTGTCCTGACCACTTACCTGCACCCTAAAGATCCAGTCTGCTTCCTGTACTGACCTATTACCTTCACTCTAACTATCCCTGTCACTTGTCCTGAATAGCTATTTCTCTGGTGTTCACTTATTTAGTGACACTTACCCCATCCTCATATAGGGCTTAACGCACTTTACTAACTTTTTCATCGCTCATGACGTTACCCTATACCCGGCAATAACCTTTGAAGTTGGAAAGGAGCTATTGCTTCATCCTCATTGGGTCGAACTACTATGTGCATACATTACCGCTGGGCGCACATGCTCATTGTGCCAGAAGCGTTAGACTGGTTGTGATGGAGAGAAAACCATTGCAGAGGTGAGAGGTTTTAACCCGGCTCTAAAATAAGCTCTGGATTAGTAAGTGTCAGTGCTGCCGAAACCAGTATTGCAGCAGTAAACAGTGATATAGATTATGCGTTAGAGTTAAGTTATAATGAGTAGAACCACAAGTCTTTGCATAGATAAAAATGTAGTTCACTAATACCCCTTTTCCACTGCCGTTAAAACCCGGGCTATTGCTGTGTTAACCAGGGTAGCAGATCAGTGGAAGTGCCTCCTAGGAAAAAATCCAGACACAGCTGACCTGGCATTCCCTTCCGGGTCTCGAGCAGGGTGTTGCACAGGCAATACCCGGGTAAGGCTCAATGGAAACGGGTATCACAGGTCATCTGATCCAGGTCCCGTTCACAGAATTTCCTGGTTCTTGGTGATGATGCAATCTCCAAGCACCGGCAGAGGTAAGCCCCGGCAATATCCCGAGTCCAGCCTGCGGTGTAAACAGGGTTCAAGCTGCTGTGACACGGCTAGAAACCTGTGTTCATTGTGCCGGGCTAGACCTGGGATTTTGATAAAAAAGAGGTATAAATGTGCCATTGTCTCTCCTTCAATGCCATTTACATGAACCTGTCACACTAAAGTAATTCTAGTCTGTGCATGGGGATGCAGTCACTATCCCAACCGCTGGGATCCCGAAGGTAAGTACTGGGATTAGGGGGAGGGTTAGGGTTAGGCAAAAGGGGGAGGGTTAGGTTTAGGCACTAGGTGGGGAGGTTAGATTTAGGCACCGGGGAGAGAGGGTTAGGGTTACGGTAGGGACAGGGTTAGGGTTAGGCACTAAGGGGAGAAGTTAGGTTTAGGCATCCGGGAGAGAGGGTTAGGGTTACGGTAGGGATAGGGTTAGGCACTAAGGGGGGAAGTTAGGTTTAGGGTGCAGGGAGGGGGAGGTTAGGTTTAGGCACTAGGTGGGGAGGTTAGGTTAAGGCCCTTGGGAGGTAGGGCTGGGGTAGGGATAGGAGGAGAGTTAGGCACTAGGGGGGGAGGGTTAGGTTTAGGGTGCAGGGAGGGGGAGGTTAGGTTTAGGCACTAGGTGGGGAGGTTAGGTTTAGGCCCTTGGGAGGTAGGGCTGGGGTAGGGACAGGAGGAGGATTAGGCACTAGAGGGGGAGGGTTGGGTTTAGGGTGCAGGGAGGGGGAGGTTAGATTTAGGCACTAGGTGGGGAGGTTAGTTTTAGTTCCTTGGGAGGTAGGGCTGGGGTAGGGACAAGAGGAGGATTAGGCACTAGGGGGAGGTTAGGGTTAGGCACTAGGGGGGAGGTTAGGTTTAGGCACTAGGGGGGGAGGTTAGGTTTAGGCACTAGGTGGGGAGGTTAGGGTTAGGCACTAGGGGGGGAGGTTAGGGTTAGGCACTAGGTGGGGAGGTTAGGGTCAGGAACTGGGGGGGAGGGTTAGGGTTAGGCACCAGGGGGGAGGTTAGGTTTAGGCACTAGGTGGGGAGGTTAGGGTTAGGCACTAGGGGGGAGGGTTAGGGTTAGGCACTAGGGGTGAGGTTAGGGTTAGGCACTAGGGGGGGAGGTTAGGGGCAGGCACTAGGGGGGAGGTTAGGGGCAGGCACTAGGGGGGAGGTTAGGGTTAGGCACTAGGGGGGAGGGTTACGGTCAGGCACTAGGGGGGAGGTTAGGGTCAGGCACTAGGTGGGGAGGTTAGGGTTAGGCACTAGGGGGAGTAGGTTAGGGTTAGGCACTAGGAGGGTTAGGGTCAGGCACTAGGGAGGGAGGTTAGTGTTAGGCACTAGGGGGGAGGTTAGGGTTAGGCACTAGGAGGGGGAGGGTTAGGGTCAGGCACTAGGGGGGAGGTTAGGGTTAGGCACTAGGGGGGAGGTTAGGGTTAGGCACTAGGGGGGGAGGTTAGGGTTAGGCACTAGGGGGAGTAGGTTAGGGTTAGGCACTAGGAGGGAGAGGTTAGTGTTAGACACTAGGTTAGGGTTAGGCACTAGGGGGGAGGGTTGGGGTCAGGCACTAGGCGGAGGTTAGGGTCAGGCACTGGGGTGGGAGGGTTAGGGAAGGGACAGGGGGAGGGTTAGGATACTGACCAACAAAGTGTCAGTGTTCTAACCCTGTTGGGATGCCGAACGTTGGCATCCCATATGTATTCCCTGTACATGTAGCTGTAGGTACCGTCCGTGAGTAACACACCTAATCCCGGCTTCTTTCCTCCGAAATTCTGATGTTTTTCTCACACAGAATAAGCCTCTGTATTGGCCATTTAGGTTACTATATAAGGGATAATAAATAGATCAGGTCCCTGTAAGAAAACAAATGGCACATAATTGGCAATCTAAAGCTGTCTGGCTGGTATATCTTATCTCAAAGCCTCCTGACAGTGTTATTAATATTGGTCACTTAATATAATTCTGCTATTTATCTCTCAGCTGCAATAACAACATTGTATGTTAGACGGGGATCTTGTATGAGTCACTAACGTGTCAGCTCTCCATAACACGGCCATTAAATCACAAACGATGATAATAATGCACAATTAGAAGCACCAGCAATAGAAAGGTCACGTCTTTTCCTCTGGAGGAAATTCTGGGATGAGCAGAGTCTGCAGTAATTGGGGCCGGTATGAAATAGCAAAGCCGGGCTGTGGGGAGGGGGCCGGCTGTCCTCACACTCAGGGACTGGGGGAATATCCCAGAGTTTATCAGAGATCCTGTAAGGAAACCATTATTTTACAGACACCGGACTACGGAAACTTTCTAGGTTTTAGGAAACTGTTGCGATGTGGGCGCAATTTACACAATCCCCGCACAGATTTCCAGAAACGGACTGTTTGGTTTTCTAGGTAACCACAGACTTCTAACCCCAGAGATCTCCAGATTCTATGGGTGCATGGTAAAAGTAACCATCTCTGTTCATCGTGTTATCCTACAGGGTCATGTGAAAACCTCTCGTCTAAAATCAGAAAATCTTGAGGTAGATCCGCGTCACTGTGTTTAGCATTTACAGTGACATTATATTTATAATCGTGCGTCTACGGGTCACTCTGTTCATAAAGGGCACATTTCATATTAAGTTTTTTTTCATCATCTCCAAGTGCCTAAAATACAGCAAGTAGCAATCGCCATAGTGCAACATAAGCAGGAGAATGGGTCATATTTTGGCCTTGCTAGGGCTGCCCCAGTTCCCTGTAAGAGCTGTCAGTGTCATGCACAACTGGAGGGGTGTAAAGCGCACAAGCATTGGACTATGGAGCAGTGGAAACGCATATTTTGGAGTGACATTTTGCTATTCATTTCATCTGGTATTTATTTATTTATATACTGTAGTATAATAAATAGTATTTTACATTAATCTTAAGTTGATGTGTCTTTTGGGTCCGGGATAAGCATTGTGGCGCTATCCTTTACTACATTTTCTTAACTCGGTCTTAGGAGAGCTGCCGGCTACGATTTAGCTGCATAGAGGTGGGCACCCTAATATATTTTCCTATCAGTAACAGTATACAGCATCTCTGCCCGCACAGCAGTCAGATAACCACGCAGTATATCAGTAACAGTATACAGCATCTCTGCCCGCACAGCACTCAGATATCCACGCAATATATCAGTAACAGTATACAGCATCTCTGCCTGCACAGCACTCAGATAACCACACAGTATATCAGTAACAGTATACAGCATCTCTGCCCGCATAGCACTCAGATAACCACGCAGTATATTAGTAACAGTATACAGCATCTCTGCCCGCACAGCTCTCAGATATCCACGCAGTGTATCAGTAACAGTATACAGCATCTCTGCCCGCACAGCACTCAGATAACCCGCAGTATATCAGTAACAGTATACAGCATCTCTGCCCGCACAGTACTCAGATAACCACACAGTATATCAGTAACAGTATACAGCATCTCTGCCCGCACAGCACTCAGATAACCACGCAATATATCAGTAACAGTATACAGCATCTCTGCCTGCACAGCACTCAGATAACCACACAGTATATCAGTAACAGTATACAGCATCTCTGCCCGCATAGCACTCAGATAACCACGCAGTATATTAGTAACAGTATACAGCATCTCTGCCCGCACAGCTCTCAGATATCCACGCAGTGTATCAGTAACAGTATACAGCATCTCTGCCCGCACAGCACTCAGATAACCACGCAGTATATCAGTAACAGTATACAGCATCTCTGCCCGCACAGCACTCAGATAACCACGCAGTATATCAGTAACAGTATACAGCATCTCTGCCCGCACAGCACTCAGATAACCACGCAGTATATCAGTAACAGTATACAGCTTCTCTGCCCGCACAGCATTCAGATAACCGCATAGTATATCAGCAACAGTATACAGCATCTCTGCCCACACAACACTCAGATAACCACACAGTATATCAGTAACAGTATACAACATCTCTTCCCGCACAGCACTCAGATATCCAAGCAGTATATCAGTAACAGTATACAGCATCTCTGCCCGCACAGCACTCAGATAACCAAGCAGTATATCAGTAACAGTATACAGCATCTCTGCCCGCACAGCACTCAGATAACCAAGCAGTATATCAGTAACAGTATACAGCATCTCTGCCCGCACAGCACTCAGATAACCATGCAGTATATCAGTAACAGTATACAGCATCTCTGCCCGCACAGCACTCAGATATCCACGCAATATATCAGTAACAGTATACAGCATCTCTGCCTGCACAGCACTCAGATAACCACACAGTATATCAGTAACAGTATACAGCATCTCTGCCCGCATAGCACTCAGATAACCACGCAGTATATTAGTAACAGTATACAGCATCTCTGCCCGCACAGCTCTCAGATATCCACGCAGTGTATCAGTAACAGTATACAGCATCTCTGCCCGCACATCACTCAGATAACCCGCAGTATATCAGTAACAGTATACAGCATCTCTGCCCGCACAGTACTCAGATAACCACACAGTATATCAGTAACAGTATACAGCATCTCTGCCCGCACAGCACTCAGATAACCACGCAATATATCAGTAACAGTATACAGCATCTCTGCCCGCACAGCACTCAGATAACCACACAGTATATCAGTAACAGTATACACCATCTCTGCCCGCATAGCACTCAGATAACCACGCAGTATATCAGTAACAGTATACAGCATCTCTGCCCGCACAGCACTCAGATAACCACACAGTATATCAGTAACAGTATACAGCATCTCTGCCCGCACAGCACTCAGATAACCACGCAGTATATCAGTAACAGTATACAGCATCTCTGCCCGCACAGCACTCAGATAACCACGCAGTATATCAGTAACAGTATACAGCATCTCTGCCCGCACAGCACTCAGATAACCACGCAGTATATCAGTAACAGTATACAGCTTCTCTGCCCGCACAGCATTCAGATAACCGCATAGTATATCAGCAACAGTATACAGCATCTCTGCCCACACAACACTCACATAACCACACAGTATATCAGTAACAGTATACAACATCTCTTCCCGCACAGCACTCAGATAACCAAGCAGTATATCAGTAACAGTATACAGCATCTCTGCCCGCACAGCACTCAGATAACCAAGCAGTATATCAGTAACAGTATACAGCATCTCTGCCCGCACAGCACTCAGATAACCATGCAGTATATCAGTTACAGTATACAGCATCTCTGCCCGCACAGCAATCAGATAACCATGCAGTATATCAGTTACAGTATACAGCATCTCTGCCCGCACAGCACTCAGATAACCAAGCAGTATATCAGTAACAGTATACAGCATCTCTGCCCGCACAGCACTCAGATAACCATGCAGTATATCAGTAACAGTATACAGCATCTCTGCCCGCACAGCACTCAGATATCTATGCAGTATATCAGTAACAGTATACAGCATCTCTGCCCGCACAGCACTCAGATAACCACACAGTATACAGTATCAGTAACAGTATACAGCATCTCTGCCCACACAACACTCAGATAACCACACAGTATATCAGTAACAGTATACATCTCTTCCCGCACAGCACTCAGATAACCAAGCAGTATATCAGTAACAGTATACAGCATCTCTGCCCGCACAGCACTCAGATAACCAAGCAGTATATCAGTAACAGTATACAGCATCTCTGCCCGCACAGCACTCAGATAACCATGCAGTATATCAGTTACAGTATACAGCATCTCTGCCCGCACAGCACTCAGATAACCATGCAGTATATCAGTTACAGTATACAGCATCTCTGCCCGCACAGCACTCAGATAACCAAGCAGTATATCAGTAACAGTATACAGCATCTCTGCCCGCACAGCACTCAGATAACCACACAGTATATCAGTAACAGTATACAGCATCTCTGCCCGCACAGCACTCAGATAACCACGCAGTATATCAGTAACAGTATACAGCATCTCTGCCCGCACAGCACTCAGATATCCACGCAGTATATCAGTAACAGTATACAGCATCTCTGCCCGCACAGTGTCAGTAGCTATCGCTATATATATATATAGTACGAGCTAAACCTCAAAAACAGATGGTCTAATAAAATAATCAAAAAAATTGCATTACTTAATGCTTTAATATCAGACTTTGATCGTGCGCGAGGTTTGTTTCCCGTTGCTCATCAGGAGTAAAGCTGCCCAAACACAGGAAGGGCACCGCAGGGCAGGGGGCGCTGTTTTGGCCTGTCACTTTTCCTGTTTATTATCCTCCTCTCTTGTAGCCAGTGGTGTAACTAGGGTATTTGGAGCCCAGGGCAAATTTGAAAAGTGAGCCCCCCCCCCCCCCCCCGATGTGCGCGCGGCAAAAAAAATGGGCGTGGTCACTTAAAAATGGGGCGTGTCAACATGACACACACCCCTTTATTTTCACACTGAACATTCCTATCCATATGCACCTTAACCCCAGTAGTACCCCTTATACAGTACCCCCAGTATGCAGTTGTGGTCCCTCTTATGCAGGCCCATAGTAGTGCCCCTATACAGTATCCCCAGTAGTGGTCCCTCTTATACAGCCCCCAATTAGTTCCCCTTACTCAGTACCCCCAGTAGTGGCCCCCCAAAATGCAGAGCTCCATGTAGTGTTCCCCCTTATGCAGTGCCCCCAGTAGCAGTCCCCACAATGCAGAGCGCCCAGTAGCCCCTTATGCAGTGCCCTTTATATGGTGCCCCCAGTAGTAGTCCCCCCCCATATGCAGTGCCCTTTATATAGTGCCCCCAGCAGTAGTCCCCCTCCATACAGTTTTCCCAGTAGTGGTCCCCCTGATGCAGGCTCCCAGTAGTGACCCCCCCTATCCAGTGGTCCCTGTAGTGGTCCCCCCAGTGCTGTGCCTCTAGTAGTAGGCCCCTTTTATAATGCCCCCAGTGGTAGTTCCCCCCCCCCAAGTAGTAGTCCCCAGTAGAGGTTCCCCCTCCCGATTAAGTGCCCCCAGTAGTAGCCCCCCCCCAGTAGAGGTCCTCCCAATAATGGTGCCCCCAGTAGTAGCCACCCCTCCCCAGTTGTGCCCCCACTCCCAGTAGAGGTTCCCCCAGTAGTAGCCACCCCCCTCCCCCATTGTGCCCCCAGTAGTGCAGATAGGTTTAAAAAATATATATATAAAAATATACTTACCTGAATCCAAGCTGTTGCTGCTTCGGTCCGCGATACCGCTCCCGCCGACGCCGCCCGCCAGTCCTCCCGGGCTAGCGCGCTCAGTATTGTGGGACAGACGTCATGATGTCATGACCTCTGTCCCATTACCCACTGCAGGAGCCGGACGGAAGCCCGGCTCTTGCAGTGGGTGCTGCAGCAGTCAATGAGAGTCTATCTGACTGTTATTGGCTGCTGTTTAACACACGCCACCAGCGCTGGCGACGATGCTTGTGTTATGCCCAGCCTGAGCCCGCCTCCTAGCGCTATTGGGCAAGCGCTCAGGGGGAGGGAACGGGCGCAGCTGTGCAGCACAGGACCGGCGCTGGAAGCCTAGCGCCGGTCCTCTGTAAATGTGTACCGCTGACCGCACTCATTGCGGTCCGCGCTACACTGGCTAACTAGGGCTAGTGGGCCGGTACCGTGGCCCGGCGGTGCCCCCCCGTGCGGCCGGTCCCACGGCGCCCAGGGCACGCACCCCGCTCGCCCTGCCCTAGTTCAGGCACTGCTTGTAGCTTCCTCTTCTTTTATCCCCAGCATCTCCTGGCCTCTCCTATCTCTTCCCTGGCCCTTCCCCATGAGGCCATGGCCCTCTCTCAGGTGCACTATCTTATGTCCCTATTTATCCCCAGCATCTCCTGGCCTCCCCTATCTCTTCCCTGGCCCTTCCCCATGAGGACATTGCCCTCTCTCAGGTGCACTATATTATGTCCCTATTTATCCCCAGCATCTCCTGGCCTCCCCTATCTCTTCCCTGGCCCTTCCACATGAGGCCATGGCCCTCTCTCAGGTGCACTATATTATGTCCCTATTTATCCCCAGCATCTCCTGGCCTCCCCTATCTCTTCCCTGGCTCTTCCCCATGAGGCCATGGCCCTCTCTCAGGTGAACTATATTATGTCCCTATTTATCCCCAGCATCTCCTGGCCTCCCCTATCTCTTCCCTGCCCCTTCCCCATGAGGCCATGGCCCTCTCTCAGGTGCACTATATTATGTCCCTATTTATCCCCAGCATCTCCTGGCCTCCCCTATCTCTTCCCTGGCCCTTCCCCATGAGGCCATGGCCCTCTCTCAGGTGCACTATATTATGTCCCTATTTATCCCCAGCATCTCCTGGCCTCCCCTATCTCTTCCCTGGCCCTTCCCCATGAGGCCATGGCCCTCTCTCAGGTGCACTATATTATGTCCCTATTTATCCCCAGCATCTCCTGGCCTCCCCTATCTCTTCCCTGGCCCTTCCACATGAGGCCATGGCCCTCTCTCAGGTGCACTATATTATGTCCCTATTTATCCCCAGCATCTCCTGGCCTCCCCTATCTCTTCCCTGGCCCTTCCCCATGAGGCCATGGCCCTCTCTCAGGTGCACTATATTATGTCCCTATTTATCCCCAGCATCTCCTGTCCTCCCCTATCTCTTCCCTGGCCCTTCCCCATGAGGCCATGGCCCTCTCTCAGGTGCACTATATTATGTCCCTATTTATCCCCAGCATCTCCTGGCCTCCCCTATCTCTTCCCTGGCCCTTCCCCATGAGGCCATGGCCCTCTCTCAGGTGCACTATATTATGTCCCTATTTATCCCCAGCATCTCCTGGCCTCCCCTATCTCTTCCCTGGCCCTTCCCCATGAAGCCATGGCCCTCTCTCAGGTGCACTATATTATGTCCCTATTTATCCCCAGCATCTCCTGGCCTCCCCTATCTCTTCCCTGGCCCTTCCCCATGAGGCCATGGCCCTCTCTCAGGTGCACTATATTATGTCCCTATTTATCCCCAGCATCTCCTGGCCTCCCCTATCTCTTCCCTGGCCCTTCCCCATGAGGCCATGGCCCTCTCTCAGGTGCACTATATTATGTCCCTATTTATCCCCAGCATCTCCTGGCCTCCCCTATCTCTTCCCTGGCCCTTCCCCATGAAGCCATGGCCCTATTTAAAAAATGTGGGGGTGCAATACTCTCTCTGGCACAGGGCACCAAAAAGTCTAGTTACGGCTCTGGACAGAAGTACGGTGTCAGTGGGTCAGATTTGATGTGGTAGAAAACGGTCTCAGTGCTGTATGATGTCATTGTTGCAACTGTTTGTTGCTCGTATATTTATTACTGCCATCAATACATGTTATTATCGTATCCTTTGCTCATATAGAGCCAACATACTCTGCACTGTACAATAGGAGAATGTATATTCTTTCACATCACTTCTTTCATAGTGGAAGAAGGTCCGAGTCATTAGTGGGATCCATTAAGAGCCCTCCGGCAGCGCAAACGCATTAGCTCAGGTGACGCACGCACACACTGTCGGGTCAGGCCTAGCAGTGTAACATTCCGCTTAGTAGCTGCAGAATAAGCAGAGGAGGGATCACGGGGTCAGACGCCGTCCCCTCCCCGGTGCAATATCGAATTGCTCCGGTATGTTAGTATCCTCTGCTGTAACTCGCGGCGAGTTGGACATATCATTATTAGGAGCCATTCAAGCATGAATAGTCCCATTAGTGAGAAGATAACCTACCAGTATGTTTTTGTGACTATTGGGGAAACCTGAGCACCGAATCCAGTATAACATGGGGAGAACATAAACCATCTCCTCACAGTAATGACCATGGGGGGAGGAAACCCAGAGGCCCTGTGCGGTTATCATGCTATATATTAACCACTCTATCACTGTGCCATCCTTACCGTGCCAACCTTGCCGTGCCATCCTTGCCATACCTATTCAATCATTTAGGGGCATAATTATCATTAAATATTTGCAGCATATACCCACACATACTATGTATCCCCCTGATGTACTATGGTGGGATTGCAGCAGATATCGGAGTCCCTCCATTTCCATCTGTGACCCCCCCATAAGTTTCTATGAGTGATACCAAGCTGTCAGATATGCCACGTTCTGGAATGCTTCACATTCCTGGAGTATGCCGCTGTATCCCATAGGCTACACCTTGCAACACTTACCGGGAGAGGGATCTCCTGGAGCCCCCCCTGGCAATGGCCGCTGCACATGCGTGGTCAGTAGACCGTACATGCATGGTCAGTAGACCGTACATGCGTGGTCAGTAGACCGTACATGCATGGTCAGTAGACCATACATGCGTGGTCAGTAGACCGTACATGCGTGGTCTGTAGACCGTACATGCGTGGTCTGTAGACCGTACATGCATGGTCAGTAGACCGTACATGCGTGGTCAGTAGATCGCACATGCGTGGTCAGTAGATCGCACATGCGTGGTCAGCAGAGTGTACATGCGTGGTCAGTAGAGTGTACATGCATGGTCAGTAGACCGTACATGCGTGGTCAGTAGACCGTACATGCGTGGTCAGTAGACCGTACATGCGTGGTCAGTAGACCATACATGCGTGGTCTGTAGACCATAAATGCATGGTCAGTAGAGTGTACATGCGTGGTCAGTAGGGTATACATACGTGGTCAGTAGATCGCACATGCGTGGTCAGTAGACTGTACATGCATTGTCAGTAGACTGTACATGCGTGGTCAGTAGATCGCACATACGTGGTCAGTAGAGTGTACATGCGTGGTCAGTAGAGTGTACATGTGTGGTCAGTAGACCGCACATACGTGGTCAGTAGAGTGTACATGCGTGGTCAGTAGAGTGTACATGCGTGGTCTGTAGACCATAAATGCATGGTCAGTAGAGTGTACATGCGTGGTCAGTAGGGTATACATACGTGGTCAGTAGATCGCACATGCGTGGTCAGTAGACCGTACATGCATTGTCAGTAGACTGTACATGCGTGGTCAGTAGATCGCACATACGTGGTCAGTAGAGTGTACATGCGTGGTCAGTAGAGTGTACATGTGTGGTCAGTAGACCGTACATGCATGGTCAGTAGACCGTACATGCATGTTCAGTAGACTGTACATGCGTGGTCAGTAGACTGCACATGCGCAGGAGTCCCAATAGTGCAGACACCACTGATGCGGGCATTTCACTCCTAGTGCATAACAGGGGCGTTCTCCTTTCGGAGGCTCTGTACCTGCATTTGTTAGTTATAGATTTGGGCGGTATTACTGCATACTGCAACACGATTTTGGGCACTAATATCATGCCCAGATGGCATTTAGCATGTTATTATTGATAAATGGACCCTTTAATAAGTAACTTTGCAGAACCTGAAACAGAAAACAGCAGCAAGTTTGTTACGGAGAAAAACTACAATGTTAATCATCATATTACATGATTTGGATGGCTTTCCTATTGATATTGATTAGTATTTTCTTCTGATTGAAGGTACACCGGTTCTGCAGTTGAGCGCCAAGGAACCACATCGATGAGGAAGGTATAATATATTTGAACACAAACCAATTTCTGAAATTGCTCACTCTATGGCATGATTATACTGACATGGTATAAAACAGGATATATTATTCCACACGTCCATTTACAGGTAACAATAAATGTGTCTGAAGATGAAATGTAACAATTTTTGATCCTTTCTGTAACGTATTCTGCAGTACTTGTCACTTAGATGCATCTTGTGTCGCTGTCCGGCATAGAGTTCTCTGTACTCAGAAGCGTTAGATTCTGCAGCTGAGGCTGAAGCACCCGGTCTATGGCCTAGGACAGGACATGGTGCGGGGAACGGTTCAGACTGTCAGTCACTGTGTAAATCCACCATTGTGAGGCAGAGAGTAGCAGTAATGTGTTAAGTGCTATTCGGCTGCGATGCATCAGTTCACGCAGAAGTAATTCAGTCTCGCTGGCAGGTCAGCCAAAGGGAAGTCAATTAATAGAATTCTATGTACATTATATAACCAGGAAACTGTTACTCAGGGTTTATAGCCACATCCAGCCTTTAATGACAGCTGCAAGTGCATGGCTTATCTACCTACATCTATGGATGATATAAAGGAATGTGTGCAGACAAAATTAGACTGGGGGGCATACCGGCTGAACTGTAAAGTTGGGCCCACACGTATACAATCCTCAGCTCGATATCCTACAATTGTTTAGGTGTGTATGCAGTAATTTTGTAGGATCTTTAGTTGATTAACTGCTTATACCGCTGATTCAAGGGTCCGATTCCAAACGGTGAATGCGCCCTTCTTACAAGCAAATACAGGATTTGTAAGGGTGGGGTTCTATATGTGTGCTTAACCTTTATATAATAATAATAATAATAATAATAATAATAATAGAGATCCCAAGATCAGCCGCCCCCTTTCTTAAACTCAGACCCCCTTCTCTCTCATCAAACGTCATAGCCCATATTTGACAGACCCTTCAGTCATTGAATGTCATGGACCGATCTGAACACCCTGAACCCAGATCTGCAACCCCGTACCACTGGCAACCTTACCCCAAATCTGCACACCTTACCCCTTTCACCCCCTCTCATTTAAAGTAATTTCCCTTTCCAGATAGGATCCCAGTCATCCACATTGACAGCTTGCAGGGATAGCATAGACCATGGGTCTTCCACCTTGGCCCTCCAGCTGCTGTGGAACTACACTTCCCAGCATGCACTGCCATAGTTTTAGCATGCTGTTATATCAACTAGGTGGAAGTGCTTGCTGGGATGTGTAGTTCCACAGCAGCTGGAGGGCCAAGGTTGAAGACCCCTGGCCTAGACCATGACCCCTATAGCAATCTGACCATGTGAGCACATTAATTACCTGCGTCTCCGCCTAGCAGATGTGAATACTGGTTGTATTTTATGGGAAAATTAGCGCTGTTTGCGCGTTGAGCTCAGTCAGATAAATATTTTATATAAAGCTTGTGCACGTGACTGCTGGTCAGGGGTGCATCTAGGGATCTGAGCGCCCCTGGCAAGGTAATGGACTGGCGCCCCCCTCCGCCCATAATTTCAGGAAGTGCCCCCCAGTAGTAGTCCGCTCTATGCAGTGCCCCCAATAGTAGTCCACCCTATGCAGTGCCCCCAGTAGTAGTCCCCCTTATGCATTGCCCCCAGTAGTAGTACCCCTATATAGTGCCCCCAGTAGTCCACCCTATGCAGTGCCCCCAGTAGTAGTCCTCCTAAACAGTGCCCCCAGTAGCGGCCATCACCCCCCCATAACGTGACCCCAGTAGTGGCCCCCACAATACAGAGCCCCCAGTAGCGACCACCCCCCATAACATGCCCCCAGAATACAGTGCCCCCAGTAGCGTCCATCTCCCCCCCCTAACGTGCCCCCAATAGCGGCCACCCCTATACAGTGCCCCCTAGTAGTCACACTCTGCGTGCTCTGCTGTGCCAGATAAAAAAAAAAAAAGGCAACTTACCTGATCCCGCTCCTGACAACAACCGCCACTGTCCAATCCTCCGGCCCGCTCTCGCTTCTGAGGTCTCTCCCATGACCCGCTGCGGGTCCCTCTGTGGAAGCAGCAGCTGATGAGAGTCTGTCTGACTCTCATTGGCTGGCTGCTATAACAAACAGACAGCCACCGCTGGCGGCTGTGTGTTTGTAAATTGTGTAGGGCAGACCACTCTCACTGCGGAAGCCCTACACTTAGGGCCCGGGGGACTAGCGGGGTAGTCTACCCATTAGCTGCTGGTGGCACTGCCGGACGGCGCCCCCCCCCTTTGGCCGGCGCCCCTGGCGAGTGCCATCCTGGCCAATGGGTAGATACGCCCCTGCTGCTGGTGGATATTATATCGCTCCTAGTGGTTTTATATATATGGGCTAATGACATAAATCACAGCGATCTTCCTTATAGCAGTTACAAGGCAGCAGATGAGTTATTTTATACAGGATGATGGAAGCCCAAGGCGACTTTTGTCATCTATATATTTTCAATGGTTAGTAGTTTTATCACTGTAATAGATCCACTCAGCGCTGAGCCAGTAACATTTGCGCCAGGTGTATTCCAAGTGTCCAACAGGTACACTTACACCCAGCCAGGGCATAAACACAGGAAACATTTTTAAAGATTTATTTTCAGATTCGATATGAGGTTTCATTTAAACAAAAATCCCCCTATAATACAGCATAAAGCACTTATCGGCTTTAGAGGTCTATTTACTAAGCAGTGTTAGGACACAGGGCCTCATTCAGAGGCGGTCGGAGGATGCAAGCGGTCGCTCAGAAACTGGGCGGCCGCTTGCATCCTGACCGCCCGCCTCTGTTGCGGTCGTTAGGCTGTGGGTTAACACCCACAGCTCTAACGACCGGTCGGGTGATGGTCGCGATGGTCAGAGACCATCGCGACCATCGGGGCTTACGACGAGACCCTAGGGTAGGGTCTCACTTGTCGTAAGCCCCGGAGAGCTTCTGGCTCTGTCAGAGCCGGTAGCTCTCCACTAACATCACTAGTGATGTCAGTGGGGCCTCCCCCAAATGGCAGGCGTTTCCATGGGAACGCCTCCGTTTGGGCTGCCACCCCCCAGGCCTGCCTTCCAAACGGAGCGAGCTGTCAATCAACATCGACAGCTCGCCCCCTTTGGAAAGAGACCCGCTACGACCGGCGCTGTCGGTCGTATCGGGTCTCACGCATGCGTACGAGGGAGCCGGCTCCCTCATGCGCATGTGCACTGGCAAAATATCGAGGCAGCCGTGCGGTCGTAGACCGTACGGCTGCCTCTGAATAAGGTCCACAGAGTGGAAAGTGATAAGAAAGTGATAAGGTGCCAGCCAATCATCTCCCAACTGTCATTTTTCAAGCCTGTGAGATGGCAGTTAGGAGCTGATTGGCTGGCACCTTATCACTTTCTTATCACTTTTCACTCTGTCTCTGTCTCCTAACACTGCTTAGTAAATAGACCCCTTAGAGGTGAATCTGCAATCAGCCAATGAGACACTGCTATCTAGTTCTGCTGGCCGTCATTATTATAATCCCCGTGTACTGTATACGCGCCAACACACAGATCTCTGCAAGTGGTACGGCTACTGACAGGCGCACATGCGTCTCCGTGCAGGTCTACCTTACTCGCAATTATGCCATTACTCATCTCAGTCTGCATTAAGACGCCTCTTCTCCGCCTCTCCGATCATAAGGAAACGCAACTAATTTCAGGTGCAAATACATCAGCGTATGCACAGAAGCTTACAGCCTGTTCTGCGCGCATACGCTGTACAGTAAAAATCTTGCGCTAAGCGAACGAGCATTTATATAGTGTCAGCCCCAAAGTGTCTGTGATGGAATTCTGCGAGACCAGCTACTGGATCTTTTTGCGTTTCGCACTCTGAGCATAATGCGCCATTGACGTGGGAGTGACACTGCGGTGACTGGAGCCTGTCGTCGTCAAAATTTGCGTTTTCTATTCAGAACGATTTGATTGGTTCCATACATTTACATTTCTCTCGGTGTTAATGTTGTCTGGTGCTATGAATCTTTTATGAAATGTTTCATTCATCACATATAATACTGGATATATTCTTAGAAAAGAGCATTTCATATGCATGGTATGCAGGCGTACTGTGTCTCGCTGCTGTATATTTATATATGGGAATCATCTGTGATTATTTCTGTAAGCAGCAGTTACAGTCCTGGGGTTCTGTCAGTATAGCCGGCCTTGTACAGTAACATATCTTTATCTTCCCAGCACAGGATTGTTAGTAGTTTACAAATTGACAAATTATTTTTGATGATATGTATGGAAAAAACGTGTGGACTTTCCTGTAAAATATACCGAGTGCCTTAAACAAGAATTAATTATTACAGATAAATATTATTGTTAGGAATAAAAAATCGAAGCAAATTATAATTTGCACATTCTGATATAAAATGTCAGCCAGCGATTCAAACCTTATACCCCCACCCACCGCGGCTACTGACAGTCCGAGCCATGAGTGCCTTCCCCCAACCCAGGCTCCACAGCCCATGGGGCCGGGTAACAGCTCCACCTCACACCTAACCCTCAGGATATAAAGATCTGCTGGGTAACAACAAAAGGGGAGCAGTAGGGATCAGCCAGTAGGGAAGTTGGGAGTGTGTCCTGGGGAGTCTTATCACTAACAGTCATGGTAAAGGGATGAAAGGAGAAGGCTGAGTGGGCAATGGGATAGTCTGGCAGGCCGAGATCAGTACCAGAGGTGGGCACACATCAGGACACAGCAAACAAGATAGGGGCAGGGTCTCTCACCTGAGTTCCCAATCACGGTGACCTGTTGTGTCCATAGCAGCTGCCTTTCCCCTTGGATGTAACCGTGTACAGTTGGATGACCCCAGTACTTGGCATTACATGCGGTACACCAGCAGGGCAGACAGAAGTATTTGCAGGGCTTGACGCGTACACTTGAGTCGTTCACCGAATTAGTGGCATTTGGAGCTTTCTTTTTAGGGTACTGATGTGCTGAGAGGTGTCCGGCTAACTGGGAGAACCATTCCCTGCCTCAGGAACAGGGCAGGAAATAGTGACAGACAACAGCAACAATTGGTCAGGGCAGGTATAGGAACAGGGGACAAGAACACAATATTTCGGCAAATCATGGAGATCGCTGGGAATTCACTGTAGCTGGGATAGACCGAGGAGTAGAGACAGCGGATGCTACACTGGAGGGAGGGAGGCACTACATGGCTAAGGAGAATGCACTGAAATACAAAGGTCCCGGGTTCTAAACCCAGCAGAGCCTCACGTATAACTAGGCCATTATACTCTTATATCTACCCTGGCTCCCTTCAATAATAGAGGGACCCTTCCCAAAAACCCCTGAAGTGATAAGAGGAAGTTTAGCCTAATATCAGTCATAGATCACCATACAGGCCATGTATCTCTGATTCAGTGTTTGTATAGAGTATATGGACACCTCATCCAATACCACAAAGCTGTACACACTCCCATGGCTCCCGTCTTCTGAATGCCAGAAATCCTAATGGACATACCAGCTATTTCGGGAAGAGCACCCCTCCCAATTCTTACCTAGCCACTCACACCCTCCCTTGCAACCACGGATGTCACCTCAACATTGGAATAGAGGGCCTGATTCAATGCCGCTCGTTCGCTCCGAGCGATGTTCGCACATCTGCGCATGCGTATGGGTCGTAATGCGCATGCGCCAACCAGTCATTGCGTTCGGAAATTGTGCGCTCGTAAAACAGCGAGGGGCTGCTAATTTGATTGACAGAATGTACCGTTTGTGGGTGGTAACAGGGGAAGGTGCTTGAAAACGGGGAGTGGAGATCCGAACGCAGGCGTGCCAAACGGTCAAAAGGGCGTTTAATGAGTGTGTATAATTAACAAAGCAGCGTCATCGACCACGTCACTTGGTTGTCTTTTAGCCTGAACTGCTCGCAGTGATTGTGGGAAGTAAAACCTACCACAAGCACTGCGAGCAGTTCAGACGCCTTTCGATGTACTCGATTAATCTAATAAATAGCGGAGATGATGTGTGATGTGAACGGCCAAGGGGCGTCTTTACAAAATAGCGAGCGCATGTTTCGGACGCTCACTCAGACATAGAGGCGTCCACAGACCGCAAAGAGCGAGCGCTCAATTTAAATATCCGGCCCCTTTTTCTAAACGAGTGAGCGCAAATAGCGTCCGGCTCTGAATGAGGTCCAGAGTGGGCAGCAAAAATGTTAGGGCTAAACCAAATGCAAAACTAATTTTTATTAGATGTTATAAAGTTGGCTCCTATTTACAGGTGGGTATAGAAAGACCCTCTCTGATCTTCCCAGACTATGGTGGAACCCAGGTATAAGGCAAATGGACCTACAGTATACACTTCAACCGAGACTTTAATCAGCAGATACCAACCATTTATCCTCTCAACAAAAAAAGGCAAAACATGATACGGATCTGGCAAAGATCATCCAAAACAGTAGATCAGCTCTGTGTGTAGCATCCTGAAGTCAGATTCAGCACCAGAAGTAGTCAGGCCAGGGGCTCACCATGGCGAGATGTGACATAGGTGTAAGCTCGCTAATTTGATACAAATGGATAAGGTTACGAGTGAAGTTAGTAACTAGCAGAGGAAAGGAACCAAACCTCGGCCACCTGGAGCAATAAGACGACACAGTACAGGTAGGAGCACAATAACCTGGCACACAGGATGGGGAGCTGCCTTACATAGGAAGCCCAGAGATGGTGCCAGGGGACCTGCAAGAGCGGAATATCAGCCACAATGAGCTGATCACACAATCAAGGATGGAGTTGTCCATCTCAGGGGGTGATTCAGCTTGGGACGGAATTGCAAAGCTGCACGCAATCAGCTTTGCAATTACAGGCGAGCATCTGTTGTTCAAAATTTGCTAAAGACTGCAAGAAGAGACAAAAACGCATCGCTAGCTAGTACACTGGCCACTGGGACTCACAGTACTTGTACATCTGTGTGCAACTAAGTCGCAAATCTGTGTCAAAATGGTTCCAATACAAGCGGCTGCTTCTATTCCTCCCACCTCGTTCTGTTATGCTTAATCTGCAAACGGCACTAATTTGGCACTCAAGTGCCCACTTACCCATGAGTTCATGCAAACGCCAACAATACTAACCACGCCTGCCAAACCTTCATCACGCAGGACACCCAGATCAAGCGCACAAGTCATCTAAGCCAGACTGAACATATAGACCACTAGATGATGATAAAACGTGGCGTCCGCTGTATATACTGGTACCACTAACACTTCTTACCCACTCCCAAAGGGGTCAGGGGGATCTCATTCCACAGTCAGGCCACTTGCAGGGTTCAGAGCTGCAGGATCACAATCAGAGTATAGATCTAGACCTATATAGCACCTAATAATCTTCCTCACCATCAGCATTTCTGTAACACGGGGGTGTAACAGTTTTACACACAATATGGGGGAGATGTGCCAAGCCTTGGAGAGTAATAATGTGGAGAGTGATAAAGTACCAACCAATCAGCTCCTGTCATTTTTCAAACACAGCCTGTAAAGTAACAGCTAGGAGCTGATTGGTTGCAACTTTCTCACTCTCTAAGACTTAGTGCATCTCCCCCTATATTTACCTTTATGTCATTTATTTGAAGTTGTCTATCATGTAATATTATTGCACAAACTGCTGAATGCTGGACTACAATGTTACATGGTGGAGTTTTCTAGCCTTGTATCTACCACCCACAACAGGACCCCCCACACTCCACGCAGCCGGCCTCAATCACTCCGCGCAGCCGGCCTCCATCACTCCGCGCAGCCGGCCTCCATCACTCCGTGTAGCCGGCCTCCATCATTCCCCGCAGCCGGCCTCCATCACGCCGCGCAGCCGACCTCCATCACGCCGCGCAGCATCCATCACTCCGCACAGCCATCCTCCATCACTCCGCGCTGCCGACCTCCATCACTCCGCGGAACCGGCCTCCATCACTCCGCGCAGCCGGCCTCCATCATTATTTCAAGTATTTAGACTTTATTTTGAACAACTTTTGCTGTGCTGGTTCCTTATTGTATTTTACTAGAGATCGTATATCTTTAATTGCTACAGTTATAGCAGAACTCGTGTAATGAGAAGTCATTTCTAGCATTAGCGATGATTTCCGGGCTGTGGCTGCCGGTGCTGCGTGTTGCGCTGCGGGTGAGGACCCCACGCAGATGGCTCATCAGATTAAGTTATTGCAATATCTCCATCTTATTTCACAACCTAGCTGGAGTTAAACGACGTTCCTTTAGTATATTCATTAGTTTTACTGTATGTCTGAGGCCAGAATTAATGTTTATATAATGTATTTTCCGGAATAAAGACCTATGGATAAGCATGTTTAGATAACAGGAATGTATAATGTTATTGCTCATTCTGTCAGGCTCCGGCAATGAGCATACGGTATCGCGCTCCAGCTCCAGGGGGGAGCATGTAACATACAGGCTTTATACAGAGACCCTACCAGCAAATATCTATTCAGTGTATTTCTTGGGTATACTGTAGTAATCAGCTTCTGTCATTTATCTCACACACACTCTGAAATGACAGACGTTGATTGGTTGCTATGGGCAACGTCTTCACTCAATGGGCACGATTCTATTCAACGAGAAGTGAATAGCGCCGGGAATCAGCTGCTGGAGCTATTCAATTCATTCGCGCTGCTAAGCCCGTCTAAGCGACTAAGGATTTCTTCTCGCATCCCTCCGGGGATGTGAGCAGAAATCCGACAAAAGTCCAGGCGCTGTTTTCTGCCCTTAGCGCCGGGTAAACAGCATTGTGCCGGGAGGTTTAGTCAGGGAATGCCCGTTCTCGCACATAAACACTCTGTTTAAGGCGTGAGAACGATCCTTCCCCGACCTAACTTTGCGCAGCATTGAATAGCTCCAGGAGCTCATTCCTGGCGCTATTCACTTTGCGTTTAATTGAATCGTGCCCTATCTCTCTCCACAGATTGATACATGATGTAGTTATAATCCCAACGTGCGGGATGCCAGCGTTTAGAATGTGCTATCCCGACGGTAAGTATTGGGGGTAGGGTTAGGCACTAAGGGGGGGTTACGTTAGGTTTAGGCACTGGGGGAGGGTTAGGCACTAAGGGGGGGTTAGGTTTAGGCACTGGGGGAGGGTTAGGCACTAAGGGGGGGTTAGATTTAGGCACTGGGGAGGGTTAGGCACTAGGGGTATGGTTAAGCACTAAGGGGGGTTAGGTTTTCGGTGCGGGTGGAGGTTAGGTTTAGGCACTATGGGTAGGGTTAGGCACTAAGGGGGGGTTAGGTTTAGGGTGCGGGGGGAGGTTAGGTTTAGGCACTAGGGGGAGGGTTAGGCACTAAGGGGAGGTTAGGTTTAGGCACTAGGGTTAGGCACTAAAGGGGGAGGGTTAGGCACTAAGGGGGGTTAGGTTTAGGGTGCAGTGGGGAGGTTAGGTTTAGGCACTAGGGGTAGGGTTAGGCACTAAGGGGGGGTTAGGTTTAGGCACTGGGGGAGGGTTAGGCACTAGGGGTATGGTTAAGCACTAGGGCTAGGGTTAGGCACTAAGGGAGGTTAGGTTTTCGGTGCGGGGGGATGTTAGGTTTAGGCACTAAGGGGGGTTAGGTTTAGGGTGCGGGGGGAGGTTAGGTTTAGGCACTAGGGGGAGGGTTAGGCACTAAGGGGGGTTAGGTTTAGGCACTAGGGTTAGGCACTAAGGGGGGAGGGTTAGGTTTAGTCACTAGGGGGAGGGTTAGGCACTAGGGGTAGGGTTAGGCACTAAGGGGGGTTAGGTTTAGTGTGCGGTGGGAAGGTTAGGTTTAGGCACTAGGGGTAGGGTTAGGCACTAGGGTTAGGTTTAGGGTGCAGGGGGAGGTTAGATTTAGGCACTAGGGGGAGGGTTAGGCACTAAGGGGGGGTTATGCATTAAGGGGGGTTAGGTTTAGGGTGCGGGGGGAGGTTAGATTTAGGCACTAGGGGGAGGGTTAGGCACTCATGGGAGGGTTAGGCATTAGGGGGGGTTAGGTTTAGGGTGCGGGGGGAGGTTAGGTTTAGTCACTAGGGGTAGAGTTAGGAACTAGGGGTAGGGTTAGTAGGGTTAGGTAGGGGTAGGGAGAGGAGTAGGATACTGACCGACACAATCCCAAGCACCGATATCCCATACCCAATCTGTTTGATACATCTCCCCCATGGTGATAAGTCAACGGCCAATATAAACATTGATGTGTGTGAAGTTAACTAAGGGCCACTTTTTATGCTAGTCAGGGGTTTGCTGGGATTTATAGTCCTTTTAGCAGTGATTTGTGGCTAATTCAGTTGGAACCACCTAATGTACTGTACATGGGGATTCATGTATGTCTGGCCCCCTCAGTAAGTGACACCTACAGTAGGAATATATTTTGGCAGGCCACCGCCGCCATCAGTCAGCCAGGACGGTAGAAGTCCATATCACCTCATGTAGATGGCGCTCTGCGCTGCTTCCTTGATAAATGACTTGATGAACGGATTATGGGGGTCATTCAGACCCGCTTTGAAGCGGGTCGATGTTGCCCCACTGCCCTAGTGATGTCAGTGGGAGTGCTTTTGGCTCTGATAGAGCCAAAATCACTCCAGGGCTTGCGGCAGCGAGACCCTACCGCAGGGTCTCCGTCGCAAGCCCGATGGTCGCGATGGTCTTGACCATCGCGACCATCATCATGGACGCTCGCATATGCTGTAGGTGGTCACCCACAGCTATGCGAGCGGCCAGGAAGCTGCTCCATGTTCATGGAGGAGGACACTGATTCAGAGCGAGCGCTCTGGTCAGAGCGTTCGGCTCTGAATCAGGCCCTATGATCCCCCGTCACTTTGAGCAAGTGCTGGTAATTGGGGAAGTTTGGACACCCTGTACCTGTAAGTAACAGGGGCTTCATTTAACATAATGAGTGATGGATCTGCAGGAGATAAGGCTTCTAATTAGACGCATCAGAAAGCTGAGACTCACGAGATATTCTAGATTTAGGGGTAACTTTACTAAGAATCGAGTCTGGGAGAGTTTGCTTTTTTAAACTCGATTAGCTTCACCGAAATTCGGGAGATTTGAGGCTCCTGAAACTCTCAAATTTACCAAGAAGTGAGTTTAGCTGAGAGTGAGATGTCCGATGGTGAAGCAGAACGAGATATCTCCCCCGAGTAGCAGGTTTAGTAGATCACTCACCCGAGATTGCAGTGTCTGCTCTTCGCACAACTCTCCCGAGCAAGCAGCCTGCACATATCAGTGAGATCTGTGTAAGCTGCCTGTGTTGTAGCTGTAAAAAAAAACTGGTTAAATGTTTGTAGAAAAAATTACATAGGGTCCCCCCCCCCCCCCAAAAGCTTAACCAGCCCCGGACTTGCCAGCCTATCCTGGTACCTGCAATTACGGGGAACAAAATGAGTAGGGTTCCAACGTATTTTAGGTACCAGCACCAGGCTGCAGAGCCAGTCCTGGTTTTAATTATAGGGGGAAAAAATTGCGTAGGGGTCCCCCTAAAATGAAAAACGGCCGGGCTATAATGCCACAGCCCGGTGACCCTATTACTGGGGCTCCGTGGCCTAAGCATTATCAGCCCAAGCCGCTCAGGCCAAGCTGGGGATCTCAGGGAAGTGGGATCCCCCCCCCCCCCCCGAAACCCCAGGCTTTGTCTGAAGCTCAGAGCTCTTCCCCGCACCCCTGGTCTGTGGGTACAGGGGTAATAAAGTGATAAATATAAGTAAACTATTGTATTTTGCAGTGGGACTACAGGTGCCAGCATGCCTTTCCTTTGGCACTTGTTCAAATACAAGTGCCAGCAGGTGGCTGGCACCCGTACCCCCACTGTAAAATAAATAGTTAAATAAAGACACCACACACACCTTGCCTAGTAAAACTTTATTCCATATATCTACTCACTCACACATACCTGCTTCCAGATGTTTCTGTCCTCTTCTCCAATGTAGATATCCGTGTGGAATGATCTGCAAAAAAGATTGTAGGGGTACGGGTGCCGGCCGCCTGCTGGCGCTTCTAGTTCCACAAGTGCCAAAGGGCAGGCATGCTTGCACCTGTAGTCCCACTGTAAAATACAACAGTTTACTTATATTTATCACTTTATTAACCCTGTACCCATAGCCCAGGGGTGCGGGGAAGAGCCCCGGGCTTCAGACCAAGCCTGGGGTTTCGGGGGGGGGGGGAGATCCATTCTTGGGAGGTCCCTACTTCCCCTGAGATCTCCGGTTTGGCCTGAGAGGCTTGGGCTGATACTGCTTTGGCCACGGAGCCCCAGTAATAGGGTCTCCGGGCTGTGGCATTACAGCCCGGCCGTTTTGAGTCCGGTGCTGGTTATAATTTTAGGGGGACCCCTACACAATTTTTTCCCCCTATAAGTAAAACCAAGACTGGCCCTGCAGCCTGGTGCTGGTACCTAAATTACGGTGGAACCCTACTCGTTTTGTTCCCCGTAACTTTAGGTATTAGGACAGACTGACAAGTCCGGGGCTGGTTAGACTTTTGGGGGGGATCTCACATAATTTTTTAAATAAAAATTAACCCTTTTTTTTCTATTGACAGGCAGAAACATACATGGATCACAGTGATCTGTGTGTGTTTCTGTCAAACTCGTAGATCACAGGCAGGTGAATTTTTTTTCACAAGTTTTTACAGGAGAGTTTTCCCATCTCATGAGAGTTTAGAAACTCTCTGCTTGGTATATTCCCGAATCCTATCTTCACTAGTGAAAAGGTTCTCGAGTTTTGCCGATGGTGAATTGAAGAGAGTTTGCTAACTCTCCAGCATTTTCCCGTAGCAAAGGAGATCTCTCTCCCGAGTTTAACATTAGTAAATTTGAGAGTGGAAAAAAATGCCCAAACTCTCCAGAGATAGCAAATTCTCCCAAACTCTCAGCTTAGTAAATTTACCCGTTAGTGCGAATTACAAAAGTCACCTCAGGATCTCATCTCCATCACCTTCATATAGACGAGCAGTCCTGTGATCCCAGTGTCATCACGTGGCCTGTGCTGGTAAGTCAGACCGCAATGCTGGGGTCCAACTGCAGACAATCTCTGGGGGATGTTGGAGCAGGGACATGAGAATTACCAGGACCCAGCTCTGCTATTACACTCCGTATAAGGGAGACCAGTTATATAAATCCACATTTAGGGACCTACAGTATATGGATATCCACAGTCCACCAGGCATGGATTATTTCTTGCTTATTGATAGCATGCAGTTAAAGGACCATGAACACATATGTACAATATCTCTTATGTGTTTAAATTCAGTCCATTATTTCTAACCTCACAAAAATACACTGAGAATTGTCTTCTTAATCCAAATTACACGTACATTACATAAGTATACAATACATAGAAGGTAAGGCGTCCATAACTTTATTGCAATTAAACACAATATATAACAGTTTACACTAACTTATACTAAAATAAAGACAGGACACAGACTGCTTTGGTTAAATGGTCATAACTTTCTTTATTAAAGGTATGACCCTGAATTATACTTAAATTATTGAATTTACTTTATTGGGAGGCAAAGAAGGATGCTACAACCAGCTCCAGCCATATGATCTTAGCCAATATTAGGGAACAACTGATACGCCCCCCCTGTGGCCATTGTGACCAATATTAGGGAGCGACTGAAACGCCCCCCTGTGGTCATTGTAAGCTAAGCTGCGAAGACTCACAACCCTTATGACATTGCATAGTACGAGCGTGTCCGCAGAGACTGACGCCCAAAGTCCTCCCGCAGTGGTAGGCCATACTACGACCATTTAAAGGATATGTGCTCCACAATGAATACTCTTACACTTTACGTGGCCGCTGGATTGTAGCACCTTCCCGCCACCGCCAGGTTCCAAAGAACCGCAGCCTGCCACCCAAACCAAAACACTAGACCGCATCCAAACAGGAAAAAACATCACCCAAAAACACACCTAACCCCAAATCTGATAAATGCACCCCATCAGGGCGAAAAAACGGAGCCTGTTCTAAACGTAAACTTGGGTGCCGAACCACCAAACCACCTGACCTAGAGACAAAACGAGAAACAGCCTTGTTAATCTTCCTGCGAGCCTTATCCAAAGCCAACAGGTCCCTCGAACCCCTCCATACATGGTGAGGGATAATTTCCGACCAGACCAAACACACTTCCGGCCACCGGGACCGAAGGGTGCACAAATCAGCCTGCATCCGCAAGATCAGATCTATACCCTTAGACTGCCCCACATCATTGCCTCCAAGGTGAATCACCAGCCATGCCGGGCGCCCACAGCGCATCTCCTGCTGAAACAAGAATTCTAAAAGAGCTGGCCACCGCATGCCCCTGACTCCAAGCCAACGAACCTGACGCCCCCCTAACAACAGGGATGCCCTTTTTGCCATCACATGCCTTTCAGCCCAATAAATAAACGAATGGCCCACAAGCCAGACTTGCTCAGAAGACACGGACATAGCTGTAAAAGAGCAAAAAGAACTAAAACGTCAGTAAAGAAACATTATATGAAGGGATAGAGGTAACTTAGGAGGAGAATGTTAGTAACAATGCCCAGGCGAAGGAGAAAATCCAAAAAACCTCCTTTTTGTTTTTGTGATCCATGAGCCGTGTATAATAAGCCAATTGAATTACGGCCCTTTTTTTTGGAGGAAAAATTAAAAAATCCCTTCACACCCTCAATTTTTGAATGCTAGTCATTCAAAAACTGGCGGGTAAACTACGTTTCTGGGTGAGAAAAACACAACTTAAAGCTTATCACATCTAACATATGATTTATAGGCGGATGACCTCCATCCCCCAATCGCTTGAATGGCAGATGGAGGCAACCCGCTAGCTGCTGCACAAGTAACCGCGCCAATACGGAAAGAATGCGTACCGTAATGCGCAACATCCAAACCCAGCTGCCCAAACAGCGCTTAAACACGGCAGCAAACTGAAACTTAGTCAAAGGGGAGGAGTCAGCATGTAATAACCATTGCGCGCCAACTGACGGGCGCAGACCCGCATATATCCCAGCCAAGCGCAAAGGGCAAATCTCAGAATTAGAATGAGGCTTGATGGTAACCCAACGCCCACGCCCTAACTGATCAGTTTTGGAACGTGGAAGTTTGCACAGGATAGCCCCCGCCTGGATTACCACATGCTTAAATAATAGCCCTGAATCAGCAGACCTCTTACTAGATGCCACAAGCTCACTAATCCGAAACGCGCCAAAAAAAGCAAGCGCAAACGCTAAACGGAACAAAAAAGACTCAAAATCGGAAGATGTAATCAACGAAACTACCCCTATCAACCGCTGCAGCAGTGCCAAGTCAATTGGTCGGCGAGAATCAGCCACCATGGGACTTTCCTTAGCCCAACCCTTAAGGGCCTTAGACAGCACAAAAGACTTTGTGGGATCATGACCGCCGTGAAGGCGAGAGAAAAAAGCAATACCTGCAAGGGCGGAAGCTATGGCCGCTTTAGATCGGCCCCTCTGATAATGGTCCCACACAAATTCAACTAAACGCTGATCTAAAGACTTACCCACCGCAGGATGACTAACCCGATAAGCCTCCCAGTCGCACCAAGCTGCCTCGTAAACTCGCAAAGTTGACGGAGCCAGGGACTTCCGGGCCAGACCAATTAGTCCGGCTCGACAATCTGCCAGACAGAAGACGGACACGTCATCCCAATCGGATTAGCCTCAGGGGCCAACACCCGAAACCTATCGAATTGAAAGCGGGATAATGAATCCGCTATCCCGTTTTCAATGCCCGGTACATGCCGCGCCCTAAAGACAATATTCGCCTTCAAACATCTCAAAACTAAAAACCTCAACAGACGCAGCGCCATAGGAGAGGAAGAACGCTGATTATTAATAGCGTGCACCACGCCCAGGTTGTCGCACCAAAAAATTATGTTCCGGTTAGACAAACTGTCAGCCCATAAATCCACAGCCACTATTATCGAAAAGAGTTCCAATAACAACAGGTTATACTGCAATCCGCGAGCTATCCATGATGCCGGCCATGGAGCATGGCACCATTCCCCTTGAAAATATGCCCCGAAGCCCGTTGACCCTGCAGCATCGGTGAACAACTGCAGTTCAGCATTGTCAACCGGCTGAAATGGCCAAATCAACTCCAGGTTGAAATCCAACAAAAATGAAGCCCACACCCGGAGGTCATCTAGGATTTCCCTGGAAAGGCGAACACTAAAATGCGGGTTGGAGACCCCCGCAATGGCCCTGTTCCAGTTTACGGCAAAACACCCTCCCCATCAGAATGATCCAGCACGCAAAGTGAAATGAACCGAGGACCGACAGCACCTGGCGCAACTTAACCCGCCGAGAATCTAAGCAACATTGAATCTGACCTAGCAATCGCTGCACCTTATCGTCCGGCAAACAGCAGAACCCAGCAACTGTGTCCACTTCGATACCTAGGTAAGACAAGCAAGAAGTCGGACCCTCTGTCTTGTCTGTGGCCACAGGAACGCCGAGCACCCGAAAAAGGGCCTGCGCAGAAAACAACACATCCCCACAAACTGTGCTATCATGCGGGCCGACGAACAAAAAGTCGTCCAAATAATGTGCAATACCAGCATGGCCAGTGCCAGCCTGGATACACCAATGCAAAAAGGTGCTGAACTTTTCAAAATAAGCACACGAGATAGCACAGCCCAAGGGGAGGCACCTGTCAACAAAAAATAGACCGTCTAACATAAAACCCATAAAACGTATGGACTCGGGGTGCAACGGAAGCAGGCGGAAAGCAGATTCCACATCCAATTTTGCCATCAACGCCCCAGGACCAAAACCCCTAATCATAGCGAGCGCCTCATCAAATAGTTGGTATTGCACTTGGCAAAGCGAGTGGGGGATTGCATCGTTCACAGAGCCCCCATGAGGGTACGACAAATGCTGTATCAAACGGAGTTTACCCTGGACCTTTTTGGGCACGACTCCAAGGGGAGAAATGCATAGGTCCTGCAAAAGAGGGGAGGGAAAGGGCCCGGACATACGGCCCAACGCCACTTCAGCAAAGACTTTCTGTCGTACCACATGGGGAAGCTCTCTGGCCGACCGCAAGTTCCGGGAGGAGACTACATGCAAAGCGCCAGCTACGGGTAATCGGAAACCCAAACGAAAACCATCCAGCAAAAATTGGGGCTCGTCCCGCAAAGGATACCAGCCCAACCATTTCGCTAACTCGTCTAGCACCACCGGAGAATAGGCCTTACTTGTCAACTCCGGTAGCGTCAGACCTGCCCCCTGAACCGCCCTTTGTTCCTGACTTACAGTCTTTAGCGGGGTGACTACCGTTACAGATGCGGCAGGAGTGACGAAAACGACACCCTGACCCCCGGGAACACCGAGAGTCATTATAGGCGAAACACTTCCCTTTACAGAGCATGTTCGCTCCAGCACGTGAAGGGAGAGAAGCCTTCCTACCCTGTGCCCCTTCCGCAGGCGCCCTAGTTTCCTGGGTAACAGCTAACCAGACCTCCACATCCTTACGGCCCAGAGGCATAACCAGCTGACCGTCCTGCTTCCTACGAAACTGTTTGTCGTAATCTCTCCAAACAAAGCCCTTGGATTTGATAAAAATATCATGCACCAAATGAATATACTTTATTACATTACGGTTCTCCGTTGGGCGCGTTTCAAGGTAGCAGGCCGAAAAAACCAGTATACCGCTAAGCCAATGATGAAAACCACGGCAAGAATCCTCCCCGCCACCCCCAGGTTTTTTGGCTTTATCTAAAGCTTTCTTCATGTCGTCGGTTAGAGAAAACACATCCACAAACTTACCCTTGCGAATCTTGTCCCTAACTCGCTTACGCAAACCCCTGTCTACTGCCGTATTGGCACAGTGAACCATACCCGCATCTTCAACAGGCGCTACACTAGCAGCTGGAGCTGACTGACGCTTAGCTGCTTTCCTAACCAAACGCTGCGCAACCAGTTTAGCTAATTTTTGCGGGCGCGGCGGAGAGCTAGACGAGGAGCTACTATCGCTAGACCCTGAAGATTCCGTATCGAACTGCAAAGGAGGGACAGCAGACTCACCACCAGCCAGACCCGACATCCCGTCACCGACAGCCTCCGGCACCGCAACATCAGGGGCAACGATCACGTCCCCTGTATCAGGACCGGCCACGGCGCTACCACTCGAGATCCTAGCACCACCAGAAGCCATCACTGGAGCACTAGGCAAAACACTGCGGTGAGACATAGAGGATGGTAAATCACTGGACACCACAGCGGGGGTACTCGGAACTGTCGCTGGGTGAAAAACCGGGACAGGAGGAGAAGGAGTTAAAGGGGGAGGGGCGGCGCAAACCAAGAGAAGGCGCTGGTGGGCATGGGGCAGGACCCTGTGGGGGAACAAACTGTTGCGGCCAAGATGGGGCGGAAGGAGAATTAACGGGAACAGGGTAATTTGGGAAAGGATAAGGCTGGGCAAAAGAGGGGTGCCAATAAGGAAAAGGGGCCCCCGCAGGAGGATAAAGAGGGTAATTGGAAAATTGGCCAGGAAAAGTAGGAAAAACCGAAAGGTTGGGAAACTGAAGGAAAAACTGGGGAGGACCATGAAGTGAGGGAAGGAACAGAGGAAAAAACAGGGAAAGGATGGGCTGCTGAAAGAGGAAAGGGGGGGAGGGAGGAAACAGGCTGGGAGAGGAGGCTGGGAGGAACGGGGTGGGTTATAGAGAGGGGGGGCAGCACCCACCCCGGCAGAAACTGTAGGGTGGTAAGGAACAGGACCCCCAGGGTAATTGGCCCCCATGTAAATAGGGGCTGAAGGCTGGTGATATGGGGCGGGGCCCGGAGGCAAAATGCGACCGCGGGGGGAAGGGGGAGGGTGGCGCTGGCCGCATGGAGGACTGGGCCCCCTGCAGCTTGAAGAAGCATCGCGGGGGTGAAGGGGTGTGCAGCGCTGGCCGCAAGGAGGACCGGGCTCCCCGCTGCTTTATACAGCGCCGCGGGGGGGCGCCCGGCAGCGGGGGACAATAGGACAGGAGCGGAGGGTGGAAGGGCCCGGCTGGAGCTGCACGCGGGCGCAATGAAGGCTGGGCCCCCCGCAGCTTTATACAGCGCCGTGGGGGGGGATCCAGCAGCGGGGGACAGAATGAGGCCAGGAGCGGAGGGAGGAAGGGCCTGGCTGGAGCTGCACGCGGGTGCCGGAAGTGGCCGCGCGCCCGCGAGGTGGTCGTGAGAGGCTGCCTGGGTGAGCGGTGACCCCGCAGGAGACGGGGACCGCTCGCCCGGGGAGGAAAAGGGCCCAGCAGGAGGGAGAACATAGTCGGCGGCGGGGGGCAAGGCCGGTCCCCATGAAGCATTGGAGACTTCGGCCGGGGACAAAATGGACGGCAAGCTAAGGCGCCGCCGTGCAGGAGGAGGTGGGGGGGGGGGGGAACAGGTAAATCCATGAATCGACGGGGGGGGGGTACTGATCATTTTGGGCGGGGCATGAAAAAGGGGGGGGGGGGAGAGGTGAAAGAGAAAGGGAAAGGGGTTGATGGAACAAGGGAGTGAAAATAAGAAAATGAAAAACCAGAGGGGAAGCAAACAGACAGGAGGGGCACAAAAAACAGGAGAATACAAGAGGCAGGGAGAAGAAAACAGACAGGGAGATACAAGATAAATGTCACCGGATACAGTTCCTGAGGATGGCACCCAGGACAAACACCGTCCAGAAAAGGAAGTTGCTGGGCATACACCAGTCCTATAAAGTCCACCAAGCCACTCCCACGAGCTCCCACATGGTCAGCGACCAAACCAACCATGATAACCCCCCCAAACTACTCTACCTAGCAACTACTGACAAATTCCAACCAATTACAAAAAACTAAGGACTCTTATATAGATTTAAACTTAATCAGTTCTCATCTCTTCGTAAACGTGTCATAATCCTATTGTCCAGGGCTTGACAAATTTTTCTAAAACCTAGGAGCCAGGATGAAAGTGTAGGAGCCAGATCACCGTCCCCCCAAAAAAATGACAGGAGTGAGTAAGCAGCACAGCTCTGTGTGTTATACACTATACTAGTCCACAAAATGGTCACAGATGAATGGATACAGTAACATGGAGGCCCCCTCACTGCTCTGCACAGCTCCCCTGCTCCATCCTCTAGTAATAACGGACCACATATCACATAAAATAATGGTGCCAGAAAGTACAACAGAACCCCCCTCCCCTCGTGGTCACACCACTATCCCTCTGAAGCCGCTCCGCAATCCCTGGCCACGCACAGACCCTACTACCAGAGAGCTTTATGCAGCCGGAGATAGGAGACAGTAGACAGCCGGGACGTACAGGAGGATCAGCGTAGACTGGGACAGACAGCAGGGATCAGAGCAGGCCAGGATGTAAGGAGTCATCAGCGCAGGCCGGGACGGACAAAGGCACAGCAGTCACCGCAGGTGACACTCAGCACATGCAGTCCTGTGCAGGATATGACCACCGCAATACTATAGGCACGAATCTCTGCCAGAGCTGATGAGGATCTGCTTCCTCCCTCACTGCAAAATCTGGTAGCCATGGCGACCTGGCCCCCGGGATTTGTTGAGCCCTGCTATAGTCAGTGTCAGGGCCGTATACAGGGGACCAGGCGCACCAGGAAAATCATTGCTTGGACTAACTAAAACTTCTACTCAGTTATGTGGTGATGTCATGTCGTCAGGCGCGCTGCAAATCTGGGCACAAAATCATGGAGGCTCACGTGGCACAGCTGTGGAGCATCGGGCTGCTAGGGACCCCACAAGGGTTATAATTTGTGGGTGGCTAAGCTGAGCTGCCGCCCCCTCCCTTGACTGGTGACCAGGACGAGTGACATCCTCGTAGTTACAGCGCTGGTCAGCGGTGACCTCTGACCTCTGGGTGGTGTCCATCTCTCGTCACCTTTAATTAATGCATCATACAGAGGGAGATTCAGGTGTCTCCGTATTCCAGAGCGATGGATAACTGGGAGCTGAAATAAGGAGAAGAGGAGATGGATGAAAACCTCTAAATCACAGACCTGTAATATAATGAAGAGGGGGGACTCAATACCAGATTCATGAACGCTTGTCATGTTTTGTGACTATAAATGGCAGCTCTTGAGACGCTCTCTACGGTCTATGAAAAGCCCTCACGTTCCCCTGGGCCTGTACTGCCAGGAACCAGTCCGGATAGTAGTGAGGAGTCAGATGGAACACGTACATTATACAGAGGGTGAATGTGCTTACAATCATCTATGCTATATAATAATTACATTTTGTGTATGGTCTTGTTTTCAAGGCTTGGGAACCATGACAACATTAGTTTGCAGCATTTACAGCGATTTAATTTTGCCTTGAAAAATGTCACTCGCAGCCTCTCCAATCACAAAACACTATGGACCTCATTCAAAGCCGCTCGCAAAAAGTGAGCGCTCGCTCTGAATGAGGGCGGCCGCATTTTTATTTTTAACCGGCCTCTTGGCCGCTCGCTAAGCTGTGGGTGACCACCCACAGCTTTTGCGAGTGGCCAGGTGATGATCGCGACCATCGGGCTTGCGACGAGACCCTTGTGGTATGGTCTCGTCTGCCGCAAGCCCCAGTGAGCTTCCTGCTCAAATGTCAGTAGGGCCGCCCAAAAATGGCAAGCGTTCCTTCAGGAATGCCTCCGTTTGTCCAGCCACCCCCCCTCCCCGCCTACAAAACGGGGCGAGCTGTCGATCAACATCAACAGCCGCCCCGTTTGTAGCAAGCCTCGGACTGAGTGAATTTCTCAATCGCTCCAGGGCTTGCGCACGCGCGCAGTGCCCGACCATCGAACCGCTTGCGAGCCGGTCTGAATGAGGGCCTATGTACCAGCCAGGAGTTAGTCTGGTCCTCTGCCTTTTATTCATTCAGCCCCACTGAGTTTATAGCGTAATGTGTGTCTGCCATACATGCCGTTATTATCATTGGTTAGGTAAATGTTTACACAGCTATTTAAGGGTCTACAAGATCCCCCATGTCCGGCCAGCTTGTCCTGTACAGCTACTATAGCTGCCTTTTATCACATTATACTGCTAAAGATCAAAACCCAGATTCAGTCAATCATTTTCTACATGATAGCTACAATCTGATTGGTTACTATGGGCAACAACACTACTTTTTGTTTTTAGAAGCTTTAGTAACTTTCTCCCTCTAGGGAGAGAGGAAGGAATCACTACCAGTGACACAATTGATGATTGGAGTCATTACACTCACCCCAGTCATGGCCGTCGTTAATTATCACCCCTGTATTATGGTGGTTGATTATTAGGGGTAAATTTACTAAGATTTGAGATTTGTCGAGATGCCAATCTCGGGTGAGTTTAGGCATGATTTTCATCTCACAAATATACTAAAGGCAAAGTCAGGTGAGTTAGAGAGAGATTTCTCTCTTCTCACTCGTAAAACTCGGGTGAGGTAGAAAACTCGAATCAACTCACCATCAGGCCAACTCGTAAGTACTTTTCACCTAAAAGATACATCTCTCAAATTTACCAAGAATTGGGATGACAAGCTCGGGTGAGATGACAGCAAACTCTCTGCCAAACTCTCAACCTCCTGAGCTGCGAGTTTAGCAGAAACATACACAAATTATTGTGATTTGTGTATGTTTCTGCCTGTATATAGTTTAATTAGGGTTAATTCTTTTTTAAAAAAAATGACGTAGGGCCCCACCCAAAAGCCTAACCAGCCTCAGACTTGCCAGCCAGTCCTGGTTCCGAAAATTACGGGGAACAAAACGAATATGGTTCCACCGTAATTTAGGAACCAGCACCAGGCTGCAGGGCCAGTCCTGGTTTTAAATATAGGGGGAAAAATTGCGTAGAGGTCCCCCTATATTTAAAACCAGCACAGGACCCAAACCGACCGGGACATAATGCCACAGCCAGGAGACCCTATTACCGGGTCTCCTGGGCCAAAGCATTCTCACCCCAAGCCGGTCAGGCCAAGCCAGGGATCTCAGGGGAGGTGGGGACCCACCAAAAAAGGGGTCCCCCCTCTCCTGAAACCCCAGGCTTGGTCTGAAGCCAGGGGCTCTCCCTCGCACCCCTGGGTTGTGGGTACGGGGGTAATAAAGTGTAAAATCAAAGTAAACTATTGTATTTTACAGTGGAACTACAGGTGCCAGCATGTATGCCCTTTGGCACTTGTGGAACTGCAAGTACCAGCAAGCGGCCGGCACCTGTACCTCCACTGTAAAATAAATAGTTGAATAAAGGCACAACACACATACTTACCTGTAAAGTCATACCGTATATAGTATGACTTTATTACACACTTAACCCACTCACACATACTTACCTGTACCAGCCGGTCGGTCCACTTGTCCCAAGCAGTAATACATTTGGATTTACCTACAAAAAAGATTGTATACTCTCCTACATCCCGGCCCTGCTCTCCGTAGCATCCAGGGTCTTGTCAAAACAATAAAACGACTTACCCGAACCATGTCGAACATGTGTAAGTATATGCTGTTACATATACTTACACCTCGTGAAATGACAGATGAGCAAACTCATCTGTAATTTCTCACGGGCCGCTAGCCAATCAGTGGCCGCTTTACATGTAGTGGCCGCTCATTGGCTGGTTCCACATGGGTCCCAGCCAATGAGCTGTACTATATACGGTGTGTTGTGTCTTTATTTAACTATTTATTTTACAGTGACGGTACTGGTGCCGGCTGCCTGCTGGCACTTCTAGTTCCACGAGTGCCAAAGGGCAGGCATGCTGGCACCTGTAGTTCCACTGTAAAATACAATAGTTTACTTTGATTTTACACTTTATTACCCCTGTACCCACAGCCCAGGGGTGTGGGAAAGAGCCCCGGGCTTCAGACCAAGTCTGGGGTTTCTGGAGAGGGAGGACCCCTTTTTGAGGGGTCTCCACCTCCCCTGAGATCCCCGGCTTGGCCTGACTGGCTTGGGGTGAGAATGCTTTGGCCTTGGAGACCCGGTGATAGGGTCTCCTCGCTGTGGCATTACACACTGGTCGGTTTGGGTCAGGTGCTGGTTTTAAATATAGGGGGACCCCTACGCAATTTTTCCCCCCTATATTTAAAACCAGGACTGTCCCTACAGCCTGGTGCTGGTTCCTAAATCACGGTGGAACCCTACTCGTTTTGTTCCCTGTAATTTTTGGAACCAGGACTGGCTGACAAGTCCGGGGCTGGTTAGGCTTTTGGGTGGGAACCTACATCTTTTTTTAAATTAATTTAACCCGTTTTTTACAGGTACAAGACACAAGCAGCCAGCACATATCTCACTGATATGTGCAGGCTGCTTGCTCGGGAGAGTTAGGCAGAGAGAAAACTCTGAAATCTCGGGTGAGTAATCTCCTGCAAAACCTGCTACTCAGGGGAGATATCTCGTTCTGCTTCACCATCGGCCAACTCGATTAGGAACAAATCGCCTGTTGGTAAATTTCAGAGATCAAAAGTGAATAAATCACCCGAGTTCTGGTGAGGTACAGTGAGATTAATCTCTTTGTAAATCGGGACAATCTCGAATCTTAGTAAATTTACCCCATAGGCCGCTTTAATCCTAATTGGTTGAAAATCGCGTCATTTATGGGCCTAAAAAAAAGCTGCCAAAAATAAATGAACTTCTGATTGGATCTATCAGACATTGGTGGTGATTGGTAAATATGGTTAGACGGTGATCAGACACATTGGTTTCTGCCAGTAGAAGCAATATGTTTGTATATGATTATGTACATGTAATATGTATACGTCTGTATCTATACATTGCGGAGCTGCGCCTGTCTAATGCCTGTGTTTTCTCTCTTCCCTTTGCAGTCTTTCCATTACGCATCTCTGAGGGTTAAAACCAAAAAAAGATCAAAGGGTAAATTAATTCTGTGCAATTAAGTTTGTGTGTAATATTATGCAGATTCCTTATAAAGAGGATGAGACCAGATCAGCGGCATCCACAACGCTCCTGTAAGAAGGGCTTTAGCGGAAATTACATTTCCTTCCTAATGAATTAATGGCTCGGAATAATTCCAGTTTCGGGGCTGTTTCGGGCATCTGAGTTGGCGAGGATCTGACCCGTGTGTCCGTCAGTCATCCAGTGGCTGGGAAATGTGACTAAGGATATTTACGTGGGCCTAGAAATCGCAGTAATGATCTCCAAACTATGAGTCTATAAGTGATGGGGATGACTGTGATGCTGCATATTACAGGCTAATACTCTGCCAGGCATAGAAAGTTACTGACAATACTGTTTATAAATGAAATGTACTAAAGATGCCATGTAATAACAAGAGACGTGTGCCACCTGTGCTAGACATTCCTCAGCAAGCTTATATAATACATGAGAAAGTTATACACAGAGTTATCCCTTTGGTCCTAGGGAGCTCGCTCACCAGCGGCAGCAGACGGCGAATCTCCTGCAAGGATCTGGGACACGGTGACTGCGAAGGCTGGTTATGGAAAAAGAAGGACGCCAGAGGCTACTTCACTCAGAAGTGGAAAAAGTATTGGTTCATCCTGAAGGACTCTTCCCTCTACTGGTACACCAACCAAAACGTAAGTAAGACCGGCCTTGTGGCGCCGAGGTCGCCGTGAGCCTCACTGCTGTGACGTTATTATAAATAAACCCCTTAATGACTGAGCATACCATGAGCCCCAAGCATCAGACAATCCTGGGTCACAGAGCATAACAAATGTCCATTATAACAGAACCAAACTAAATGGGAGGGAAAGTCGGGAACAACGAGGGTGACTACGATGGAGCCGGGAGGTTCCCACCAGCAGAGGCAGGGACTCTGCACAGTTTAGCTACAATCAGGGCCGGTTCTAGACTTTTCGGAGCTCAGGGCGAAAGTTTCCTTTGGCGCCTTGAGCTCAGGGGGTGTGACCTGATAGGGTGTGTGACCTGATAGGGTGTGTGACCTGATAGGGGGCGTGACTGGTGAGTAATGTATGTCTATTATGGGACCACTGTACACAGTGATTATATAACTGAGGCCCCCACCACTGACACTAAGGGGTATATTTACTAAAGGTCGATTTTGAACGATACAAAATTAATTGACATCGATGTTGTTTTTCTGCGGCTAAATCACACATTTACTAACAGACAATTTTTTATTTGATTTTTTAAGTACTGTATTAGTAAATGTGTGATTTAGCCCCAGAAACACAACTTATGTCCATGTTAATCTAATTTTATCGATTTTACATCGATTAAAATCAACCTTTAGTAAATATTCCCCTAAGTATTAGCCACATACAGTGTGCAGGATAGGGATAGTGCTGCCCAGGGACATACAGTATGCATGGAGTTTGTATGTTATATCTGTTGTTTGACTTTGTGTGTCTGTTTCTGTGTGTGATTGTGTCAGTGTGTGCATATGTTACTGTGTGTGATTGTGTCAGTGTGTGCATATGTTACTGTGTGTGATTGTGTCAGTGTGTGCATATGTTACTGTGTGTGATTGTGTCAGTGTGTGCATATGTTACTGTGTGTGATTGTGTCAGTGTGTAAATATGTTACTGTGTGTCATTGTGTCAGTGTGTAAATATGTTACTGTGTGTCATTGTGTCAGTGTGTGCATATGTTACTGTGTGTGATTGTGTCAGTGTGTGCATATGTTACTGTGTGTGATTGTGTCAGTGTGCATATGTTACTGTGTGTGATTATGTCAGTGTGCATATGTTACTGTGTGTGATTGTGTCAGTGTATTCATGCTACTGTGTGTGATATTGTCAGTGTGCATATGTTACTGTGTGTGATTGTGTCAGTGTGTGTATATGTTACTGTGTGTGATTGTGTCAGTGTGTGTACATGTTACTGTGTGTGATTGTGTTAGTGTGTGTATATGTTACTGTGTGTGATTGTGTCAGTGTGTGTATATGTTACTGTGTGTGATTGTGTCAGTGTGTGTATATGTTACTGTGTGTGATTGTGTCAGTGTGTGCATATGTTACTGTGTGTGATTGTGTCAGTGTGTACATGTTACTGTGTGTGATTGTGTCAGTGTGTGCACATGTTACTGTGTGTGATTGTGTCAGTGTGTGCATATGTTACTGTGTTTGATTGTGTCAGTGTGTGCACATGTTACTGTGTGATTGTGTCAGTGTGTGCACGTTACTGTGTGTCATTGTGTAAATATGTTACTGTGTGTCATTGTGTGCACATGTTACTGTGTGTGATTGTGTCAGTGCGTACATATGTTACTGTGTGTGATTGTGTCAGTGTGTGCATATGTTGCTGTGTGCGATTGTGGCAGTGTGCATATGTTGCTGTGTGTGATTGTGTCAGTGTGTGCGTGTTACTGTGTGCGATTGTGTTAGTGTGCGCATATGTTACTTTGTATGATTGTGTCAGTGTGTACATGTTACTGTGTGTGATTATATCAGTGTGTACATGTTACTGTGTGTGATTATATCAGTGTGTACATGTTACTGTGTGTGATTTGTGTCTCTGTGTGTTAATATGTTATTGTGTGTGATTGTGTCAGTGTTAATATGTTATTGTGTGTGATTGTGTCAGTGTGTACATGTTACTGTGTGTGATTGTGTCAGTGTGTGCATATGTTACTGTGTGTGATTGTGTCAGTGTGTGCATATGTTACTGTGTGTGATTGTGCTAGTGTGTGCATGTTACTGTATGTGATTGTGTCAGTGTGCATATGTTACTGTGTGTGATTGTGTCAGTGTGCATATGTTACTGTGTGTGATTGTGTTTGTGTGTGCATGTTACTGTGTGTGATTGCGGCAGTGTGCATATGTTACTGTGTGTGATTGTGTCTGTGTGTGCATATGTTACTGTGTGTGATTGTGTCAGTGTGCATATGTTACTGTGTGTGATTGTGTCAGTGTGTGCATGTTACTGTGTGTGGTTGTGTTAGTGTGTGCATGTTACTGTGTGTGATTGTGTCAGTGTGTGCATGTTACTGTGTGTGATTGTGTCAGTGTGTGCATGTTACTGTGTGTGGTTGTGTCAGTGTGTGCATATGTTACTGTGTGTGATTGTATCAGTGTGTACATGCTACTGTGTGTGATTGTGTCAGTGTGTGCATATGTTACTGTGTGTGATTGTATCAGTGTGTACATGTTACTGTGTGTGATTGTGTCTGTGTGCATATGTTACTGTGTGTGATTGTGTCAGTGTGTGCATGTTACTGTGTGTGATTGTGTCAGTGTGTGCATGTTACTGTGTGTGGTTGTGTCAGTGTGTGCATATGTTACTGTGTGTGATTGTATCAGTGTGTACATGTTACTGTGTGTGATTGTGTCAGTGTGTGCATATGTTACTGTGTGTGATTGTGTCAGTGTGTACATGTTACTGTGTATGATTGTATCAGTGTGTGCATATGTTACTGTGTGTGATTGTATCAGTGTGTACATGTTACTGTGTGTGATTGTATCAGTGTGTACATGTTACTGTGTGTGATTGTGTCTCTGTATGTGAATATGTTACTGTGTGTGATTGTGTCTCTGTATGTGAATATGTTACTGTGTGTGATTGTGTCTGTGTATGTGAATATGTTACTGTGTGTGATTGTGTATCAGTGTGTGCATTTGTTTCTGTGTGTCTATGATTGTACACATCTGTATATTTCAGTGATTCCCAACCTCGGTCCCCAGTGCACACTAACAGTCCTGGTTTTGGTGATATCCAGGCTAAAGCACAGATGGGTTAATCAAAATAACTGAGGTACTAATTAAGTTTCCTTTGCTCAAGTATGGCTATCCTTAAAACCTTGTCTGTTAGTGTGCCTTGAGGACCGTAGTTGGGAACCCCTGCTATATTTGATTTAGATTGTGTGTGTAGGACTGTATGTGTGTGTCTGTTGTGTCTGTATTTATCTTAATTTTTGTATCTGTGAGGGAATAAAGGAAATATAATATTATATAACACAGTAAGGCACCTGCTGGCACTGTGTATATAGAGGATAGTAATTATAATAAGCCTCACAGGTTATTTTCTTCCCTCCTTTTCCCCCTAATTGGTCATTTGTTACCTGTTACCGGGCACGTGACATTATGTAGGTGCCCAGCTGGCGATAGGGTGAGATGTAGGTATATCAGTGTCCCACGTGCCCCTATGTCATTACTGGGAACACCACTTCTGGGGACAGATAGAGGATACAAAAGGGAATGAGCGACACACACAATACAAAGGCTTCCTGCGTGGCCCTAGCGACACACACAATACAAAGGCTTCCTGCGTGGCCCTAGCGACACACACAATACAAAGGCTTCCTGCGTGGCCCTAGCGACACACACAATACAAAGGCTTCCTGCGTGGCCCTAGCGACACACACAATACAAAGGCTTCCTGCGTGGCCCTAGCGACACACACAATACAAAGGCTTCCTGCGTGGCCCTAGCGACACACATAATACAAAGGCTCCCTGCGTGGCCCTAGCGATACACACAATACAAAGGATTCCTGCGTGGCCCTAGCGACACACACAATACAAAGGATTCCTGCGTGGCCCTAGCGACACACATAATACAAAGGCTCCCTGCGTGGCCCTAGCGATACACACAATACAAAGGCTTCCTGCGTGGCCCTAGCGACACACACAATACAAAGGCTTCCTGCGTGGCCCTAGCGACACACACAATACAAAGGCTTCCTGCGTGGCCCTATCGACACACACAATACAAAGGCTTCCTGCGTGGCCCTATCGACACACACAATACAAAGGCTTCCTGCGTGGCCCTATCGACACACACAATACAAAGGCTTCCTGCGTGGCCCTAGCGACACACACAATACAAAGGCTCCCTGCGTGGCCCTAGCGATACACACAATACAAAGGCTTCCTGCGTGGCCCTAGCGACACACACAATACAAAGGCTCCCTGCGTGGCCCTAGCGATACACACAATACAAAGGCTTCCTGCGTGGCCCTAGCGACACACACAATACAAAGGCTTCCTGCGTGGCTCTAGCGACACACACAATACAAAGGCTTCCTGCGTGGCTCTAGCGACACACACAATACAAAGGCTTCCTGCGTGGCCCTAGCGACACACACAATACAAAGGCTTCCTGCGTGGCCCTAGCGACACACACAATACAAAGGCTTCCTGCGTGGCCCTAGCGACACACACAATACAAAGGCTTCCTGCGTGGCCCTAGCGACACACACAATACAAAGGCTTCCTGCGTGGCCCTAGCGACACACACAATACAAAGGCTTCCTGCGTGGCCCTAGCGACACACACAATACAAAGGCTTCCTGCGTGGCCCTAGTTGGTGGGTTTGATGAAAGCAGCGCTGGCGATAGGGTGAGAGAGCGGGCACATAGGAAGCGATAACCGCAGGGATGTATAATAGGGCCCCGACCATCGCCGACAGAACGGCTCATTTACTACAACCTGAGCCACAGCAACCAATCAGCAATGAGCTCCTGTCTGTCTGGTGCCCGTTACACAGTGCAAGCCGGCATCTGACTGGCTGCTCATTCTGCACCTAATTGTAACGTTAGTAAATGGGTCCATGAAAACTGATGTAAATGTCTTATATGTTCCTGATTAATGCCGTCTATACGTCCCGTGTCTGGCGTTTAGGATGAAAAGGCGGAAGGTTTTATCAGCCTACCTGAGTTTCGGATAGATCGCGCCATCGAGTGCCGGAGGAAACAGTGAGTGGAACTGAGCTATATATTGTGTAATTACAGGGAATTACCAGGAGATAATTATTATGATTGAGATGACACTGATTATAGATATACTGTGATATAATGTCACACGGGGAACATGATATTAATATGCTGCCAAGTAAAATATCACTTTAATATGTTACGTGAGATGTGATAAAATCATGTTAAAGAGACGTATATACTGTATGGGGGTGTATCATTAATATATGCTGGATCTATTCCTGTAGTTTGTACACACCTGGTGGATATATTGTCTGTGGCTGATGTGTATCACACTCACCCTGCTTTCCCCCTGCTGGATGGGTATCCTGCTACTTGTAGTTCACAATAGGTGTAGAGTCACTTAGCACTCTGTAAAATATATAACAATACATAATAATGGTGGATTGTGACGAGCTGACACTGAGATCACCACACGGCTATATTTAACTTAAAAACACCATTAGATATTTAATTATCTGTCGCGTATACTGATGAGTGAACTGCTCTTAATTTATTCCATATTGGTAATCAGCCGCTGCTAGAACCCTCCTTTGAAAAACAAGATAATAAGCGATATTTTGTGTATTTTTCTTCGCAGTGCCTTCAAAGCGTGTCATCCCAAAATTAAGAGTTTCTTCTTCGCCACAGACTGTCTAGAGGAAATGAATAGGTAAGAAGTCGTTTGAAGTCGCATACTAATTGATCGCCACTTATTGTAAATGCGGATCTTGGTATTTGAGCTTGTTAAATAACAAGTCGTTAATTAGCAGGAACAGGGCGGTACTTCTATAGATTGGCGCTGTGTTTGTCTCTATCAATAGAGCTAAATTACCATAGGCCGTGCGCAAATACTTAACTGTTTCTGTGTCAGAAATCTTCCCACACTGAGATTTATGTACGAGAAAACTTCAGTCCCAGATCAATATTTCTCAGGTCCCTGTTTAGAGTGACAGACTGGGACTTATTTGCCCCCCCTGTATAAATTAGCATAATGATTGCTGCCAATCAGAAGGCTGTATGCACTGCGTCCCCTCTGCCCTACCCCCCGCTCATTAAGTCACCAGGAACTTATTACAGAAGTCATGCCGCCTGCCTTCTCTCACCCAGATTTTAATATTAAACAATTTATGGAAATAAGGGATTAGATTGATGTTTTATGCAAGTGTCAGCTCTGCAAGTATTATAGACGCACACATTAACCCACTGAAAGTACCGCTTACCGACACCTAGAAAGGGCACTTATAAATATAATGACCCCCTTTGCTGGTGGGAAACTGCGCAGTCTTATCCCTGCATACTAAAAACTGTAATAATAAGTATTTGTATAACCGTTGAGTCTACTGGTTATGACATGATGGTTTGTTGAGTTTGAATGTGCGCAGCCGATAGGTCATGACCCTATTTGCTGTTGAAGAGACTATTTTGGTCACTCGGTTGGATATATGCTATTACAGTAATAAGTGCACACACTGACACAATCACACACAGTAACATATCCACACTGACACAATCACACACAGTAACATATCCACACTGACACAATCACACACAGTAACATATGCACACTGACATAATCACACACAGTAACATATGCACACTGACACCATCACACACAGTAACATATCCACACTGACACAATCACACACAGTAACATATGCACACACTGACACAGTCACAGACAGTAACATATGCACACACTGACACCATCACACACAGTAACATATGCACGCACTGACACAATCACACACAGTAACATATGCACACTGACACCATCACACACAGTAACATATGCACACTGACACCATCACACACAGTAACATATGCACACACTGACACAATCACACACAGTAACATATGCACACACTGACACGATCACACACAGTAACATATGCACACACTGACACAATCACACACAGTAACATATGCACACTGACACAATCACACACAGTAACATATGCACACTGACACAATCACACACAGTAACATATGCACACTGACACAATCACACACAGTAACATATGCACACACTGACACAATCACACACAGTAACATATGCACACACTGACACAATCACACACAGTAACATATGCACACACTGACACCATCACACACAGTAACATATGCACACACTGACACCATCACACACAGTAACATATGCACACACTGACACAATCACACACAGTAACATATACACACACTGACACAATCACACACAGTAACATATACACACACTGACACAATCACACACAGTAACATATACACACACTGACACAATCACACACAGTAACATGTACACACACTGACACAATCACACACAGTAACATATACACACACTGACACAATCACACACAGTAACATATACACACACTGACACAATCACACACAGTAACATATACACACACTGACACAATCACACACAGTAACATATACACACACTGACACAATCACACACAGTAACATATACACACACTGACACAATCACACACAGTAACATATACACACACTGACACAATCACACACAGTAACATATACACACACTGACACAATCACACACAGTAACATATGCACACACTGACACCATCACACACAGTAACATATGCACACACTGACACAATCACACACAGTAACATATGCACACACTGACACAATCACACACAGTAACATATACACACACTGACACAATCACACACAGTAACATATACACACACTGACACAATCACACACAGTAACATATACACACACTGACACAATCACACACAGTAACATATACACACACTAACACAATCACACACAGTAACATGTACACACACTGACACAATCACACACAGTAACATATACACACACTGACACAATCACACACAGTAACATATGCACACTGACAATATCACACACAGTAGCATGAATACACTGACACAATCACACACAGTAACATATGCACACTGACATAATCACACACAGTAACATATGCACACTGACACAATCACACACAGTAACATATACACACACTGACACAATCACACACAGTAACATATACACACACTGACACAATCACACACAGTAACATATACACACACTGACACAATCACACACAGTAACATATACACACACACTGACACAATCACACACAGTATCATATGCACACTGACACAATCACACACAGTAACATATGCACACTGACACAATCACACACAGTAACATATGCACACTGACACAATCACACACAGTAACATATGCACACTGACACAATCACACACAGTAACATATACACACACTGACACAATCACACACAGTAACATATACACACACTGACACAATCACACACAGTAACATATACACACACTGACACAATCACACACAGTAACATATGCACACACTGACACCATCACACACAGTAACATATGCACACACTGACACAATCACACACAGTAACATATACACACACTGACACAATCACACACAGTAACATATACACACACTGACACAATCACACACAGTAACATATACACACACTGACACAATCACACACAGTAACATATGCACACTGACACAATCACACACAGTAACATATACACACACTGACACAATCACACACAGTAACATATGCACACTGACACAATCACACACAGTAACATATGCACACTGACACAATCACACACAGTAACATATGCACACTGACACAATCACACACAGTAACATATGCACACTGACACAATCACACACAGTAACATATACACACACTGACACAATCACACACAGTAACATATACACACACTGACACAATCACACACAGTAACATATACACACACTGACACAATCACACACAGTAACATATGCACACACTGACACGATCACACACAGTAACATATGCACACACAGACACAATCACACACAGTAACATATGCACACTGACACAATCACACACAGTAACATATACACACACTGACACAATCACACACAGTAACATATGCACACTGACACAATCACACACAGTAACATATGCACACTGACACAATCACACACAGTAACATATGCACACTGACACAATCACACACAGTAACATATGCACACACTGACACCATCACACACAGTAACATATGCACACACTGACACAATCACACACAGTAACATATACACACACTGACACAATCACACACAGTAACATATACACACACTGACACAATCACACACAGTAACATATACACACACTGACACAATCACACACAGTAACATATGCACACTGACACAATCACACACAGTAACATATACACACACTGACACAATCACACACAGTAACATATGCACACTGACACAATCACACACAGTAACATATACACACTGACACAATCACACACAGTAACATATGCACACTGACACAATCACACACAGTAACATATGCACACTGACACAATCACACACAGTAACATATACACACACTGACACAATCACACACAGTAACATATACACACACTGACACAATCACACACAGTAACATATACACACACTGACACAATCACACACAGTAACATATGCACACACTGACACGATCACACACAGTAACATATGCACACACAGACACAATCACACACAGTAACATATGCACACTGACACAATCACACACAGTAACATATACACACACTGACACAATCACACACAGTAACATATGCACACTGACACAATCACACACAGTAACATATGCACACTGACACAATCACACACAGTAACATATGCACACTGACACAATCACACACAGTAACATATGCACACTGACACAATCACACACAGTAACATATACACACACTGACACAATCACACACAGTAACATATACACACACTGACACAATCACACACAGTAACATATACACACACTGACACAATCACACACAGTAACATATGCACACACTGACACGATCACACACAGTAACATATGCACACACTGACACAATCACTCACAGTAACATATGCACACACAGACACAATCACACACAGTAACATATACACACACTGACACAATCACACACAGTAACATATGCACACACTGACACAATCACACACAGTAACATATGCACACACTGACACGATCACACACAGTAACATATGCACACACTGACACAATCACACACAGTAACATATGCACACTGACACAATCACACACAGTAACATATGCACACTGACACAATCACACACAGTAACATATGCACACTGACACAATCACACACAGTAACATATGCACACACTGACACAATCACACACAGTAACATATGCACACTGACACAATCACACACAGTAACATATGCACACTGACACAATCACACACAGTAACATATGCACACTGACACCATCACACACAGTAACATATGCACACTGACACCATCACACACAGTAACATATGCACACCCTGACACAATCACTCACAGTAACATATGCACACACAGACACAATCACACACAGTAACATATGCACACACTGACACCATCACACACAGTAATATATACACACTGACACAATCACACACAGTAACATATGCACACACTGACACAGTAACATGTACACACTGACATAATCACACACAGTAACATGTACACACTGACACAATCACACACAGTAACATATGCACACTGACAATATAACACACAGTAGCATGAACACACTGACACAATCACACACAGTAACATATGTACACTGACACAATCACACACAGTAACATATGCACACACTGACACAGTAACATGTACACACTGACATAATCACACACAGTAACATGTACACACTGACACAGTCACACACAGTAACATATGCACACTGACAATATCACACACAGTAGCATGAATACACTGACACAATCACACACAGTAACATATGTACACTGACACAATCACACACAGTAACATATGCACACACTGACACAATCACACACAGTAACATGCACACACTGACACAATCACACACAGTAACATGCACAAACTGACACAATCACACACAGTAACATATGCACACACTGACACAATCACACACAGTAACATATGCACACACTGACACAATCACACACAGTATCATATGCACACTGACACAATCACACACAGTAACATATGCACACTGACACAATCACACACAGTAACATATGCACACTGACATAATCACACACAGTAACATATGCACACTGACACAATCACACACAGTAACATATACACACACTGACACAATCACACACAGTAACATATACACACACTGACACAATCACACACAGTAACATATACACACACTGACACAATCACACACAGTAACATATACACACACACTGACACAATCACACACAGTATCATATGCACACTGACACAATCACACACAGTAACATATGCACACTGACACAATCACACACAGTAACATATGCACACTGACACAATCACACACAGTAACATATGCACACTGACACAATCACACACAGTAACATATACACACACTGACACAATCACACACAGTAACATATACACACACTGACACAATCACACACAGTAACATATACACACACTGACACAATCACACACAGTAACATATGCACACACTGACACCATCACACACAGTAACATATGCACACACTGACACAATCACACACAGTAACATATACACACACTGACACAATCACACACAGTAACATATACACACACTGACACAATCACACACAGTAACATATACACACACTGACACAATCACACACAGTAACATATGCACACTGACACAATCACACACAGTAACATATACACACACTGACACAATCACACACAGTAACATATGCACACTGACACAATCACACACAGTAACATATGCACACTGACACAATCACACACAGTAACATATGCACACTGACACAATCACACACAGTAACATATGCACACTGACACAATCACACACAGTAACATATACACACACTGACACAATCACACACAGTAACATATACACACACTGACACAATCACACACAGTAACATATACACACACTGACACAATCACACACAGTAACATATGCACACACTGACACGATCACACACAGTAACATATGCACACACAGACACAATCACACACAGTAACATATGCACACTGACACAATCACACACAGTAACATATACACACACTGACACAATCACACACAGTAACATATGCACACTGACACAATCACACACAGTAACATATGCACACTGACACAATCACACACAGTAACATATGCACACTGACACAATCACACACAGTAACATATGCACACACTGACACCATCACACACAGTAACATATGCACACACTGACACAATCACACACAGTAACATATACACACACTGACACAATCACACACAGTAACATATACACACACTGACACAATCACACACAGTAACATATACACACACTGACACAATCACACACAGTAACATATGCACACTGACACAATCACACACAGTAACATATACACACACTGACACAATCACACACAGTAACATATGCACACTGACACAATCACACACAGTAACATATACACACTGACACAATCACACACAGTAACATATGCACACTGACACAATCACACACAGTAACATATGCACACTGACACAATCACACACAGTAACATATACACACACTGACACAATCACACACAGTAACATATACACACACTGACACAATCACACACAGTAACATATACACACACTGACACAATCACACACAGTAACATATGCACACACTGACACGATCACACACAGTAACATATGCACACACAGACACAATCACACACAGTAACATATGCACACTGACACAATCACACACAGTAACATATACACACACTGACACAATCACACACAGTAACATATGCACACTGACACAATCACACACAGTAACATATGCACACTGACACAATCACACACAGTAACATATGCACACTGACACAATCACACACAGTAACATATGCACACTGACACAATCACACACAGTAACATATACACACACTGACACAATCACACACAGTAACATATACACACACTGACACAATCACACACAGTAACATATACACACACTGACACAATCACACACAGTAACATATGCACACACTGACACGATCACACACAGTAACATATGCACACACTGACACAATCACTCACAGTAACATATGCACACACAGACACAATCACACACAGTAACATATACACACACTGACACAATCACACACAGTAACATATGCACACACTGACACAATCACACACAGTAACATATGCACACACTGACACGATCACACACAGTAACATATGCACACACTGACACAATCACACACAGTAACATATGCACACTGACACAATCACACACAGTAACATATGCACACTGACACAATCACACACAGTAACATATGCACACTGACACAATCACACACAGTAACATATGCACACACTGACACAATCACACACAGTAACATATGCACACTGACACAATCACACACAGTAACATATGCACACTGACACAATCACACACAGTAACATATGCACACTGACACCATCACACACAGTAACATATGCACACTGACACCATCACACACAGTAACATATGCACACCCTGACACAATCACTCACAGTAACATATGCACACACAGACACAATCACACACAGTAACATATGCACACACTGACACCATCACACACAGTAATATATACACACTGACACAATCACACACAGTAACATATGCACACACTGACACAGTAACATGTACACACTGACATAATCACACACAGTAACATGTACACACTGACACAATCACACACAGTAACATATGCACACTGACAATATAACACACAGTAGCATGAACACACTGACACAATCACACACAGTAACATATGTACACTGACACAATCACACACAGTAACATATGCACACACTGACACAGTAACATGTACACACTGACATAATCACACACAGTAACATGTACACACTGACACAGTCACACACAGTAACATATGCACACTGACAATATCACACACAGTAGCATGAATACACTGACACAATCACACACAGTAACATATGTACACTGACACAATCACACACAGTAACATATGCACACACTGACACAATCACACACAGTAACATGCACACACTGACACAATCACACACAGTAACATGCACAAACTGACACAATCACACACAGTAACATATGCACACACTGACACAATCACACACAGTAACATATGCACACACTGACACAATCACACACAGTAACATATGCACACACTGACACAATCACACACAGTAACATATGCACACACTGACACCATCACACACAGTAACATATGCACACACTGACACCATCACACACAGTAACATATGCACACACTGACACAATCACACACAGTAACATATACACACACTGACACAATCACACACAGTAACATATACACACACTGACACAATCACACACAGTAACATATACACACACTGACACAATCACACACAGTAACATGTACACACACTGACACAATCACACACAGTAACATATACACACACTGACACAATCACACACAGTAACATATACACACACTGACACAATCACACACAGTAACATATACACACACTGACACAATCACACACAGTAACATATACACACACTGACACAATCACACACAGTAACATATGCACACACTGACACCATCACACACAGTAACATATGCACACACTGACACAATCACACACAGTAACATATGCACACACTGACACAATCACACACAGTAACATATACACACACTGACACAATCACACACAGTAACATATACACACACTGACACAATCACACACAGTAACATATACACACACTGACACAATCACACACAGTAACATATACACACACTAACACAATCACACACAGTAACATGTACACACACTGACACAATCACACACAGTAACATATACACACACTGACACAATCACACACAGTAACATATGCACACTGACAATATCACACACAGTAGCATGAATACACTGACACAATCACACACAGTAACATATGCACACTGACATAATCACACACAGTAACATATGCACACTGACACAATCACACACAGTAACATATACACACACTGACACAATCACACACAGTAACATATACACACACTGACACAATCACACACAGTAACATATACACACACTGACACAATCACACACAGTAACATATACACACACTGACACAATCACACACAGTAACATATAGACACACTGACACAATCACACACAGTAACATATACACACACACTGACACAATCACACACAGTATCATATGCACACTGACACAATCACACACAGTAACATATGCACACTGACACAATCACACACAGTAACATATGCACACTGACACAATCACACACAGTAACATATACACACACTGACACAATCACACACAGTAACATATACACACACTGACACAATCACACACAGTAACATATACACACACTGACACAATCACACACAGTAACATATGCACACACTGACACCATCACACACAGTAACATATGCACACACTGACACAATCACACACAGTAACATATACACACACTGACACAATCACACACAGTAACATATACACACACTGACACAATCACACACAGTAACATATACACACACTGACACAATCACACACAGTAACATATGCACACTGACACAATCACACACAGTAACATATACACACACTGACACAATCACACACAGTAACATATGCACACACTGACACAATCACACACAGTAACATATACACACACTGACACAATCACACACAGTAACATATACACACACTGACACAATCACACACAGTAACATATGCACACTGACACAATCACACACAGTAACATATACACACACTGACACAATCACACACAGTAACATATGCACACACTGACACAATCACACACAGTAACATATACACACACTGACACAATCACACACAGTAACATATACACACACTGACACAATCACACACAGTAACATATACACACACTAACACAATCACACACAGTAACATGTACACACACTGACACAATCACACACAGTAACATATACACACACTGACACAATCACACACAGTAACATATGCACACTGACAATATCACACACAGTAGCATGAATACACTGACACAATCACACACAGTAACATATGCACACTGACATAATCACACACAGTAACATATGCACACTGACACAATCACACACAGTAACATATACACACACTGACACAATCACACACAGTAACATATACACACACTGACACAATCACACACAGTAACATATACACACACTGACACAATCACACACAGTAACATATACACACACTGACACAATCACACACAGTAACATATACACACACACTGACACAATCACACACAGTATCATATGCACACTGACACAATCACACACAGTAACATATGCACACTGACACAATCACACACAGTAACATATGCACACTGACACAATCACACACAGTAACATATGCACACTGACACAATCACACACAGTAACATATACACACACTGACACAATCACACACAGTAACATATACACACACTGACACAATCACACACAGTAACATATACACACACTGACACAATCACACACAGTAACATATGCACACACTGACACCATCACACACAGTAACATATGCACACACTGACACAATCACACACAGTAACATATACACACACTGACACAATCACACACAGTAACATATACACACACTGACACAATCACACACAGTAACATATACACACACTGACACAATCACACACAGTAACATATGCACACTGACACAATCACACACAGTAACATATACACACACTGACACAATCACACACAGTAACATATGCACACTGACACAATCACACACAGTAACATATGCACACTGACACAATCACACACAGTAACATATGCACACTGACACAATCACACACAGTAACATATGCACACTGACACAATCACACACAGTAACATATACACACACTGACACAATCACACACAGTAACATATACACACACTGACACAATCACACACAGTAACATATACACACACTGACACAATCACACACAGTAAAATATGCACACACTGACACGATCACACACAGTAACATATGCACACACAGACACAATCACACACAGTAACATATGCACACTGACACAATCACACACAGTAACATATACACACACTGACACAATCACACACAGTAACATATGCACACTGACACAATCACACACAGTAACATATGCACACTGACACAATCACACACAGTAACATATGCACACTGACACAATCACACACAGTAACATATGCACACACTGACACCATCACACACAGTAACATATGCACACACTGACACAATCACACACAGTAACATATACACACACTGACACAATCACACACAGTAACATATACACACACTGACACAATCACACACAGTAACATATACACACACTGACACAATCACACACAGTAACATATGCACACTGACACAATCACACACAGTAACATATACACACACTGACACAATCACACACAGTAACATATGCACACTGACACAATCACACACAGTAACATATACACACTGACACAATCACACACAGTAACATATGCACACTGACACAATCACACACAGTAACATATGCACACTGACACAATCACACACAGTAACATATACACACACTGACACAATCACACACAGTAACATATACACACACTGACACAATCACACACAGTAACATATACACACACTGACACAATCACACACAGTAACATATGCACACACTGACACGATCACACACAGTAACATATGCACACACAGACACAATCACACACAGTAACATATGCACACTGACACAATCACACACAGTAACATATACACACACTGACACAATCACACACAGTAACATATGCACACTGACACAATCACACACAGTAACATATGCACACTGACACAATCACACACAGTAACATATGCACACTGACACAATCACACACAGTAACATATGCACACTGACACAATCACACACAGTAACATATACACACACTGACACAATCACACACAGTAACATATACACACACTGACACAATCACACACAGTAACATATACACACACTGACACAATCACACACAGTAACATATGCACACACTGACACGATCACACACAGTAACATATGCACACACTGACACAATCACTCACAGTAACATATGCACACACTGACACAATCACACACAGTAACATATGCACACACTGACACCATAACACACAGTAACATATGCACACACTGACACAATCACACACAGTAACATATACACACACTGACACAATCACACACAGTAACATATACACACACTGACACAATCACACACAGTAACATATACACACACTGACACAATCACACACAGTAACATGTACACACACTGACACAATCACACACAGTAACATATACACACACTGACACAATCACACACAGTAACATATACACACACTGACACAATCACACACAGTAACATATGCACACACAGACACAATCACACACAGTAACATATACACACACTGACACAATCACACACAGTAACATATGCACACACTGACACAATCACACACAGTAACATATGCACACACTGACACGATCACACACAGTAACATATGCACACACTGACACAATCACACACAGTAACATATGCACACTGACACAATCACACACAGTAACATATGCACACTGACACAATCACACACAGTAACATATGCACACTGACACAATCACACACAGTAACATATGCACACACTGACACAATCACACACAGTAACATATGCACACTGACACAATCACACACAGTAACATATGCACACTGACACAATCACACACAGTAACATATGCACACTGACACCATCACACACAGTAACATATGCACACTGACACCATCACACACAGTAACATATGCACACCCTGACACAATCACTCACAGTAACATATGCACACACAGACACAATCACACACAGTAACATATGCACACACTGACACCATCACACACAGTAATATATACACACTGACACAATCACACACAGTAACATATGCACACACTGACACAGTAACATGTACACACTGACATAATCACACACAGTAACATGTACACACTGACACAATCACACACAGTAACATATGCACACTGACAATATCACACACAGTAGCATGAACACACTGACACAATCACACACAGTAACATATGTACACTGACACAATCACACACAGTAACATATGCACACACTGACACAGTAACATGTACACACTGACATAATCACACACAGTAACATGTACACACTGACACAATCACACACAGTAACATATGCACACTGACAATATCACACACAGTAGCATGAATACACTGACACAATCACACACAGTAACATATGTACACTGACACAATCACACACAGTAACATATGCACACACTGACACAATCACACACAGTAACATGCACACACTGACACAATCACACACAGTAACATGCACACACTGACACAATCACACACAGTAACATATGCACACACTGACACAATCACACACAGTAACATATGCACACACTGACACAATCACACACAGTAACATATGCACACACTGACACAATCACACACAGTAACATATGCACACACTGACACCATCACACACAGTAACATATGCACACACTGACACCATCACACACAGTAACATATGCACACACTGACACAATCACACACAGTAACATATACACACACTGACACAATCACACACAGTAACATATACACACACTGACACAATCACACACAGTAACATATACACACACTGACACAATCACACACAGTAACATGTACACACACTGACACAATCACACACAGTAACATATACACACACTGACACAATCACACACAGTAACATATACACACACTGACACAATCACACACAGTAACATATACACACACTGACACAATCACACACAGTAACATATACACACACTGACACAATCACACACAGTAACATATGCACACACTGACACCATCACACACAGTAACATATGCACACACTGACACAATCACACACAGTAACATATGCACACACTGACACAATCACACACAGTAACATATACACACACTGACACAATCACACACAATAACATATACACACACTGACACAATCACACACAGTAACATATACACACACTGACACAATCACACACAGTAACATATACACACACTAACACAATCACACACAGTAACATGTACACACACTGACACAATCACACACAGTAACATATACACACACTGACACAATCACACACAGTAACATATGCACACTGACAATATCACACACAGTAGCATGAATACACTGACACAATCACACACAGTAACATATGCACACTGACATAATCACACACAGTAACATATGCACACTGACACAATCACACACAGTAACATATACACACACTGACACAATCACACACAGTAACATATACACACACTGACACAATCACACACAGTAACATATACACACACTGACACAATCACACACAGTAACATATACACACAGTGACACAATCACACACAGTAACATATAGACACACTGACACAATCACACACAGTAACATATACACACACACTGACACAATCACACACAGTATCATATGCACACTGACACAATCACACACAGTAACATATGCACACTGACACAATCACACACAGTAACATATGCACACTGACACAATCACACACAGTAACATATACACACACTGACACAATCACACACAGTAACATATACACACACTGACACAATCACACACAGTAACATATACACACACTGACACAATCACACACAGTAACATATGCACACACTGACACCATCACACACAGTAACATATGCACACACTGACACAATCACACACAGTAACATATACACACACTGACACAATCACACACAGTAACATATACACACACTGACACAATCACACACAGTAACATATACACACACTGACACAATCACACACAGTAACATATGCACACTGACACAATCACACACAGTAACATATACACACACTGACACAATCACACACAGTAACATATGCACACTGACACAATCACACACAGTAACATGTGCACACTGACACAATCACACACAGTAACATATGCACACTGACACAATCACACACAGTAACATATGCACACTGACACAATCACACACAGTAACATATACACACACTGACACAATCACACACAGTAACATATACACACACTGACACAATCACACACAGTAACATATACACACACTGACACAATCACACACAGTAACATATGCACACACTGACACCATCACACACAGTAACATATGCACACACTGACACAATCACACACAGTAACATATACACACACTGACACAATCACACACAGTAACATATACACACACTGACACAATCACACACAGTAACATATACACACACTGACACAATCACACACAGTAACATGTACACACACTGACACAATCACACACAGTAACATATACACACACTGACACAATCACACACAGTAACATATACACACACTGACACACACACACAGTAACATATACACACACTGACACAATCACACACAGTAACATATACACACACTGACACAATCACACACAGTAACATGCACACACTGACACAATCACACACAGTAACATATACACACACTGACACAATCACACACAGTAACATATACACACACTGACACAATCACACACAGTAACATATACACACACTGACACAATCACACACAGTAACATATACACACACTGACACAATCACACACAGTAACATATACACACACTGACACAATCACACACAGTAACATATGCACACTGACACAATCACACACAGTAACATATACACACACTGACACAATCACACACAGTAACATATACACACACTGACACAATCACACACAGTAACATATACACACACTGACACAATCACACACAGTAGCATGAATACACTGACACAATCACAGAGAGTAACATATGCACACACTGACACAATCACACACAGTAACATATGCACACTGACACAATCACACACAGTAACATATACACACACTGACACAATCACACACAGTAACATATACACACACTGACACAATCACACACAGTAACATATACACACACTGACACAATCACACACAGTAACATATACACACACTGACACAATCACACACAGTAACATATACACACACACTGACACAATCACACACAGTATCATATGCACACTGACACAATCACACACAGTAACATATGCACACTGACACAATCACACACAGTAACATATGCACACTGACACAATCACACACAGTAACATATGCACACTGACACAATCACACACAGTAACATATACACACACTGACACAATCACACACAGTAACATATACACACACTGACACAATCACACACAGTAACATATACACACACTGACACAATCACACACAGTAACATATGCACACACTGACACCATAACACACAGTAACATATGCACACACTGACACAATCACACACAGTAACATATACACACACTGACACAATCACACACAGTAACATATACACACACTGACACAATCACACACAGTAACATATACACACACTGACACAATCACACACAGTAACATGTACACACACTGACACAATCACACACAGTAACATATACACACACTGACACAATCACACACAGTAACATATACACACACTGACACAATCACACACAGTAACATATACACACACTGACACAATCACACACAGTAACATATACACACACTGACACAATCACACACAGTAACATATACACACACTGACACAATCACACACAGTAACATATACACACACTGACACCATCACACACAGTAACATATGCACACACTGACACAATCACACACAGTAACATATACACACACTGACACAATCACACACAGTAACATATACACACACTGACACAATCACACACAGTAACATATGCACACACTGACACAATCACACACAGTAACATATACACACACTGACACAATCACACACAGTAACATATGCTGTTACTATATGTTTCATTTTCATCTCTGTAAATTAAGTCACCATTATTTATGGGTGAACTGAACATGATGTCTCCAATTTATATAATGATCAAGAATTGTCACCCTCTTCCTCCAATCTCCTGCTTATATGTATATGTATATGTATATATATATATATATATATATATATATATATATATATATAATATATATATATTTATTACAGATGAGCGGTTTGGTTTTGCTGAAAATGGAACTTACCCAAACTCTGGGGTTCCGAAAAGAACAGAGTCCTGGCTTGGGTCTAGCCACAAGTCGGATCTTTTAGATTTTGATTGCATTTATGTCCCTTCCACTTGATTTTAACCAAAATTGGTTAAAATTGACTAGAAATTAATATTATTGATGTTAGTAATGCTATAGGAACAAAACAAGGTCCACGGTACATTATTTTAGCTGTTTCTGCACAACTGTAATATATACTGTACGTGATCTATCTATCTCATATCTATCTATCTTCTATGTATCTATCTATCTATATGTCTCCTATCTATCTATCTATCTATCTATCTATCTATCTATCTATCTATCTATCTATCTATCTCATATCTATCTATCTTCTATGTATCTATCTTTTCTATCTATCTCATATCTATCTTCTATGTATCTATCTATATGTCTCCTATCTATCTATCTCATATCTATCTATCTGTCTTCTATGTATCTATTTATCTCATCTATCAATTTATCTATCTGTCTCATATCTATCCATCTATCTATCTGTCTCATATCTATCTAACTCTCTCTCTCATATCTATCTATCTATCTATCTATCTATCTATCTATCTATCGATCTATCTATCTCATATCTATTGATCTCTGCCATATCTATCTATCTATCTATCTATCTCATATCTATTGATCTCTCCCCTGTCTCTATCTATCTATCTGTCTATCCCTATGAGGCGCTCAACTACTGTCTTGGAACCAGATATGACTCTACATATTAACCAAATATGGTACTTTACTTTAAACTCAGCAGCAGTTAAGGCTCTGTATATTATGCTTAGCACATAAGGCTCTGTATAATAACCAGATAAGGCTCTGTATATTATGCTTAGCACATAAGGCTCTGTATAATAACCAGATAAGGCTCTGTATATTATGCTTAGCACATAAGGCTCTGTATAATAACCAGATAAGGCTCTGTATATTAAACTTGGCAGAATATGGATCTGTATATTTACCAGAAAAGGCACTGTATATTATACTTGGCACATACATCACTCTGTATATTATACTTGCCACATACATGGCTCTGTATATTATACATGGCACATACATCACTCTGTATATTATACTTGGCACATACATGGCTGTGTATATTATACGTGGCACATACATGGCTCTGTATATTATACTTGGCACAGACATGTCTCTGTATATTATACTTGGCACATACATGGCTGTGTATATTATACGTGGCACATACATGGCTGTGTATATTATACGTGGCACATACATGGCTGTGTATATTATACTAGCCACAACATGAATCTGTATATTCAACAGATAAGATTCTGTGTATTATACTTGGCACATACATGGCTCTGTATATTATACTTGGCACAGACATGGCTCTGTATATTATACTTGGCACATACATCACTCTGTATATTATACTTGGCACATACATGGCTGTGTATATTATACGTGGCACATACATGGCTCTGTATATTATACTTGGCACATACATGGCTCTGTATATTATACATGGCACATACATCACTCTGTATATTATACTTGGCACATACATGGCTGTGTATATTATACGTGGCACATACATGGCTCTGTATATTATACTTGGCACAGACATGGCTCTGTATATTATACTTGGCACATACATGGCTCTGTATATTATACTTGGCACAGACATGGCTCTGTATATTATACTTGGCACAGACATGGCTCTGTATATTATACTTGGCACAGACATGTCTCTGTATATTATACTAGCCACAACATGAATCTGTATATTCACCAGATAAGTCTGTATATTATACTTGGCACATACATGTCTCTGTATATTATACTTGGCACATACATGTCTCTGTATATTATACTTGGCACATACATGTCTCTGTATGTTATACTTGGCACAGACATGGCTCTGTATATTATACTTGGCACATACATGGCTCTGTATATTATACTTGGCACAGACATGGCTCTGTATATTATACTTGGCACATACATGGCTCTGTATATTCACCAGGTAAGGTTCTGTGTATTATACTTGGCACATATATGTTAAGACCTGCTCCTATTGTAACTTATAATATGTGTTTTCATTTTTGGAGTGTAACAGGTTTTATACCGGAACTTAAATATTGCAATATACATCAGGTCACAGAGGTGTGATGTCAGTTTTGCGCCCGGTGTTTTGGGCTCTTGTGGATTTGACTAACATAAAATACGTAGTTTGTGCAGAAGTTTCAGAGAGAAATGTAATGCTCTGGGGGAGATTTATCAAACAGTATGGGTTTTTTTTTTTTCGGGTGCGTTTGAAACCGCTGCACATTACTGTGCATTGCCGGTGAGTTTCCATCCAACTTATTATTAGTGGTTAATCGCATGCAGGTCAGGTAAAACCCCACTGATAATGTAACCGGCCCCCCCCCCCTCCATCCTACCTCCCCTTCCTTATGAGCTGTGCTACTTCGCATTGGCCCATGTCCTCTAGGGGGAGCGGCATAAATGTTTGGGCCCCCACACCTAGGGATGCATGGCCCAATGCCAATTCATATTAGGCCCTCCCTGATACCCCTGGCCTGTGGGTAAAGTACAGTGGGCCAGATTCAGAGTCGCTCGTAAGCGGCCGCTCGTTCGCTCTGAGCGACGTTCATACAACTGAGCATGCGTATTGTTCACAATGCGCATGCGCAAACCAGTCATTGCGGTCGGAAATCGTGCGCTCGTAAAACAACTAGGGGCTGCTAATTTGAGTGACCGAATGTACCATTTGTGGGTGGTAACAGGGGAAGGTGCTTGAAAACGGGGGAGTGGAGATCCGAACGCAGGCGTGCCAAACGGTCAAAACGACGTTTAATGGGAGTGCATAATTAGTAAAAGCGCGTCATCGACCACGTCACTTGGTTGTCTTTTAGCCTGAACTGCTCGCAGTGATAGCGGGAAGTAAATCCTACCACAAGCACTGCGAGCAGTTCAGACGCCTTTTGATGTATCCGATTAATCTAATAAATACCGGAGATGACGTGTGATGCAAAGGGGTGTCTTTACAAAATAGCGAGCACATTTTTCAGACGTTCGCTCAGACATAGAGGCGTCAACACACCGCAAAGAGCGAGCACTCAATTTAAATATCCAGCCCCTTTTTAAGAACGAGCGAGCACAAATAGCATCCGGCTCTGAATCAGGCCCTGTGCCCCATAGATCTTCTGTTTAAAAATATTGCCCCAGTATACCTAACAGTGCCTCTTACTGTATGTTATAATGTTCTTCCCACCTATTGCCCCTAAATGTTCCATGGTGCAGTAGTATCATTTATTACTCATAATTATAATCTGGTAATTGAAGGCGTCTTATCTGCCCATTGCAGATGTTACCGTGACTTCCAGCACCCAAAAGGTTAAACAGAGGACATGGCAGAAGCACCGAGCAGTTGCCCCCTGTCCTACAAGGCGGAGCAGTTCTCTCTCCTCTAGAAGCCATCGCTGTGGTGAGGAAGAGGCTGCGTCTTTGTCCCCAGCTTGGCGGCTGATCTGTTTCTCTCGCAGCTCTGCCCTGCGGGATCTTAAGCACAGACTTTGTTCTGCAAAATTCATGTGTCCCTGCTGCTCCACCAGGTTCAGATCACAACCACATGTACTCGCTGATAAATAAGTGATCAGCACATTAACGCTCGTCTCTCTGCTTCATGGAAACTTCTCTGTGGTGTGAAATCATTTCAAAGTATTTTAGGTGCTATCGTTTTGGGTTCCACATTTTACTGCAGATTTCTTTTTTTAACTACTTTAGGTCAAAACAAAAGGAAAATTGATACATGGCCAACATATTTGGAGGACCAACCTTAGATGCCTCTCTGATGGGTTTGTTTTGATTTTTCAGCCTAATGATGGCTTGCTTCACTGATACCCCTTTTACACCGGAGCTAAAACCCAGGTTTTTGAAGGGTTAACCCGGGCAGCTCCCTGGTGTAAAAGGGCAGAGAGTTGGATCGCCGGGTCGAGTGACCCGGCAATCCAACCCAGGTAACTAGCAGGGTTTAGCCCGTGAAACCTGCTGTGAGAACAGCGCACTCCGGGTCACGATGACCTGGAGTGCGCTGCTAGCCGGCCGATTGGTCCGGCTTCAGTGGACCTTGGAGATGACGTCATCTCCAAGCGACCACTTTCACTCCGTAAAAGCCGGGTCTATGCAGACCCGACTGCGGTGTGAGCGGCGCTGACTCAGGAATATCCCGAGTCGGCGCCGGCAAAATTCCGGGTCTGATCCGGATAGGAACTTTGGGCCTGATTCAGAGCCACTCGTAAGCGGCAGCTCGTTCGCTCCGAGCGATGTTTGCCCAACTGCGCATGCGTACGGATCGTTATACGCATGCGTGAACCAGTCAGTGCGGCCGAAATTCATGTGCTCGCAAAATAGCGAATGCCTGCTAATTTGAGTGACAGGATAAGGCGTATGTGGGTGGTAACAGGGGAAGGTGCTTGAAAACGGGGAGTGGAGATCCGATCGCAGGTGTGCTTAAAGGTCAAAACGGGCGTTTTATGGGTGTGCATATTTAAAACAGCAGCGTCATTGACCACGTCACTGGGTTATTTTAGAGCCAGAACTGCTCGCAAAATTGTGGTAGCAAAAACCAACCACAAGAATAGCGAGCAACTCATACCCTGTTCGATGTACTCGATTAATCTAATAAATAGCGGACATGACGTAGGATGCGAGCGGCCAGGGGGCGTAGTTTCCCAAAAAACGAACGCAAGTTTTGTTCGCTCGTTCAGACCTAGAGGCGTGAACAGACCGCAAACAGCGAACGGTTCATTTGAATAGCCACCCCTATTTTCTGGACGAGCGAGCGCAAATAGCAACCGGCTCTGAATCAGGCCCTTTGGTCCAACTCCGGGTCAGACTTGGAATTTAGGTGGAAAAGGGGTATGATAGTGACAGCTCTTTGGAGCTCATATTGAGAGTCGACAGCAACTGATTCCAAATGCAAATGTCACACCTAGAATCAACTCCAGACCTTTTACCTGCTTAATTGATAATGAAATAAAGAGGGAATAGCCCACACCTGTCCATGAAATAGCTTTTGAGTTGATAGTCCCATTACTTTTGGCCCCTTAAAAAGTGGGAGGCACATATAGAAACCATTGTAATTCCTACATCGTTCACCTGATTTGGATGTAATTACCCTCAAATTAAATCTGAAAGTCTGCAGGTAAATCACATCTTGTTTGTTTCATTTCAAAGCCATTGTGGTGGTGAATAGAGGCCAAAATATGAAAACTCTGTCAATGTTCCAATATTTATGCACCTGACTGTATGTTTGGTTTTGCTGAAAACTGAACACACCCGAACTTTGGGGCCTCTGAGTCCCGGCTCGGATCACTTTGGGGTTCAGAGAACTAAGGGCCTGATTCAGACCCGGACGCTAATCCACGGACGCATGCTATGGCTGATTGTCGCACATCTGTGCATGCGTACGCATCGCAGTGCGCATGCGCAAACCAGTCATCGCGATCAGGAATCATGTGCTCTTAACACAAAGACTTGAGTGACAGATAGCTCCATTTGTGGGTGGTAACAGGGGAAGGTGCTTGTGAACGGGGCAGTGGATGTGCGAACGCAGGCGTGTCTGGGCGTATTAACAGCGTTTTATGGGTGTGCATAATTAGTACAATCATTGTACACGTCACTTGGTTGTATTTCAGCCTGCAGTGATCGCAGTGCTTGCAGTGGGGTAGAGCGCAGCTTAGCGTCCGGGTCTGAATGAGTTCCTAAGTCCCAACTCGGGTCTCCTCGCCAAGTTTGGTACTTGGAGCTAAAAAACGGATCTTGCATATTTTGGATTGCGTTTATCCCTCCCACATGATTTCAGGTGCTGTGAGGTGGTCATACAGTAAATGACTGGAAATGATTGTTATTGATGTTAATAATACTGTAGGAACAAAACCAGGTCCAAGTTATACGACTTTAGATGTTTATATCAATTTTGTAAGAAATCCATAACCGAAACCGAACCAAAACACAATGATGAGTTAGAATCAAACCCAAAAGTACACCTCTGATATTTCCCGATAGCAGATCCCCCGAGCCACTGCCTGATTGACATGCTGCCGCGATTGGGGGGGTGGAGCAGGGGTGTGGCTGGCCAAGCGATTCCAGGAGGGACGAGGCAAGGGTCTGCGTCGGTGGACAAGGCTTAATAAGTCTCAGCTTACTCAGCCTTGCCAACGGAGCTACCTGCGATGGTTGCGGTAGTGATCCGAGGCAGCATCTCCGGGCGCTGCACTGGGATCGCAGTTGGAGCAGGAAGACGTCTATTTGCTACAAACATCTCCTGCTGTATTTGCATTTGAGTTGGACGGTATCGCACAGCCGGTTCCTTGCCAGTTCCTTGCAGCTCTGCGGTTCCATCCATCTCTGAATCGGGCCCACTCTCCGTTACCTTATTATGCCTGTACAGTGCTGTGTGACCCTTTATTTTAGCAGAAAAGAATCTTACAGTAACAGAAGATAAATTGCTGGAGCCCAGTGCAGGGGTTTCTGCAGGGGGGATTTATGCAATTTACCATTCAGGGTCATTATTCCATCTTCTCCAGTAACTCCATCCTAGGAACAGCCCCAAACATGCCTCTAACCATTCCCACAGTATCTCCAGTAATTGGGTGCTCAGTGCAGGAGGATCCCAATAACTGAGGAGCTAGAGGTCATAGGGACATGACTGCTGATACTACTAGTACCCTTCTTATTGCGTCTGTCAGTGCAGGAGGAGCCCAGTGACTGACAGTTAGAGGTCATAGGGACATGACTGCTGATACTACTAGTACCCTTCTTATTGCGTCAGTCAGTGCAGGAAGAGCCCAGTGACTGAGGAGCTAGAGGTCATAGGGACATGACTGCTGATACTACTAGTACCCTTCTTATTGCGTCAGTCAGTGCAGGAGGAGACAAGTGACTGAGGAGCTAGAGGTCATAGGGACATGACTGCTGATACTACTAGTACCCTTCTTATTGCGTCTGTCAGTGCAGGAGGAGCCCAGTGACTGACAGTTAGAGGTCATAGGGACATGACTGCTGATACTACTAGTACCCTTCTTATTGCGTCAGTCAGTGCAGGAGGAGACAAGTGACTGACAGCTAGAGGTCATAGGGACATGACTGCTGATACTACTAGTACCCTTCTTATTGCGTCAGTCAGTGCAGGAGGAGCCCAGTGACTGACAGCTAGAGGTCATAGGGACATGACTGCTGATACTACTAGTACCCTTCTTATTGCGTCAGTCAGTGCAGGAGGAGCCCAGTGACTGAGGAGCTAGAGGTCATAGGGACATGACTGCTGATACTACTAGTACCCTTCTTATTGCGTCAGAGTGCAGGAGGAGCCGAGTGACTGAGGAGCTAGAGGTCATAGGGACATGACTGCTGATACTACTAGTACCCTTCTTATTGCGTCAGTCAGTGCAGGAGGAGCCCAGTGACTGACAGCTAGAGGTCATAGGGACATGACTGCTGATACTACTAGTACCCTTCTTATTGCGTCAGTCAGTGCAGGAGGAGCCCAGTGACTGAGGAGCTAGAGGTCATAGGGACATGACTGCTGATACTACTAGTACCCTTCTTATTGCGTCAGTCAGTGCAGGAGGAGCCGAGTGACTGAGGAGCTAGAGGTCATAGGGACATGACTGCTGATACTACTAGTACCCTTCTTATTGCGTCAGTCAGTGCAGGAGGAGCCCAGTGACTGAGGAGCTAGAGGTCATAGGGACATGACTGCTGATACTACTAGTACCCTTCTTATTGCGTCAGTCAGTGCAGGAGGAGCCGAGTGACTGAGGAGCTAGAGGTCATAGGGACATGACTGCTGATACTACTAGTACCCTTCTTATTGCGTCTGTCAGTGCAGGAGGAGCCCAGTGACTGACAGCTAGAGGTCATAGGGACATGACTGCTGATACTACTAGTACCCTTCTTATTGCGTCAGTCAGTGCAGGAGGAGACAAGTGACTGAGGAGCTAGAGGTCATAGGGACATGACTGATGATACTACTAGTACCCTTCTTATTGCGTCAGTCAGTGCAGGAGGAGCCCAGTGACTGACAGCTAGAGGTCATAGGGACATGACTGCTGATACTACTAGTACCCTTCTTATTGCGTCAGTCAGTGCAGGAGGAGCCCAGTGACTGACAGCTAGAGGTCATAGGGACATGACTGCTGATACTACTAGTACCCTTCTTATTGCGTCAGTCAGTGCAGGAGGAGCCCAGTGACTGACAGCTAGAGGTCATAGGGACATGACTGCTTATACTACTAGTACCCTTCTTATTGCGTCAGTCAGTGCAGGAGGAGCCCAGTGACTGACAGCTAGAGGTCATAGGGACATGACTGCTGATACTACTAGTACCCTTCTTATTGCGTCAGTCAGTGCAGGAGGAGCCCAGTGACTGACAGCTAGAGGTCATAGGGACATGACTGCTGATACTACTAGTACCCTTCTTATTGCGTCAGTCAGTGCAGGAGGAGCCCAGTGACTGACAGCTAGAGGTCATAGGGACATGACTGCTGATACTACTAGTACCCTTCTTATTGCGTCAGTCAGTGCAGGAGGAGCCCAGTGACTGACAGCTAGAGGTCATAGGGACATGACTGCTGATACTACTAGTACCCTTCTTATTGCGTCAGTCAGTGCAGGAGGAGCCCAGTGACTGAGGAGCTAGAGGTCATAGGGACATGACTGCTGATACTACTAGTACCCTTCTTATTGCGTCAGTCAGTGCAGGAGGAGTCGAGTGACTGAGGAGCTAGAGGTCATAGGGACATGACTGCTGATACTACTAGTACCCTTCTTATTGCGTCTGTCAGTGCAGGAGGAGCCCAGTGACTGACAGCTAGAGGTCATAGGGACATGACTGCTGATACTACTAGTACCCTTCTTATTGCGTCAGTCAGTGCAGGAGGAGACAAGTGACTGAGGAGCTAGAGGTCATAGGGACATGACTGATGATACTACTAGTACCCATCTTATTGCGTCAGTCAGTGCAGGAGGAGCCCAGTGACTGACAGTTAGAGGTCATAGGGACATGACTGCTGATACTACTAGTACCCTTCTTATTGCGTCAGTCAGTGCAGGAGGAGACAAGTGACTGACAGCTAGAGGTCATAGGGACATGACTGCTGATACTACTAGTACCCTTCTTATTGCGTCAGTCAGTGCAGGAGGAGCCCAGTGACTGACAGCTAGAGGTCATAGGGACATGACTGCTGATACTACTAGTACCCTTCTTATTGCGTCAGTCAGTGCAGGAGGAGCCCAGTGACTGACAGCTAGAGGTCATAGGGACATGACTGCTGATACTACTAGTACCAGTGGCGTAACTATGGAGGGTGCAGGGGGTGCGGTTGCTATGGGGCCCGGCGGCTTAAGGGGCCCGCCGGCCCAGCGATCGCACCCCCTGCACTTTCCATATGCCGGGCGCCCGCTGAGACTGTGTTACCAGCAGACGCCCGACTCCTACTCAAACCCCCGGCGGCAGCCGGAGGACGGAGCTCACTCCGTCTTCCAGGTCCCGCAGTGCACTATGGGAGTGACGTCATGACGTCACTCTCATAGTGCCGAGGAGCGGGCGACGGGGTGGTCGGCGGCTTCACTAGAGCGGGGATAAGGTAAGGGTTTTTTTGTTTGTTTTGTGTGTGTGCACGCGCCCGCGCGTGTGGGGGGAAGTTACTGGGATCTCACTACTGGGGGCATTACAGAGGGCTCACTACTGGGGGCATTACAGAGGACTCACTACTGGGGGCAGCTACTGGGGGCTCACTACTGGGGGCAGCTACTGGGGACTCACTACTGGCGGCAGCTACTGGGGGTCACTACTGGGGCAGCTACTGGGGTCTCACTACTGGGGGCAGCTACAGGGGGTCGCTACTGGGGACAGCTACAGGGGGTCACTACAGGGGGCAGCTACAGGGGCTCACAACTGGGGGCATTACAGGGGGCTCACTACAGGGGGCTCACTACAGGGGGCTCACTACAGGGGGTCACTACTGAGGGCTCATTACTGGGGGCAGCTACAGGGGGTCACTACAGGGGTCTCACTACTAGGCCAGTTACAGGGGTCTCACTACTGGGGGCAGCTACAGGGGGTCACTACTGGGGGCAGCTACAGGGGGTCACTACTGGGGGCAGCTACAAGGGGCTCACTATTGGGGGCAGCTACAAGGGGCTCACTATTGGGGGCATTACAGGGGGCTCACTATTGGGGGCAATTACAAGGGGCTCTCTACTGGGGGCATTACAGGGGGCTCACTACTGGGGGCATTACAGGGGGCTCACTACTGGGGGCAACTACAGGGGGCTCCCTACTGGGGGCACTGCGTAAGGGGCACCATTACAGTGGACATTTAATGTTTTAGGGGAACTACTGTGGTTATTGTGTAAGACCTAAGTTAGGGGGGGCCCTTAAAAATGTTGCTATGGGGCCCAAAAAGTTCTAGTTACGCCCCTGACTAGTACCCTTCTTATTGCGTCAGTCAGTGCAGGAGGAGCCCAGTGACTGACAGCTAGAGGTCATAGGGACATGACTGCTGATACTACTAGTACCCTTCTTATTGCGTCAGTCAGTGCAGGAGGAGACAAGTGACTGACAGCTAGATGTCATAGGGACATGACTGCTGATACTACTAGTACCCTTCTTATTGTGTCTGTCAGTGCAGGAGGAGCACAGTGACTGACAGCTAGAGGTCATAGGGACATGACTGCTGATACTACTAGTACCCTTCTTATTGCGTCAGTCAGTGCAGGAGGAGCCCAGTGACAGATAGCTAGAGGTCATAGGTACATGACTGCTGATACTACTAGTACCCTTGTTATTGCGTCAGTCAGTGCAGGAGGAGACAAGTGACTGACAGCTAGAGGTCATAGGGACATGACTGCTGATACTACTAGTACCCTTCTTATTGCGTCAGTCAGTGCAGGAGAAGCCCAGTGACAGATAGCTAGAGGTCATAGGTACATGACTGCTGATACTACTAGTACTCTTCTTATTGCGTCAGTCAGTGCAGGAGGAGCCCAGTGACTGAGGAGCTAGAGGTCATAGGGACATGACTGCTGATACTACTAGTACCCTTCTTATTGCGTCAGTCAGTGCAGGAGGAGACAAGTGACAGATAGCTAGAGGTCATAGGGACATGACTGCTGATACTACTAGTACCCTTCTTATTGCGTCAGTCAGTGCAGGAGGAGACAAGTGACTGACAGTTAGAGGTCATAGGGACATGACTGCTGATACTACTAGTACCCTTCTTATTGTGTCTGTCAGCGCAGGAGGAGCCCAGTGACTGAGGAGCTAGAGGTCATAGGGACATGACTGCTGATACTACTAGTACCCTTCTTATTGCGTCTGTCAGCGCAGGAGGAGCCCAGTGATTGACAGTTAGAGGTCATAGGGACATGACTGCTGATACTACTAGTACCCTTCTTATTGCGTCAGTCAGTGCAGGAGGAGACAAGTGACTGACAGCTAGAGGTCATAGGGACATGACTGCTGATACTACTAGTACCCTTCTTATTGCGTCAGTCAGTGCAGGAGGAGCCCAGTGACTGACAGCTAGAGGTCATAGGGACATGACTGCTGATACTACTAGTACCCTTCTTATTGCGTCAGTCAGTGCAGGAGGAGCCCAGTGACTGAGGAGCTAGAGGTCATAGGGACATGACTGCTGATACTACTAGTACCCTTCTTATTGCGTCAGTCAGTGCAGGAGGAGCCCAGTGACTGACAGCTAGAGGTCATAGGGACATGACTGCTGATACTACTAGTACCCTTCTTATTGCGTCAGTCAGTGCAGGAGGAGCCCAGTGACTGAGGAGCTAGAGGTCATAGGGACATGACTGCTGATACTACTAGTACCCTTCTTATTGCGTCAGTCAGTGCAGGAGGAGCCCAGTGACTGACAGCTAGAGGTCATAGGGACATGACTGCTGATACTACTAGTACCCTTCTTATTGCGTCAGTCAGTGCAGGAGGAGCCCAGTGACTGAGGAGCTAGAGGTCATAGGGACATGACTGCTGCTGATACTACTAGTACCCTTCTTATTGCGTCTGTCAGTGCAGGAGGAGCCCAGTGACTGACAGCTAGAGGTCATAGGGACATGACTGCTGATACTACTAGTACCCTTCTTATTGCGTCAGTCAGTGCAGGAGGAGACAAGTGACTGAGGAGCTAGAGGTCATAGGGACATGACTGATGATACTACTAGTACCCATCTTATTGCGTCAGTCAGTGCAGGAGGAGCCCAGTGACTGACAGCTAGAGGTCATAGGGACATGACTGCTGATACTACTAGTACCCTTCTTATTGCGTCAGTCAGTGCAGGAGGAGACAAGTGACTGACAGCTAGAGGTCATAGGGACATGACTGCTGATACTACTAGTACCCTTCTTATTGCGTCAGTCAGTGCAGGAGGAGCCCAGTGACTGACAGCTAGAGGTCATAGGGACATGACTGCTGATACTACTAGTACCCTTCTTATTGCGTCAGTCAGTGCAGGAGGAGCCCAGTGACTGACAGCTAGAGGTCATAGGGACATGACTGCTTATACTACTAGTACCCTTCTTATTGCGTCAGTCAGTGCAGGAGGAGCCCAGTGACTGACAGCTAGAGGTCATAGGGACATGACTGCTGATACTACTAGTACCCTTCTTATTGCGTCAGTCAGTGCAGGAGGAGCCCAGTGACTGACAGCTAGAGGTCATAGGGACATGACTGCTGATACTACTAGTACCCTTCTTATTGCGTCAGTCAGTGCAGGAGGAGCCCAGTGACTGACAGCTAGAGGTCATAGGGACATGACTGCTGATACTACTAGTACCCTTCTTATTGCGTCAGTCAGTGCAGGAGGAGCCCAGTGACTGACAGCTAGAGGTCATAGGGACATGACTGCTGATACTACTAGTACCCTTCTTATTGCGTCAGTCAGTGCAGGAGGAGCCCAGTGACTGGGGAGCTAGAGGTCATAGGGACATGACTGATGATACTACTAGTACCCATCTTATTGCGTCAGTCAGTGCAGGAGGAGCCCAGTGACTGACAGTTAGAGGTCATAGGGACATGACTGCTGATACTACTAGTACCCTTCTTATTGCGTCAGTCAGTGCAGGAGGAGACAAGTGACTGACAGCTAGAGGTCATAGGGACATGACTGCTGATACTACTAGTACCCTTCTTATTGCGTCAGTCAGTGCAGGAGGAGCCCAGTGACTGACAGCTAGAGGTCATAGGGACATGACTGCTGATACTACTAGTACCCTTCTTATTGCGTCAGTCAGTGCAGGAGGAGCCCAGTGACTGACAGCTAGAGGTCATAGGGACATGACTGCTGGTACTACTAGTACCCTTCTTATTGTACAGCAAAAAGGAGAGGGGGGGGAGAGGAGCAGGTGCACACTATAAGCACTAAGAAAACAAATGATCAAAATATCTATAATAGACTAATAATTAACATGGTTTTAAATGTAAGGTTTCTTAGTACATGTTTGGCCAAAGATGTTTGCCCACCTACCACGTCATGGTGAACCTTATACAGGTGGGTCCCTAACATCTCTAATACTAACACACTAATTCATTTATCAAGGACTTACCTATCATAGAGCCCATTAGATGTGTGTACTGCAATGCAAGGACCCATACCAGTTAAAATCACCTGGGGCAGGCAGGAAGAGTGCTAGCCCAAAGAGGATCCCAGTGACTGACAGCTAGAGCTCATAGGGACATGACTGCTGATACTACTAGTACCCTTCTTATTGTGTCAGTCAGTGCAGGAGGAGCCCAGTGACTGACAGTTAGAGGTCATAGGGACATGACTGCTGATACTACTAGTACCCTTCTCATTGTGTCTGTCAGTGCAGAGTGCAGCTGGTGACCCCAGTGGGAGGCAGAAGGGGGCCCTGTATGCATCTGTCAATAATTGAACAGTGGGGAGACAGAGAGACATTATATCCTTACACTGGCTACTATAATATATAAACTGTTAGTAATTACCAAACATGACTTTATATAGCAAGTGCAGAATACTGTATTATCCAATGTAAAGAATAACTTATCTGCAATTCACATTAGACTTGGCTGTCATTTCCTCCATATGGTAATGGCTCATCTCCGGGAACCAACGCCACTAAGACAAAATTTGTCTGCACATTCCGGGGGATAATTCTACTGACCCATAAACAGTACAAATGCCCAGAGCCAGATTAACACCTCATGAGACCCTAACAACACACTGGTTTGGGCTCCTAATGAATTATCTGGCTATGAAAGTGCATTTTAGTGGCTGGTATACAATACAATACAGAGGGCATTCTAATATTCAATAACAGAGAATATTCTAGTGACTAATGTACATATCAGAAGGCATTCTACTGACAGGTATACAATAAAGAGAATATTCTAGTGACTGATGTACAATACAGAGGGCTTTTAATGACCGGTATACAATACAGAGAATATTCTAGTGACTGATGTACAATACAGAGGGCTTTTAATGACCGGTATACAATACAGAGAATATTCTAGTGACTGATGTAGAATCCAGAGGACTTTTAATGACAGGTATACAATATAGAGAATATTCTAGTGACTGGTGTACAATACAGAGGGTTTTTAATGACCGGTATACAATATAGAGAAGATTCTAGTGACTGATGTACAAAACAGAGGGCTTTTAATGACAGGTATACAATACAGAGAATATTCTAGTGACTGATGTAGAATACAGAGGGCTTTTAATGACAGGTATACAATACAGAGCATATTCTAGTGACTTATGTACAATACAGAAGGCTTTTAATGACCGGTATACAATACGGAGAATATTCTAGTGACTGATGTACAATACAGAGGGCTTTTAATGACTGGTATACAATACAGAGAAGATTCTAGTGAATGATATATAATACAGAAGGCATTTTATGCAGAGAGCATTCTAGGGACCAACATAAAAATAAGAGCATATATTAGGGCCCTAGGCGCAGTGCCTACATAATATAAATACGGTAGCACCAGATGAAAGTTTGACCTCTGCTTTCATCTGCAGATCATGTAATGTAACAGAAAAGGACACTATTATTACAGCTTCTTTCTGTTTTCAACACACAATTTACAGGACTCATCAGGGTACTGCAGTTACACATAACTTTCATCTTCGTCACCATGGCTCAGTTTCCTGTAATTATACTGCACTTCTGAACTAGGGTATATTATATGCTCATTAATGTTACATTCACATTGTAGCAATTAGGGTATATAACAGGATTCAGCAACCTGTGTCTCAGGGTCACAGGTCCTTCCAAGTGATCAGGGGGTTTAATTACATAGTAATGAGGCACTGCAAGCCCATTCTGTCTCATTGCCTAAAGCAGCCCCTCACATGAGGAGGAAACCCCCGGCCTGCGGCCCCTGTGCTCTCAATCAGCTGACTGAGTAAATAACAGCCTATGAATTCCTGATACCTCTACAGGTGAAACCATAAACCGTGCGGCCGCTTCCACTGATCAATAACTTCAGCAGATTTATATTTTCTGCTTTATTTTGGTTGGTGCTGAATTAATTAGAAGTTAATAAATATTTCCTGCATAGATGAACTCGCACATATAAAAGAGGGGATCGTAAAACTGGATTTACATTCAAAACGTCACCTTACTGGAAATCACCCAGCGATAGGATAATAATTAGGATAAAATTATGTTATTGCACAGAGAAAAGATACGGCGACAACTGGGGGGGCTCATCTCAGACTAGTGACTGTTACATACAGCTCCGCCTCCCGCGGTCCTGTCGCCTCAGACCCCTCCGCCATTGTCTCTGCGCTCCTGCTCCACGCACCACTCAGTTTATATATGGTGCCAGCATAGGTGCGCGCTTGGGCGCTATATCTGAAACATTCGCTGTGCACAGTATCTGAGCCACAGTTCCAATTCTTAGAGGTTTTCCAGTTCTTAGAGGTTTCCAGTCCTTAGAGGTTTCCAGTCCTTAGAGGTTTTTCAGTCCTTAGAGGTTTCCAGTCCTTAGAGGTTTCCAGTCCTTAGAGGTTTTTCAGTCCTTAGAGGTTTCCAGTCCTTAGAGGTTTTTCAGTCCTTAGAGGTTTCCAGTCCTTAGAGGTTTTTCAGTCCTTAGAGGTTTCCAGTCCTTAGAGGTTTCCAGTCCTTAGAGGTTTCCAATTCTTAGAGCTTTCCAGTCCTTAGAGGTTTTTCAGTCCTTAGAGGTTTCCAGTCCTTAGAGGTTTCCAATTCTTAGAGCTTTCCAGTCCTTAGAGGTTTTTCAGTCCTTAGAGGTTTCCAGTCCTTAGAGGTTTTTCAGTCCTTAGAGGTTTGCAGTCCTTAGAGGTTTTTCAGTCCTTAGAGGTTTCCAGTCCTAAGAGGTTTCCAGTCCTTAGAGGTTTCCAATTCTTAGAGCTTTCCAGTCCTTAGAGGTTTTTCAGTCCTTAGAGGTTTCCAGTCCTTAGAGGTTTTTCAGTCCTTAGAGGTTTCCAGTCCTTAGAGGTTTCCAGTCCTTAGAGGTTTTCCAGTCCTTAGAGGTTTCCAGTCCTTAGAGGTTTTTCAGTCCTTAGAGGTTTCCAGTCCTTAGAGGTTTTTCAGTCCTTAGAGGTTTTCCAGTCCTTAGAGGTTTCCAGTCCTTAGAGGTTTTCCAATTCTTAGAGGTTTCCAGTCCTTAGAGGTTTTCCAGTCCTTAGAGGTTTTCCAGTCCTAGTCTTTCCCATTATTGACCAAGATGTTCCCTTGTTTATCTGGCCCTTGTTTTGTCACTATCTCCTTTACCCCTGACCTTGGCTGGACCTGTATTATGGTTTTGTGTCATTTGTCCTTATTATACAAATGCCCTGATCTGATCTTAGTCTGCAGGTGCCCAGCGAAGTTGGCATGGGAGAGGGGTATGAGTGCTGCAAACAAGCAGCAGAGTAGGATGCCGGAACAGCTTTATGGCAGGTATTAACAAGAGTCTCTCATAGGAGCAAAGCAGCAGTGGCGCATTTATAATGGGTGCAGTGTGTGCTGGGCAGACGGGTCCCCGGGTCTAGGGGGACCCCGCACTGCACACCTGCCACCCTAATTTATTTTAAACTTACCTGTCCGCGATCCTGCGGCAGGTGTCGGCGCTGCTCAGAACACCGGAAAATGGCCGCGGCTGCCATTTTTCCGGTGCTCTGCACATGTGCAGTAGACTCTGGGCACACTCTAGTGCCCGGAGTCTACTAATGCTCCGGTGGCTGGCCTGCCTCGTCAGTCAGCTGCCGGCCACCGGGGAGAGAGGAGGGGGCCCTACACGGGGAGTGCACACGGACCCCCTCCTCTCTTAAGACTCCCCTGCAAAGCAGGTGTCTTTTGTCTCCCACCATGTCACTCTTACACAGTACAGAGTGAAGACAAGATGGCCCATGCACATGCTCAGTAGAGATTTTGGTGGAACACGGCTAAATCTAGCTATTCGCGTCCGTGAGGAGAGATGTGACTGACTCAGAATCAGCAATTTGGTCTGAAATAACCACTTCACCTGTTACCAAAGATGGACGACAATTGAGGTCCGTTACCTCCCAGCAAACATACAGTTGCCTTGTGTCTAGGGGTGAGGAATGAGGTGAATATTTCACACAGTCTAGAAGTGTTGCTCGTCTATACTGGGGGGGTCAATAGATGAGACATGAACACTTGGAGGTGGGGGTGTAAAACTGGAGAGTCTTTATAATTATACCCCTTGTGAAAGGTACAAATGGTTAAAGACAATTCTGGGCACTTTTTACATTTGCCCCGTCCAAAGGCTGCTGTGCGCTCTGTACAGGGTGCTCGGCTGAGTACGGTCCTTTACAATGTATTAGAAATAAAAAATAATTATCCATCTTGTTTGCAGGGTCCCCGGTGGGATGTATAAACAATATATCTCTTTGCCTGGCTTTGTGTTCTCCCTGCTCCTGCTGGGGGATGTCAGAGAGCGGCGAATCGCAGATGACACTGCTGTCACTTACTGTGATGTGTTATCTGTGGTAAGCGGTCCCGGGAATGACAAAGCCCAGACTCCATGGATGGGATGCATGTTGGCACTTGTCATGTAACATCGTGTCTGTGACATCCCCGCTAATAGAGCAACCTCATGGGAATCCGCCTGAGCCGCAGTACATGGGACATCTACCCCTGATCATTACACAGCTGTGAGACACACCAGACTCCTGTTATAGCTGCTGTAAGCACTACACCGCCGGCCTGACGCAGAGATGGGCGCTAGGGCATGCCCCGCTGCCAATGTCTGCAGAGTCGCCGCGGCGGTAATATGCAAATGCTTATTTCAGCCGTCCTCTAGCGTACGACGGACTCTGCAGGTTCTGAGACGCCTACTTTCAAGGCTCGTGGACAGTGAAAATCCTCTGACGGTCGTAAACACTCCCCCTTTGGCGCGCCGTCGTATTGACCCTTAACAATTATGACACCCTACGGATGGCGCAGTGACTCCTTCTGGAAATTCCCTACACATCGCCTCTGTGGCTGCGTCTCTGCGTTTTGAGATGCAGCCGCTATCACAGACACGCCCATGACTGCCATTATTATTATAATTTATTTATATGGCGCCACAAGTGTTCCGCAGCGTCTTACACAGTACAGTACAAGACAGGACAAGGACATGGATAATATATATTACCGACCATAACACCTAGATAAGCAACAGAGCATAAGCACCCAAGTGTTAGGTTCCCTAGTGGGGAGTAAGAAGTCGATTACAGTATAAGTAAGGAGCAGCACATGAGGGAAGAGGGCCCTGCTCGTAAGAGCTTACATTCTAAAGGGGAGGGGCAGACAGACAGTCGTGACAGATGGTGTAGGCAGGAAGGAAGGAGCATGGAGCAGCGAGTTAGGATGAGAGCTGGAAGGCTATGATAAAGTAGTGGGGTCTTCAGAGCCCATTTGAAGGATTGTAGAGAGGTGGAAAGTCTGATGGGGAGAGGTAGAGAATAGCAAAGGTAGGGAGCAGCACGGGCAAAATCTTGGAGGGGGGAGTGTGAGGAAGTAATCACAGGCTTGCCTACCCTCCCGATTTGGCCGGGAGCCTCCCGATTTTCGGGTGCCGCTCCCGGCCCCCCGGGAAGGCAGGCAAGCCTCCCGCAAGATGCCATCCCTCCCTACCCCTCTGCAGAGTTACTAGGGAAACCCCCGCAGCGGGGAGGCCCGGTGACGCGATTCGCGCTGAGTCGCATCATCGTGGCCCCGCCTCCCGCTTTACAATGCCGTTTACCCCGGCATTGTGATGAGGGGGCGGAGCCGCGATGACGCGATCTCGCAACCACACCCCCGGCCCGCACTGGCCACGCCCCCGCAACGGTGTTATAGTGCGGCCACGCCCCCCGCTGTAAGCTGACATTCAGCCCCCTCCCGGAAGGAGGGAGCTGAATGTCGGCAAGTATGAGTAATCAGTTGGCATGTGAAGCGGCGTGCCAAAACACGTCAATCAAGCTGCGGCTTAAAGGGCACTGCGACCGTCGTCTCAGACACTGATTGGCACGCGCACAGTACAGGTGTGATCGGGGACCATCAGAATTGTATTTGCGTAGTACTCTGAATAATGACCATTCTCTGTGCGGCACAAAACCGACGTGATGTAAGTGGATGAGTTACGCCAAGAATCTGTTTAATCCCAGAAGCAGTGTTTTCGCCAGTAGCTTCATGTGTGTATTAGGTGCAGATACCGGTCTGCATCGAGCACAGGATGCGAGATCTCCGGCTTCTCCCTGTGTTACAGCGCTGATAGCTGGGACCATGGCCTGTGAGATCTGTCGTCTTCCAATAAACCGTTAAACAGCAAGGCGAGAAATGGGGCGAGTGTGAAACCCTGAAATTCTGCACCATACCTGTCTGGGGACTTGGGACCTCATTCAGAGTCGGTCGTTGCGGCCGCTCGGTCGCAAGGAAAAATGGGGCGGATATGTAAATGAGGCGCTCGCAAGTTGCATCGTTAAGATGGGATCGTTAGCTGGACGAGCGAGGGGAGGATGCGGCCGTAAGACTAAAAAGACGCCCCCTTCTTGTTTGCATTACACGTCATCTCCGGGCATATAAGGATTAATCGAGACCATCGGAGCTGTTCGTAGAGCTTAAGGTTGACCATACCCTCTCTTAAGCACTACGATCATGTCAGTGTAAAAACCTCCCATATCACATGTGCCATGACGCTACTTAGTTAATTATGCACTCTCATAAAATGCCGTTTGCGTAGTCCTCTCCGGGCTCCCTGCTGGGATGGGGCTCATCTCCCCCTCTCATACGTATTATATCATTCCATGGTTTTGTGGTCTGTGATATGGAGCGTTTCTATGTGTTATTTAGGGCTCTATTTACTACAATCCGCATATTGAATGCGGATTGTAGTGTGATATTACCGAGTGAATTCGCATTGTGAATTCAGGTAATATCACAGGGATTTACTATAAATCCCTTGCAGGGACAGAGCTTGCGATAAAGCTCTGTCCCTGCGGATCCCATCCACACTCTAGTCGCAGTATTTTTGGAAAAATTACCGCGACTAAGAGCCCTCGCATGCGCCGACCCACCAACGCTGCTGCCCCCCCCATGGCGATAAGCCCCGCCCCCCACGATCGCGGACCCCCGCTAACCCCCCTTCCCCCCCCGCGACCCCCCCTCCCTTCATTACACTTACCTGCATCCTCCTGGCCTCTGGTGATCTTCTCCGGGCTTCCCGATCAGGTGATCTCCCATACTGCACTGGGGCCCGATCACCTGATGACCGGGCAGCAGTGCACTGTGGGAGACCAGCTGACCGGAGGGGAGACATCACCGGAGGCCCGATCACCGGTCCCTGGATTCAGGTAAGTAAAAAAAAAATTTTTCTTTTTTTCTTTTCTTTTTTTTACAGCAATCAGCTTGCGGTCTGCTTAGACCACACAGCTGATTACTGGTACCGGCTCTCGGCTCTGCTCTCCCCGTTAGAGCAGAGTGGGAGCCTGGTAACCGGGGGAGACCCTGGATAACGTCACCTCCAGGTGGCGTTATTATCACAGGGCTTCCCCCGGTATTTTTTTACAATTTATTTTTAGTAACTATGGTCGGATCACATTTCCCATTACAATTGGGAAATGTGATCTGCTTTACTAAAGCTAAGTGATACTGGGGGTTGGAGTAGAATTTGACTAATTCTACTCCAATTGCCCTATAGTAACTACAGGTGAAACTAAAATAATATGAAAAGGGTGTGAAAACACCCTTTTTCACTTTATTTTAGTAAAACTAATGTTAATAAATAGAGCCCTTAAGGTTAGAAGTCTGTATAAATGTAAGTGGGATTAATAGCTGCTATGGGAATACGGGTAATAGGGATTCTTCTCACCGAAACCTTATGGAACATCTCATTTTTGTATTTAGATAGATAAAAAAATAATAGGATTGCGCTAATCAGACATCAGTAACCAGACATGCTATATCTGAGTACGCTGCTGCTGGAGAAAAAGATGGACGAGGCTCCCCAAATGCCTCAAAATCACCTAGGTAGACAGGGAAGATATTCCCAAGTGCATTCCGTATACAGTAATTACATATATAAGATATATGTATCATTAATTCATAAAATGAGAACACATTGTCAGTATATTTATAAAATGAATTAAAAAGAAGGTCCATAAAATTACTAAACCGAATAGATGCAGATAACGTCTGTATAATGTATAAATGTATATAAAACAGAATCCTAAATTTCCTATATATATAATAAAAGTAAAAAAAACCACCTCTCTAATACCGGTATACGTGTGAGGGCGCAGGAGGAGGAGTCGGGGAAGTGTGAGATCGCAGGGGGAGGAGTTGGGGAGGTGTGAGGGCGCACACATGGCAATAAATAATTACTGTGCGGCATGTGTGCCTCCCTCTGCCTTCTGTGTGACCTTACTGTGGTGTATATAGTTCTCATTGCTGTGTATGTATTCTGGTGGAAGGTTACAACGGATCTTATTATTTGTTTGTATTAGTTGGCGTATGAATCTCTAGTCTCTGTCTTTGGTTTTCCTGCTGCATTACAGTAAAGAAGCTCACTCACTGGGCGGAATTCAATTGATTCCTGCCCCCATCGCGCCCGAAGGAGCTATTCAATTCTTGCTCCTGTCGGGCACGATCAGCTGACAGCGCTACATTTCAGCTCGCAGCCCCAGGGGGGTGAGAGCTGAAATGTGCGAAAAGTGACATGTTTGGGCGCCCAAACATCACTTTTCGCGATCGCGCCCAGCACTTTGGTCGGGTTTAGCTGCCTTACGCGGCTAAACACGACCACTTTGGGTGCGATCATCACGAAAATCTGGAACAGTTGCATAGCGGCCCGCGATCTCCTGTCACTTTAGACGGGAGATGCGGGCCGCGAATCCGCCCACTGTGTCCAAGTTATTAAGAAACCCTTATTGAAGTATAAGTCACAGACTTAACACTTATGTCTATTGATATGGCCTCTTGGTGTAGAACCTGGGTGGTTACAATAGGGACCAGCGGAATGTGATATGGAGATAGTCCACACAGCGGGTCTTTAACCAGTCTTGCAGGTTTATTGGTAACAGCGGTAACACACACAGCAGTGATTACAATGGCGGCTATATCAGCGGTATGCGATGTGACATACTGGAGCTCTGCCGTTGTATATACATGTTATAGAGTCTGTGTATATCCCGTGTAGTGACTGCTGAGAGCGATGTGACATACTGGAGCTCTGCCGTTATATATACACGTTATAGAGTCTGTGTATATCCCGTGTAGTGGCTGCTGAGAGTGATGTGACATACTGGAGCTCTGCCGTTGTATATACACGTTATAGAGTCTGTGTATATCCCGTGTAGTGGCTGCTGATAGTGATGTCACATACTGGAGCTCTGCCGTTGTATATACACGTTATAGAGTCTGTGTATATCCCGTGTAGTGGCTGCTGAGAGTGATGTGACATACTGGAGCTCTGCCGTTGTATATACATGTTATAGAGTCTGTGTATATCCCGTGTAGTGACTGCTGAGAGCGATGTGACATACTGGAGCTCTGCCGTTATATATACACATTATAGAGTCTGTGTATATCCCGTGTAGTGACTGCTGAGAGCGATGTGATGCACTGGAACTCTGCCGTTGTATATACACGTTATAGAGTCTGTGTATATCCCGTGTAGTGGCTGCTGAGAGTGATGTGACATACTGGAGCTCTGCCGTTGTATATACACGTTATAGAGTCTGTGTATATCCCGTGTAGTGACTGCTGAGAGCGATGTGATGCACTGGAACTCTGCCGTTGTATATACACGTTATAGAGTCTGTGTATATCCCGTGTAGTGGCTGCTGAGAGTGATGTGATGCACTGGAGCTCTGCCGTTGTATATAGACATTATAGAGTCTGTGTATATCCCGTGTAGTGACTGCTGAGAGCGATGTGACATACTGGAGCTCTGCCGTTATATATACACGTTATAGAGTCTGTGTATATCCCGTGTAGTGACTGCTGAGAGTGATGTGATGCACTGGAGCTCTGCCGTTGTATATACACGTTATAGAGTCTGTGTATATCCCGTGTAGTGGCTGCTGAGAGTGATGTGATGCACTGGAGCTCTGCCGTTGTATATACACGTTATAGAGTCTGTGTATATCCCGTGTAGTGGCTACTGAGAGCGATGTGACATACTGGAGCTCTGCCGTTGTATATACACGTTATAGAGTCTGTGTATATCCCGTGTAGTGACTGCTGAGAGTGATGTGATGCACTGGAGCTCTGCCGTTATATATACACGTTATAGAGTCTGTGTATATCCCGTGTAGTGGCTGCTGAGAGCGATGTGACGCACTGGAGCTCTGCCATTGTATATACAGTTATAGAGTCTGTGTATATCCGTGTAGTGACTGCTGAGAGCGTTGTGACATACTGTAGCTCTGCCGTTGTATATACACGTTGTAGAGTCTGTGTATATCCCGTGTAGTGACTGCTGAGAGCGATGTGATGCACTGGAGCTCTGCCGTTGTATATACACGTTATAGAGTCTGTGTATATCCCGTGTAGTGGCTGCTGAGAGTGATGTGACATACTGGAGCTCTGCCGTTGTATATACATGTTATAGAGTCTGTGTATATACCGTGTAGTGGCTGCTGAGAGCGATGTGACATACTGGAGCTCTGCCGTTATATATACACGTTATAGAGTCTGTGTATATCCCGTGTAGTGACTGCTGAGAGTGATGTGATGCACTGGAGCTCTGCCGTTGTATATAGACGTTATAGAGTCTGTGTATATCCCGTGTAGTGACTGCTGAGAGCGTTGTGACATACTGGAGCTCTGCCGTTATATATACACGTTATACAGTCTGTGTATATCCCGTGTAGTGACTGCTGAGAGCGATGTGACATACTGGAGCATTGCCGTTGTATATACACATTATAGAGTCTGTGTATATCCCGTGTAGTGACTGCTGAGAGTGATGTGATGCACTGGAGCTCTGCCGTTATATATACACGTTATAGAGTCTGTGTATATCCCGTGTAGTGGCTGCTGAGAGCGATGTGACGCACTGGAGCTCTGCCATTGTATATACAGTTATAGAGTCTGTGTATATCCCGTGTAGTGACTGCTGAGAGCGTTGTGACATACTGGAGCTCTGCCGTTGTATATACACGTTGTAGAGTCTGTGTATATCCCGTGTAGTGACTGCTGAGAGTGATGTGACGCACTGGAGCTCTGCCGTTGTATATAGACGTTATAGAGTCTGTGTATATCCCATGTAGTGACTGCTGAGAGCGATGTGACATACTGGAGCTCTGCCGTTATATATACACGTTATAGAGTCTGTGTATATCCCGTGTAGTGACTGCTGAGAGTGATGTGATGCACTGGAGCTCTGCCGTTGTATATACACGTTATAGAGTCTGTGTATATCCCGTGTAGTGGCTACTGAGAGCGATGTGACATACTGGAGCTCTGCCGTTGTATATACACGTTATAGAGTCTGTGTATATCCCGTGTAGTGGCTGCTGAGAGCGATGTGACATACTGGAGCTCTGCCGTTGTATATAAATGTTTGTAGAGTCTGTGTATATCCCGAGTAGTGGCTGCTGAGAGTGATGTGACGCACTGGAGCTCTGCCGTTGTATATACACATTATAGAGTCTGTGTATATCCCGTGTAGTGACTGCTGAGAGTGATGTGATGCACTGGAGCTCTGCCGTTATATATACACGTTATAGAGTCTGTGTATATCCCGTGTAGTGGCTGCTGAGAGCGATGTGACGCACTGGAGCTCTGCCATTGTATATACAGTTATAGAGTCTGTGTATATCCCGTGTAGTGACTGCTGAGAGCGTTGTGACATACTGGAGCTCTGCCGTTGTATATACACGTTGTAGAGTCTGTGTATATCCCGTGTAGTGACTGCTGAGAGTGATGTGACGCACTGGAGCTCTGCCGTTGTATATAGACGTTATAGAGTCTGTGTATATCCCATGTAGTGACTGCTGAGAGCGATGTGACATACTGGAGCTCTGCCGTTATATATACACGTTATAGAGTCTGTGTATATCCCGTGTAGTGACTGCTGAGAGTGATGTGATGCACTGGAGCTCTGCCGTTGTATATACACGTTATAGAGTCTGTGTATATCCCGTGTAGTGGCTACTGAGAGCGATGTGACATACTGGAGCTCTGCCGTTGTATATACACGTTATAGAGTCTGTGTATATCCCGTGTAGTGGCTGCTGAGAGCGATGTGACATACTGGAGCTCTGCCGTTGTATATAAATGTTTGTAGAGTCTGTGTATATCCCGAGTAGTGGCTGCTGAGAGTGATGTGACGCACTGGAGCTCTGCCGTTGTATATACACGTTATAGAGTCTGTGTATATCCCGTGTAGTGGCTGCTGAGAGCGATGTGACATACTGGAGCTCTGCCGTTGTATATATACACGTTGTAGAGTCTGTGTATATGCCGTGTAGTGGCTGCTGAGAGCGATGTGACGCACTGGAGCTCTGCCGTTGTATATACACATTATAGAGTCTGTGTATAACCTGTGTAGTGGCTGCTGAGAGCGATGTGATGCACTGGAGCTCTGCCGTTGTTTATACACGTTATAGAGTCTGTGTATATCCCGTGTAGTGACTGCTGAGAGCGATGTGACATACTGGAGCTCTGCCGTTGTATATACAGGTTATAGAGTCTGTGTATATCCCGTGTAGTGGCTGCTGAGAGCGATGTGACATACTGGAGCTCTGCCGTTGTATATACACGTTATAGAGTCTGTGTATATCCCATGTAGTGGCTGCTGAGAGCGATGTGACATACTGGAGCTCTGCCGTTGTATATACACATTATAGAGTCTGTGTATATCCCGTGTAGTGGCTGCTGAGAGCGATATGACATACTGGAGCTCTGCCGTTGAATATACACGTTATAGAGTCTGTTTATATCCCGTGTAGTGGCTGCTGAGAGTGATGTGACATACTGGAGCTCTGCCGTTGTATATACACATTATAGAGTCTGTGTATATCCCGTGTAGTGGCTGCTGAGAGCGATGTGACATACTGGAGCTCTGCCGTTATATATACACGTTATAGAGTCTGTGTATATCCCGTGTAGTGACTGCTGAGAGTGATGTGACATACTGGAGCTCTGCCGTTGTATATACACGTTATAGAGTCTGTGTATATCCCGTGTAGTGGCTGCTGAGAGCGATGTGACATACTGGAGCTCTGCCATTGTATATAGACGTTATAGAGTCTGTGTATATCCCGTGTAGTGGCTGCTGAGAGCGCTGTGACGCACTGGAGCTCTGCCGTTGTATATACACGTTATAGAGTCTGTGTATATCCCGTGTAGTGGCTGCTGAGAGCGATGTGACATACTGGAGCTCTGCCGTTGTATATAGACGTTATAGAGTCTGTGTATATCCCGTGTAGTGACTGCTGAGAGCGATGTGACGCACTGGAGCTCTGCCGTTGTATATACACATTACAGAGTCTGTGTATATCCCGTGTAGTGACTGCTGAGAGCGATGTGATGCACTGGAGCTCTGCCGTTGTATATACACATTATAGAGTCTGTGTATATTCCGTGTAGTGGCTGCTGAGAGCGATGTGATGCACTGGAGCTCTGCCATTGTATATACACGTTATAGAGTCTGTGTATATCCCGTGTAGTGGCTGCTGAGAGCGATGTGACATACTGGAGCTCTGCCATTGTATATAGACGTTATAGAGTCTGTGTATATCCCGTGTAGTGACTGCTGAGAGCGATGTGACATACTGGAGCTCTGCCGTTGTATATACACATTATAGAGTCTGTGTATATCCCGTGTAGTGGCTGCTGAGAGCGATGTGACATACTGGAGCTCTGCCATTGTATATAGACGTTATAGAGTCTGTGTATATCCCGTGTAGTGGCTGATGAGAGCGATGTGACATACTGGAGCTCTGCCGTTGTATATACACATTATAGAGTCTGTGTATATCCCGTGTAGTGACTGCTGAGAGCGATGTGACGCACTGGAGCTCTGCCGTTGTATATACACATTATAGAGTCTGTGTATATCCCGTGCAGTGGCTGCTGAGAGCGATGTGATGCACTGGAGCTCTGCCGTTGTATATACACGTTATAGAGTCTGTGTATATCCCGTGTAGTGGCTGCTGAGAGTGATGTGATGCACTGGAGCCCTGCCGTTGTATATACACGTTATAGAGTCTGTGTATATCCCGTGTAGTGACTGCTGAGAGCGATGTGATGCACTGGAGCTCTGCCGTTGTATATACACGTTATAGAGTCTGTGTATATCCTGTGTAGTGGCTGCTGAGAGTGATGTGACATACTGGAGCTCTGCCGTTGTATATACACGTTATAGAGTCTGTGTATATCCCGTGTAGTGGCTGCTGAGAGCGATTTGACATACTGGAGCTCTGCCGTTATATATACACGTTATAGAGTCTGTGTATATCCCGTGTAGTGGCTGCTGAGAGCGATGTGACATACTGGAGATCTGCCGTTGTATATATACGTTATAGAGTCTGTGTATATCCCGTGTAGTGGCTGCTGAGAGCGATTTGACATACTGGAGCTCTGCCGTTATATATACACGTTATAGAGTCTGTGTATATCCCGTGTAGTGGCTGCTGAGAGCGATGTGACATACTGGAGATCTGCCGTTGTATATACATGTTATAGAGTCTGTGTATATCCTGTGTAGTGGCTGCTGAGAGCGATGTGATATACTGGAGCTCTGCCGTTGTATATACACATTATAGAGTCTGTGTATATCCCGTGTAGTGACTGCTGAGAGCGATGTGACGCACTGGAGCTCTGCCGTTGTATTTACACGTTATAGAGTCTGTGTATATCCCGTGTAGTGACTGCTGAGAGCGATGTGACGCACTGGAGCTCTGCCGTTGTATATACACGTTATAGAGTCTGTGTATATCCCGTGTAGTGGCTGCTGAGAGTGATGTGACATACTGGAGCTCTGCCGTTGTATATACACGTTATAGAGTCTGTGTATATCCCGTGTAGTGGCTGCTGATAGTGATGTCACATACTGGAGCTCTGCCGTTGTATATACACGTTATAGAGTCTGTGTATATCCCGTGTAGTGGCTGCTGATAGTGATGTCACATACTGGAGCTCTGCCGTTGTATATACACGTTATAGAGTCTGTGTATATCCCGTGTAGTGGCTGCTGAGAGCGATGTGACATACTGGAGCTCTGCCGTTGTATAGACACGTTATAGAGTCTGTGTATATCCCGTGTAGTGACTGCTGAGAGCGATGTGATGCACTGGAGCTCTGCCGTTGTATATACACATTATAGAGTCTGTGTATATCCCGTGTAGTGACTGCTGAGAGTGATGTGACATACTGGAGCTCTGCCGTTGTATAGACACGTTATAGAGTCTGTGTATATCCCGTGTAGTGACTGCTGAGAGCGATGTGATGCACTGGAGCTCTGCCGTTGTATATACACATTATAGAGTCTGTGTATATCCCGTGTAGTGGCTGCTGAGAGCGATGTGACATACTGGAGCTCTGCCGTTGTATATACACGTTACAGAGTCTGTGTATATCCCGTGTAGTGACTGCTGAGAGCGATGTGATGCACTGGAGCTCTGCCGTTGTATATACGCATTATAGAGTCTGTGTATATCCCGTGTAGTGACTGCTGAGAGTGATGTGACATACTGGAGCTCTGCCGTTGTATATACACGTTATAGAGTCTGTGTATATCCCGTGTAGTGACTGCTGAGAGCGATGTGACATACTGGAGCTCTGCCGTTGTATATACACATTATAGAGTCTGTGTATATCCCGTGTAGTGGCTGCTGAGAGCGATGTGACATACTGGAGCTCTGCCGTTGTATATACACGTTATAGAGTCTGTGTATATCCCGTGTAGTGGCTGCTGAGAGTGATGTGATGCACTGGAGCTCTGCCGTTGTATATACAGTTATAGAGTCTGTGTATATCCCGTGTAGTGACTGCTGAGAGCGATGTGACATACTGGAGCTCTGCCGTTGTATATACACGTTATAGAGTCTGTGTATATCCCGTGTAGTGACTGCTGAGAGCGATGTGACATACTGGAGCTCTGCCGTTGTATATACACGTTATAGAGTCTGTGTATATCCCATGTAGTGGCTGCTGAGAGTGATGTGACATACTGGAGCTCTGCCGTTGTATATACACGTTATAGAGTCTGTGTATATCCCATGTAGTGGCTGCTGAGAGTGATGTGATGCACTGGAGCTCTGCCGTTGTATATACACGTTATAGAGTCTGTGTATATCCCGTGTAGTGACTGCTGAGAGCGATGTGACATACTGGAGCTCTGCCGTTGTATATACACATTATAGAGTCTGTGTATATCCCGTGTAGTGGCTGCTGAGAGCGATATGACATACTGGAGCTCTGCCGTTGTATATACACGTTATAGAGTCTGTGTATATCCCGTGTAGTGGCTGCTGAGAGTGATGTGACATACTGGAGCTCTGCCGTTGTATATACACATTATAGAGTCTGTGTATATCCCGTGTAGTCGCTGCTGAGAGCGATGTGACATACTGGAGCTCTGCCGTTATATATACACGTTATGGAGTCTGTGTATATCCCGTGTAGTGACTGCTGAGAGTGATCTGACATACTGGAGCTCTGCCGTTGTATATACACGTTATAGAGTCTGTGTATATCCCGTGTAGTGGCTGCTGAGAGCGATGTGACATACTGGAGCTCTGCCATTGTATATAGACGTTATAGAGTCTGTGTATATCCCGTGTAGTGGCTGATGAGAGCGATGTGACATACTGGAGCTCTGCCGTTGTATATACACATTATAGAGTCTGTGTATATCCCGTGTAGTGACTGCTGAGAGCGATGTGATGCACTGGAGCTCTGCCGTTGTATATACACGTTATAGAGTCTGTGTATATCCCGTGTAGTGGCTGCTGAGAGCGATGTGATGCACTGGAGCCCTGCCGTTGTATATACACGTTATAGAGTCTGTGTATATCCCGTGTAGTGGCTGCTGAGAGTGATGTGATGCACTGGAGCCCTGCCGTTGTATATACACGTTATAGAGTCTGTGTATATCCCGTGTAGTGACTGCTGAGAGCGATGTGATGCACTGGAGCTCTGCCGTTGCATATACACGTTATAGAGTCTGTGTATATCCCGTGTAGTGACTGCTGAGAGAGATGTGACATACTGGAGCTCTGCCGTTGTATATACACGTTATAGAGTCTGTGTATATGCCGTGCAGTGGCTGCTGAGAGTGATGTGATGCACTGGAGCTCTGCCGTTGTATATACACGTTATGGAGTCTGTGTATATTCCGTGTAGTGGCTGCTGAGAGTGATGTGACATACTGGAGCTCTGCCGTTGTATATACACGTTATAGAGTCTGTGTATATCCTGTGTAGTGGCTGCTGAGAGTGATGTGACATACTGGAGCTCTGCCGTTGTATATACACGTTATACAGTCTGTGTATATCCCGTGTAGTGGCTGCTGAGAGTGATGTGACATACTGGAGCTCTGCCGTTGTATATACACGTTATAGAGTCTGTGTATATCCCGTGTAGTGGCTGCTGATAGTGATGTCACATACTGGAGCTCTGCCGTTGTATATATACGTTATAGAGTCTGTGTATATCCCGTGTAGTGGCTGCTGAGAGTGATGTCACATACTGGAGCTCTGCCGTTGTATATACACGTTATAGAGTCTGTGTATATCCCGTGTAGTGGCTGCTGAGAGCGATGTGACACACTGGAGCTCTGCCGTTGTATATACACGTTATAGAGTCTGTGTATATCCCGTGTAGTGACTGCTGAGAGCGATGTGACATACTGGAGATCTGCCGTTGTATATACACATTATAGAGTCTGTGTATATCCCGTGTAGTGACTGCTGAGAGCGATGTGACATACTGGAGCTCTGCCGTTGTATATACACGTTATAGAGTCTGTGTATATCCCGTGTAGTGGCTGCTGAGAGCGATGTGACATACTGGAGCTCTGCCGTTGTATATACACATTATAGAGTCTGTGTATATCCCGTGTAGTGGCTGCTGAGAGCGATGTGATGCACTGGAGCTCTGCCTTTGTATATACACGTTATAGAGTCTGTGTATATCCCGTGTAGTGACTGCTGAGAGCGATCTGACATACTGGAGCTCTGCCGTTGTATATACACGTTATAGAGTCTGTGTATATCCCGTGTAGTGACTGGTGAGAGCGATGTGACATACTGGAGCTCTGCCGTTGTATATACACGTTATAGAGTCTGTGTATATCCCGTGTAGTGACTGCTGAGAGTGATGTGACATACTGGAGCTCTGCCGTTGTATATACACGTTATAGAGTCTGTGTATATCCTGTGTAGTGGCTGATGAGAGCGATGTGACATACTGGAGCTCTGCCGTTGTATATACACATTATAGAGTCTGTGTATATCCCATGTACTGGCTGCTGAGAGTGATGTGATGCACTGGAGCTCTGCCGTTGTATATACACATTATAGAGTCTGTGTATATCCCGTGTAGTGGCTGCTGAGAGCGATATGACATACTGGAGCTCTGCCGTTGTATATACACGTTATAGAGTCTGTGTATATCCCGTGTAGTGGCTGCTGAGAGTGATGTGACATACTGGAGCTCTGCCGTTGTATATACACATTATAGAGTCTGTGTATATCCCGTGTAGTCGCTGCTGAGAGCGATGTGACATACTGGAGCTCTGCCATTATATATACACGTTATAGAGTCTGTGTATATCCCGTGTAGTGGCTGCTGAGAGCGATGTGACATACTGGAGCTCTGCCGTTGTATATACAGGTTATAGAGTCTGTGTATATCCCGTGTAGTGGCTGCTGAGAGCGATGTGACGCACTGGAGCTCTGCCGTTGTATATACACGTTATAGAGTCTGTGTATATCCCGTGTAGTGGCTGCTGAGAGCGATGTGACGCACTGGAGCTCTGCCGTTGTATATACACATTATAGAGTCTGTGTATATCCCGTGTAGTGACTGCTGAGAGCGATGTGATGCACTGGAGCTCTGCCGTTGTATATACACGTTATAGAGTCTGTGTATATCCCGTGTAGTGACTGCTGAGAGCGATGTGACATACTGGAGCTCTGCCGTTGTATATACACGTTATAGAGTCTGTGTATATCCCGTGTAGTGGCTGCTGAGAGCGATGTGATGCACTGGAGCTCTGCCGTTGTATATACACGTTATAGAGTCTGTGTATATCCCGTGTAGTGGCTGCTGAGAGCGATGTGATGCACTGGAGCTCTGCCGTTGTATATACAGTTATAGAGTCTGTGTATATCCCGTGTAGTGGCTGCTGAGAGCGATGTGACGCACTCGTGCTCTGCCGTTGTATATACACGTTATAGAGTCTGTGTATATCCCGTGTAGTGGCTGCTGAGAGCGATGTGATGCACTGGAGCTCTGCCGTTGTATATACACGTTATAGAGTCTGTATTTATCCCGTGTAGTGGCTGCTGAGAGTGATGTGATGCACTGGAGCTCTGCCGTTGTATATACACGTTATAGAGTCTGTGTATATCCCGTGTAGTGGCTGCTGAGAGCGATGTGACGCACTGGAGCTCTGCCGTTGTATATACACGTTATAGATCTGTGTATATCCCGTGTAGTGACTGCTGAGAGTGATGTGATGTACTGGAGCTCTGCCGTTGTATATACACGTTATAGAGTCTGTGTATATACACGTTATAGAGTCTGTGTATATACATGTTATAGAGTCTGTGTATATACACGTTATAGAGTCTGTGTATATCCCGTGTAGTGACTGCTGAGAGTGATGTGATGCACTGGAGCTCTGCCGTTGTATATACACGTTATAGAGTCTGTGTATATACACGTTACAGAGTCTGTGTATATACACGTTATAGAGTCTGTGTATATACATGTTATAGAGTCTGTGTATATACACGTTATAGAGTCTGTGTATATACACGTTATAGAGTCTGCGTATATACATGTTATAGAGTCTGTGTATATATATACGGTGTGGAGTGCATTATATACAGATTTTTAGCTGCAGAACTTTAATTAGTGAGAATAGAAAATGTGACATAAACTCCCGGGAACCTGTCTGGGCAAATACTATCTGTAATAACTTGAAGAGCAGATTAATTTCATTCTCATGTGAAGAATCGGGCAGATGGGCAGATGGGCAGATGGGACGGGTATTGTGATGACTTTCAGTATTTCTATAACAGACAAAGCTGCTTTTGTAGTCCGGCATCCTAATCAGAGCCCTTGTGTTGTGCGGGGTCTATAATTTGGTGCTGGAATCGCGTCTTTGTGAATCTCTCAGTATTATTGTGCTGCCACCAATACGGAGGGTCTTACAGCCTAAATGCACCAATTCTCCTTTGAAATAAAACCGCAGCTGAAATTTAAACATCTCATTTACAAGGAGCTTTTATGTGTAGTTATAATGTTATACACTAATGTTTTTACATGATGTAGCCGATCTGATGCCAGACCCGCACATGCTGTACAGCGCTGACTCATTACCGGCGATGGTGGCGATAAGATCGATGAAAGGTTTGCAGAGGTTTGGAGAATAGTAATTACCTCCCTGCACAGGAACGCTTTGCTGAGTAGTGAGATATGAGGCTGCAGGACGCCACCAGGCTAAAAATAGCTCCACCGCCATTTATCAGTATCGGAGAGCTAATGAGAGGCAGCCAGGCTGAGCGCGGCGCAGACTGCAGAGAGGCAGATAACCACAGTCTATATACCCAGTACAGTATATATATATATATATATATATATATATATATATATATACTAGATGCTCCGAAACACAACCGCGCCTAGCAGTGATGGGCCACAGGCCGCCCCAGAACCTCCAATTGCAGCCCCAATTCCTACAGTCTCTGCTTTGTTATCATATTTGTTATTTAAAGCTTAGAACGATTGTTTGCAATGCCTGCTGGGATGTCATTACCCATTCGTGGCTATTGTATTCATATGATGAGGCCGATTCTGCGTCTCAGGCAAAGTGGCGGTATTTTGGGGGCATCCACAGGCGCCTGACATTCCGCCTAACGCTAGTCAGAATATCCATTCAGCTGATGCGGGGGTGCGTGCATCTGCCAGCGGAACCGTCAGCATAAGTATCTGCACGTGCACCAGCCCCGTACTGGGTGCAGGAGATGCGACAGAAGCAGGCGTCCACTCCTGGTACACGCAGCTCAGAATCGCACGGAGCTTTTCATACACGCCCGCGACACTCCCACAAGTCAGGGTGGTAATGTGCGCCGCACAGTGCCCGCACAGAAAACGCCTATTTCATGGAAAGACAGATCCGGCCAAATTGCTTCCAACTCAGAATAGGACGGACACAGACAGCAGTCTTTAAATTCCCATATGCACATGCACTATATGCAATAACGCGCCATTTTTGTCCCTGACTCGGACTGAGCACCTAAGAGTAAGATGAGGCCCATTTATCAGCTAGAGGGTGCCCAGTGCTGCCCCGGCCGGGGCTTTATCAGGTCGCCTCCCACTGGCAGATAGCTTTGTAGGCCCATATATGGAATTATGGGAATGATGCCAGGTCTAGGATTATGGAAACATCCTCTATGATTACGGGAATGGTGCTGGGTCTAGAATTATGGGAACAGGATTATGGGAACTCCACTGGGTCTAGAATTATGGGAACTGCACTGGGTCTAGAATTATGGGAACTGCACTGGATCTAGGATTATGGGAATGGAACTCATCCTAGAGTTATGGGAATGGCACTGGATCTAGGATTACAGGAATGGCACTGGATCTAGGATTATGGGAATTCCACTGGGTCTAAAATTATGGGAATGGCACTGGGTCTAGAATTATGGGACTGGATCTTAGATTATGGGAATTGCACTGGATCTAGGATTATGGGAATGGAGCTCATCCTAGAATTTTGGGAATTGCACTGGATCTAGGATTACAGGAATGGCACTTGATCTAGGATTATGGGAACGGCACTCGGTCTATAATAATACGAATGGCACTGGCTCTAGGATTACAGGATTGGCGCAGAGTCTAGGATTATGGGGCTAGCACTGGGTCTTGGATTATGGGTACATGGCCGATATAGGATTATGTGAACGGCACTGAGTTTAGGTATATGAGAGCAGTGCTGGGTCTATGATTATGGGAAAAGCTCTGGGTCTAGAATTATGGGAACGGCATTGGGTCTAGGATTATGGAAACTGCGCTAGGTCTAGTTTTATGGGAATGGTGCCAGGTCTAAGATTATGGGAACAGTGTCGGATCTAGGATTATGGGAAAGGCTCTGGGTCTAGGATTATGGGAAAGGCTCTGGGTCTAGGATTATGGGACCGGCGCTGGGTCTAGGATTATGGGAATGGCTCTGGGTCTAGGATTATGGGAACGGAGCTGGGTTTAGGATTATGGGAAAGGTTCTGGGTCTAGGATTGTGGGAACGGCATCAGGTCTAGGATTATGGGAAAGGCTCTGGGTCCAGGATTATGGGACCGGCGCTGGGTTTAGGATTATGGGAAAGGTTCTGGGTCTAGGATTGTGGGAATGGCATCAGGTCTAGGATTATGGAAAAAACTCTGGGTCCAGGATTATGGGACCGGCGCTGTGTCTAGGATTATGGGAATGGCTCTTGGTGTAGGATTATGGGAACGGCGCTGGGTTTAGGATTATGGGAAAGGTTCTGGGTCTAGGATTGTGGGAACGCATCAGGTCTAGAATTATGGGGAAAGGCTCTGGGTCCAGGATTATGGGAACTGTGCTGTGTCCAGGATTATGGGAACGGCACTGGGTCTAGGATTATGGGAATGGCGCTGGGTTTAGGATTATGGGAAAGGTTCTGGGTCTAGGATTGTGGGAACGGCATCAGGTCTAGGATTATGGGAAAGGCTCTGGGTCCAGGATTATGGGAACGGTGCTGGTTCCTGGATAATGGGAACGGCACTGGGTCTAGGATTATGGGAACGGCGCTGGGTTTAGAATTATGGGAAAGGCTCTGGGTCCAGGATTATGGGAACGGCGCTAGGTCTAGGATTGTGGAAACGGTGCTGGGTCCTGGATTATGGGAACGGCACTGGGTCTAGGATTATGGGAACGGTGCTGGGTTTAGGATTATGGCAAAGGCTCTGGGTCCAGGATTATGGGAACGGCGCTAGGTCTAGGATTGTGGGAACGGTGCTGGGTCCTGGATTATGGGAACGGCACTGGGTCTAGGATTATGGGAACGGCGCTGGGTTTAGGATTATGGGAAAGGTTCTGGGTCTAGGATTGTGGGAACGGCATCAGGTCTAGAATTATGGGGAAAGGCTCTGGGTCCAGGATTATGGGAACGGTGCTGGTTCCAGGATTATGGGAACGGTGCTGGGTCCTGGATAATGGGAACGGCACTGGGTCTAGGATTATGGGAACGACGCTGGGTTTAGGTTTATGGGAATGGTGCCAGGTCTAAGATTATGGGAATAGTGCCGGATCTAGGATTATGGGAAAGGCTCTGGGACTAGGATTATGGAAAAGGGTCTGACTCTGGGATTATGGGAAAGGCTCTGGGTCTAGGATTATGGGACCGGCGCTGGGTCTAGGATTATGGGAATGGCTCTGGGTCTAGGATTATGGGAACGGCATCAGGTCTAGAATTATTGGGAAAGGTTCTGGGTCTAGGAATGTGGGAACGGCATCAGGTCTAGGATTATGGGAAAGGCTCTGGGTCCAGGATTATGGGACCGGCGCTGGGTCTAGGATTATGGGAATGGCTCTGGGTCTAGGATTATGGGAACGGCGCTGGGTTTAGGATTATGGAAAAGGTTCTGGGTCTAGGATTGTGGGAACGCATCAGGTCTAGAATTATGGGGAAAGGCTCTGGGTCCAGGATTATGGGAACGGTGCTGTGTCCAGGATTATGGAAACGGCACTGGGTCTAGGATTATGGGAATGGCGCTGGGTTTAGGATTATGGGAAAGGTTCTGGGTCTAGGATTGTGGGAACGGTGCTGGGTCCAGGATTATGGAAACGGCACTGGGTCTAGGATTATGGGAACGGCGCTGGGTTTAGGATTATGGGAAAGGCTCTGGGTCCAGGATTATGGGAACGGCGATAGGTCTAGGATTGTGGGAACGGTGCTAGTTCCTGGATTATGGAAACGGCACTGGGTCTAGGATTATGGGAACGGCGCTGGGTTTAGGATTATGGGAAAGGCTCTGGGTCCAGGATTATGGGAACGGCGCTAGGTCTAGGATTGTGGGGACGGCGCTGGACTAGGGTCTGGGAACAGAGCTTCGTATATGATTATGGGAAGAGAGTCAGGGCTAGGGTTATAGAAACCGAATGTAGTAGTGATTTCTCTATCTGTCAGTTTTATAAGGTAGGTTGGTGGAACTATCTCCTGGAATGCACAATTATTAATTATTGTGACAGCTGGAGATTTCCTGAGGTTCTAGTCACATCAGGAGGGATTTGCGGGTATAATGTGTGTGTCCTCTATATAGTCACTTTTTGTATTTGTTATGCTTTGGAGTAATTGTGTACTCAGATAATGGGCAGGATGCTTGACGCATGACAGACGGGTAACGCCGGTATGGATGATCATCACCACGAAGGAGCACTCTGTCGGTAAGAGCGGCCCTTTGTGATAGACTTCCAGGACTATGACCCTGAAGCCCCTCCGGCGTCCTTCTGCGCATGCGCTGAATGGCGCACACGCTGCTGGGGATGCTAGGAGGGATCCGAATGGTCCATTCTCTGCACATTACTTCTATGGGTAATGCTATCAGGAAGATGGCATTACCCACCGCAACCAATCCCCACAGTGCATGGAATTACCCACCGCAACCAATCCCCACAGTGCATGGCATCCCGGGGCTTGGTGTATGAGAGATGTGGGTCTGAGCGCATGACTCCCCGTGCTGCATCTCGCCCCCCTATCATTAATCTTGGTATGATTTCTGAAGCTCTGTCCATTATTCGCCTGTAGGACTGCTTAGGTCTATCTATGCTATATGTAGGTGTGACATTATTATTGTGTGAGTAATAATAATTGTGGTTCTGTAATCGTCAGGAGAACGTCTCAAAGTTTAACCCTTTGTGGTGGCATCTTGAATTGGGTTATTAAACCTGAGTGCTGACGTAACCATAACTACGACCAGATGGTTCAGATTGAGGTCTCTGGGGACCAGCTTATTATGGCACAGACATTCTAATTTGGTTGCCCTGGACAAAACTCACTGTAAATTGGTTGCTCTGGGTAACAGACACTGTGGTTTGGTTGCACTGGGTAACAGACACTGTAGATTGGTTGCTCTGGGTAACAGACACTGTAGATTGGTTGCTCTGGGTAACAGACACTGTAGATTGGTTGCTCTGGGTAACAGACACTTTAGATTGGTTGCTCCGGGTAACAGACACTGTAGATAGGTTGCTCCGGGTAACAGACACTGTAGATTGGTTGCTATGGGTAACAGACACTGTGGCCCATATTCAATTTGAAGCGAAAAGTCTGTTGCCACACTTTTCGCCATCATCGGAGGTTTTGCCGGCGAAAACTTATCGCGCTCGTCCCCGCATATCCCCGTATTCAATTACAAAAAATGAAAACGGGACCCGGCGAAACTGAAATCAGCAAAAAGTTCTGTCATTTTTGGGGAAATAAGCCTGAAACCCCCCAAAAGATGTCCTGACATGGGTGATCACTCTGGAAACCCCCGAATAACCCTGCTGAAGGTATTTGGGGTTTTTAAATGGCCTCAATCGGAGCTGTATAGCGTTATTACAGAAGTGGTGAATAATAGCATTTTGGAGGTTTTATTTGGGAAAATAAGTAGTCCCATTAAATTTGGGGTACATGAAAATGGGTACTAGCATATTATTGAGTGGCTAATGTTAAGTTTAAAAAAAAACTTGAAAAATCCACCTGCCGCAACTACTTACAATCAAAAAAAAAAAACACCTGCGGCATAATTGGGGACCCTCCCCCCCCCCCCTGAGTCTATTTTGTTAGTTTTCAAGTTTGTCCCCCAACTTTGGGGGTTTTTTCACCCCCAAAATGAAAGTACTTTTTTGGGGTGTACTTTTAAAAAACATTTTGACACAGAACAGGGAACTGTCCAAGGGGTGCAGGGTGGTTTTGGGGAGTCTGGACCCCAAAACCACAATTCTGCACTTTTTCTCGCCACCTATTCATAGGCGATTCTTTTTCGGCAGGTGTGATGCATTGACTTCGCATCGGCAAAAAGTCAGACTAATTGAATACGTGGATAAATGAAATCGGCAAAAATTACGTTGCCGAAAAAGTATCACCGAAACAGACTTTTCATTTCAAATTGAATACGGCCCTGTGGTTTGGTTGCTCTGGGTAACAGACTCTATAGATTGGTTGCTCTGGGTACCAGACACTAGATTGGTTGCTCTGGGTAACAGACACTAGATTGGTTGCTCTGTGTAACAGACACTGGGGTTCGGTTGCTCTGGGTATCAGACACTGTAGTTTGGTTGCTTTGGGTATCAGACACTAGTTTGGTTGCTCTGGGTAACAGACACTGTAGATTGGTTGCCCTGGGTAACAGACACTGTAGATTGGTTGTCATGGGTATCAGACACTATAGATTGGTTGTCAAGGGTATCAGACACTGTAGTTTAGTGCCCTGGGTAACAGACACTTTAGATTGGTTGCCCTGGGTAACCGACACTGTAGTTGGTTGCCCTGGGTAACAGACTGTAGTGTGGTTGCCATGGGTAACAGACACTGTAGTTGGTTGCCCTGGGTAACAGACTGTAGTGTGGTTGCCATGGGTAACAGATGGTATTTGCAGCTGTGAGAGATATTGATGATCTGTGACAGCCCCTTGCTATGCTCTCTACAATTGAACAGTATAAATGTGTATTTCATCCAAATGTTACAGCCTACATGCATGTACAGTAAGTGGGGGCTGTGCTGGGTGGCTCCCGCTCTCCTAATCCTCCCAGATGGGTAAAGTGGGCAGCGCAAGATGTATAGTGTCCCCAGTTTCCCTGCCCATAATCCAATGCTGTATGCAGGTTGTGCACGATTCCAACACTAGCTGATGCAACCAGAACATCCACCCACACACCTACCTCCAGAGACAGGACATCCCCACACACCTACCTCCGGAGACAGGACATCCCCACACACCTACCTCCAGAGACAGGACATCCCCACACACCTACCTCCAGAGACAGGACATCCCCACACACCTACCTCCAGAGGCGGGACATCCCCACACACCTACCTCCAGAGACGGGACATCCCCACACACCTACCTCCAGAGACGGGACATCCCCACACATCTCCCTCCAGAGACAGAACATCCACCCACACATACCTCCAAAGACAGGACATACCCACACCTACCTCCAGAGACAGAAAATCCCCACACACCTACCTCCAGAGACAGAACATCCCCACACACCTACCTCCAGAGACAGAACATCCCCACACACCTACCTCCAGAGGCAGGACATCCCCACACACCTACCTCCAGAGACAGGACATCCCCACACACCTACCTCCAGAGACAGGACATCCCCACACACCTACCTCCAGAGACAGGACATCCCCACACACCTACCTCCAGAGACAGAATATCCCCACACACCTACCTCCAGAGACAGGACATCCCCACACACCTACCTCCAGAGACAGAACATCCCCACACACCTACCTCCAGAGACAGGACATCCCCACACACCTACCCCCAGAGACAGGACATAACCACACACCTACCTCCAGAAACAGGACATCCCCACACACCTACCTCCAGAAACAGGACATCCCCACACACTTACCTCCAGAGACAGGACATCCCCACACACCTACCTCCAGAGACCACATCAGTGCTAATTATTAATAACCATTGCATTAGGTGCAGCATTTACATTACACCACAGAACGTGATCAGCAATCCACTTTTATCAGTATAGTGCAAGTTAGACAATTAAATGAAATTCCTCATTGGCAGGTGTTGTTTAGTGCAAATATTTCCCCTGTACCTGAGGACCAGCTCACATCAGCTACTACTTGGGTGAGTTACTAGTTTTCTCTCTGCAGTTAGAGTCTCTTCTCAGTTTAGCTTCATTATCACAGGTAGTAAAATATAAGCCACGTTTTATATTACAGCTGTAATCACAAGAGAAGCTAAATATAGAAAAGAAATCTATTTTTACTGCTGGCTGGCATCTGTCTGTAAGAGGAAGGGATTTCAGTCAGGTGGGGGAACACTGACATCTAGTGGCAAAGTCTCAGAATGCAATGTGCGGTGTATCATCATTTTACAAAGGTTTTATTTGTCTTTTCTCCAATTCTCTGTTGTGACATTGTAACCAGTGCACTGAGATTTGTGAGTCCGCATTACATATTATTAAGTAGATGACACATGTAGTGAATAATGAGCATACTAATAATTGTAAATGACATTAATTGCACATTATATTGTATATTTACAGATAATTTAGTGAGGGTTGACAAATCGCACACAATAAATGGAAGATTAAGCGCTTGGTATAAGAAAGATTCAGTGAAGAACAAGTCAGTTAATTTGATATTTATTTGGCCTAGTTATGGAAAAACTAATCCCAAATTCAAAGTTGCTTATTTATAAACAATTGTCAGTAACATTCTAGGATATGTGGAGCTGTTGTGGGAACTGATGGTGATTAAGGATATTTGGTGATACTGTGTATTGGGTAACTGTGTACATGTAGCTTCTAATCAGCTCATGGCCTGAGGTTTTTCTGTTTATTTTGCTGCCTCCTTCATAGATGGATGAATCGTCTGGGGCTCGCTGCCATAGGGTATACACCAGATGAAAAGGACATCAGGCCTAATGAAGGTAATGCTAAGTCATTTAGGAGCCTATTTATCATTGAATATGTCCGGCATATCCCACATAAACACCTGTTTTCGGGGAGATACTCGCCAAATATAAGAATCTCCCGAATGTATGAAGGAGGGACTGCGTATTAATTTCTGCATTCGGAGGTGAAATTGTACATTTTAGAAAACCGAGGGCGTCCTGTAATTATAAATAAAATATTCTGCTACAATTTTACTTCATAGCTTATACTGGAGATAACAGTGGTGGTGTTTGTTATAGCATGTTTACCACAATGTTACCGTACTTTTCTATCACACAATATAGGCTTGTGCTGTAAGACCATTTACCTCAACGTTCAGAGAATAATCAATATTCATTCTCTCGCTGGATGCCAATTTAATGATCAAGTTTGTTTGACAGACTGCAGTACCTTATAACAGCCTACAGATGTCACTGTTGCTGTTGTCTATGAAGAGCTTTTAGGGCCTGATTGAGCAGTTACTTATACGCAGGCAATCGGCTGATTGTTGCATTCTGCACATGTGAGGGCATCACAGTGCTCACGCGCAAACGATCGCGGAGGATACGCAGACCCATGGCAGACTGATTGACAGGAAGTGACGTTTGTGGGTGGTGATGGGGGGTGGTCGGGTGAACGCAGGCGTGTCAGTGCGTTGGGACGGCGTTGCATAGGCGTGCTTAAAATAGCCACTGCGATACCAAACGCAGTCTGAGGCCTCATAGCGTGCGCTGAAGTAAGCAATTCCTGAGTGAGGTCTGACCTGCCTTAGCTGTGCGTATGGGTCCGATGTTACTCGATGTTACCGATTGTTTTACTCTGTTCCCTTTGTATACGGATGTGAGTAAGCGGAAGTACGCGTCCTTCTGTCAGGCTGCGATCGCATTGTGAATGCAAACATTTACATATCACCGCTATTAGCAATTGCGCTGCGTGCGTATAAGCAGAATAGCGATCCGTGGTGAATTCGGCCCTTAGACAACAACCAATGAATCATATGTAAAAACCGTGATACCTAAATTATTAAAGAATATGCAGCAAACTATGGGCCTGATTCAGCTTTGGGAATAGAGTAAAAGCTCCCATACACTGTGCCATATAGCCGCCCATCCCATACACGGTGCCATATAGCCGCCCATCCCATACACGGTGCCATATAGCCGCCCATCCCATACACGGTGCCATATAGCCGCCCATCCCATACACGGTGCCATATAGCCGCCCATCCCATACACGGTGCCATATAGCCGCCCATCCCATACACGGTGCGTTATAGCAGCCCATCCCATACACGGTGCCATATAGCCGCCCATCCCATACACGGTGCCATATAGCCGCCCATCCCATACACGGTGCCATATAGCCGCCCATCCCATACACGGTGCCATATAGCCGCCCATCCCATACACGGTGCCATATAGCCGCCCATCCCATACACGGTGCCATATAGCCGCCCATCCCATACACGGTGCGTTATAGCAGCCCATCCCATACACGATGCCATATAGCAGCCCATCCCATACACGGTGCCATATAGCAGCCCATCCCATACACGGTGCCATATAGCAGCCCATCCCATACACGGTGCCATATAGCCGCCCATCCCATACACGGTGCCATATAGCCGCCCATCCCATACACGGTGCCATATAGCCGCCCATCCCATACACGGTGCCATATAGCCGCCCATCCCATACACGGTGCCATATAGCCGCCCATCCCATACACGGTGCCATATAGCTGCCCATCCCATACACGGTGCCATATAGCCGCCCATCCCATACACGGTGTGATATAGCCGCCCATCCCATACACGGTGCCATATAGCCGCCCATCCCATACACGGTGCCATATAGCCGCCCATCCCATACACGGTGTGATATAGCCGCCCATCCCATACACTGTGCCATATAGCCGCCCATCCCATACACGGTGCCATATAGCCGCCCATCCCATACACGGTGCCATATAGCCGCCCATCCCATACACGGTGCCATATAGCCGCCCATCCCATACACGGTGCCATATAGCCGCCCATCCCATACACGGTGCCATATAGCCGCCCATCCCATACACGGTGCCATATAGCCGCCCATCCCATACACGGTGCCATATAGCCGCCCATCCCATACACGGTGCCATATAGCCGCCCATCCCATACACGGTGCCATATAGCCGCCCATCCCATACACGGTGCCATATAGCCGCCCATCCCATACACGGTGCCATATAGCCGCCCATCCCATACACGGTGTGATATAGCCGCCCATCCCATACACGGTGTGATATAGCCGCCCATCCCATACACTGTGCCATATAGCCGCCCATCCCATACACGGTGCCATATAGCCGCCCATCCCATACACGGTGCCATATAGCCGCCCATCCCATACACGGTGCCATATAGCCGCCCATCCCATACACGGTGCCATATAGCCGCCCATCCCATACACGGTGCCATATAGCCGCCCATCCCATACACGGTGCCATATAGCCGCCCATCCCATACACGGTGCCATATAGCCGCCCATCCCATACACGGTGCCATATAGCCGCCCATCCCATACACGGTGCCATATAGCCGCCCATCCCATACACGGTGCCATATAGCCGCCCATCCCATACACGGTGCGTTATAGCAGCCCATCCCATACACGATGCCATATAGCAGCCCATCCCATACACGGTGCCATATAGCAGCCCATCCCATACACGGTGCCATATAGCAGCCCATCCCATACACGGTGCCATATAGCCGCCCATCCCATACACGGTGCCATATAGCCGCCCATCCCATACACGGTGCCATATAGCCGCCCATCCCATACACGGTGCCATATAGCCGCCCATCCCATACACGGTGCCATATAGCCGCCCATCCCATACACGGTGCCATATAGCTGCCCATCCCATACACGGTGCCATATAGCCGCCCATCCCATACACGGTGTGATATAGCCGCCCATCCCATACACGGTGCCATATAGCCGCCCATCCCATACACGGTGCCATATAGCCGCCCATCCCATACACGGTGTGATATAGCCGCCCATCCCATACACTGTGCCATATAGCCGCCCATCCCATACACGGTGCCATATAGCCGCCCATCCCATACACGGTGCCATATAGCCGCCCATCCCATACACGGTGCCATATAGCCGCCCATCCCATACACGGTGCCATATAGCCGCCCATCCCATACACGGTGCCATATAGCCGCCCATCCCATACACGGTGCCATATAGCCGCCCATCCCATACACGGTGCCATATAGCCGCCCATCCCATACACGGTGCCATATAGCCGCCCATCCCATACACGGTGCCATATAGCCGCCCATCCCATACACGGTGCCATATAGCCGCCCATCCCATACACGGTGCCATATAGCCGCCCATCCCATACACGGTGTGATATAGCCGCCCATCCCATACACGGTGCCATATAGCCGCCCATCCCATACACGGTGCCATATAGCCGCCCATCCCATACACGGTGTGATATAGCCGCCCATCCCATACACTGTGCCATATAGCCGCCCATCCCATACACGGTGTCATATAGCCGCCCATCCCATACACGGTGTGATATAGCCGCCCATCCCATACACGGTGTGATATAGCAGCCCATCCCATACACGGTGCGTTATAGCAGCCCATCCCATACACGATGCCATATAGCAGCCCATCCCATACACGGTGCCATATAGCAGCCCATCCCATACACTGTGCCATATAGCCGCCCATCCCATACACGGTGCGTTATAGCAGCCCATCCCATACACGATGCCATATAGCAGCCCATCCCATACACGGTGCCATATAGCAGCCCATCCCATACACTGTGCCATATAGCCGCCCATCCCATACACGGTGCGTTATAGCAGCCCATCCCATACACGATGCCATATAGCAGCCCATCCCATACACGGTGCCATATAGCAGCCCATCCCATACACGGTGCCATATAGCAGCACATCCCATACACGGTGCCATATAGCAGCCCATCCCATACACGGTGCCATATAGCAGCCCATCCCATACACGGTGCCATATAGCCGCCCATCCCATACACGGTGCCATATAGCCGCCCATCCCATACACGGTGTGATATAGCCGCCCATCCCATACACGGTGTGATATAGCAGCCCATCCCATACACTGTGCCATATAGCCGCCCATCCCATACACGGTGCCATATAGCCGCCCATCCCATACACGGTGTGATATAGCCGCCCATCCCATACACGGTGTGATATAGCAGCCCATCCCATACACTGTGCCATATAGCCGCCCATCCCATACACAGTGCGTTATAGCAGCCCATCCCATACACGATGCCATATAGCAGCCCATCCCATACACGGTGCCATATAGCAGCCCATCCCATACACGGTGCCATATAGCAGCACATCCCATACACGGTGCCATATAGCAGCCCATCCCATACACGGTGCCATATAGCAGCCCATCCCATACACGGTGCCATATAGCAGCCCATCCCATACACGGTGCCATATAGCAGCACATCCCATACACGGTGCCATATAGCAGCCCATCCCATACGCGGTGCAATATAGCAGCCCATCCCATACACGGGGCCATATAGCAGCCCATCCCATACACGGTGCCATATAGCAGCCCATCCCATACGCGGTGCGATATAGCAGCACATCCCATACACGGGGCCATATAGCAGCCCATCCCATACACGGTGCCATATAGCAGCCCATCCCATACGCGGTGCGATATAGCAGCACATCCCATACACGGTGCCATATAGCCGCCCATCCCATACACTGTGCCATATAGCAGCCCATCCCATACACGGTGCCATATAGCAGCACAACCCATATACGGTGCCATATAGCCGCCCATCCCATACACTGTGCCATATAGCAGCACATTCCATACACGGTGCCATATAGCCGCCCATCCCATACACGGTGCCATATAGCCGCCCATCCCATACACGGTGCCATATAGCAGCCCATCCCATACACGGTGCGTTATAGGAGCCGATCTCATACACGGTGCGTTATAGCAGCCGATCTCATACACGGTGCGTTATAGCAGCACATCCCATACACGGTGCGTTATAGCAGCCCATCCCATACACGGTGCGATATAGGAGCCCATCCCATACACGGTGCGTTATAGCAGCCGATCTCATACACGGTGCGTTATAGCAGCCCATCCCATACACGGTGCGTTATAGCAGCCCATCCCATACACGGTGCCATATAGCGGCCCATCCCATACACGGTGCCATATAGCGGCACATCCCATATACGGTGCCATATAGCGGCCCATCCCATACACTGTGCCATATAGCAGCACATCCCATACACGGTGCCATATAGCAGCACATCCCATACACGGTGCCATATAGCAGCCCATCCCATACACGGTGCCATATAGCCGCCCATCCCATACACGGTGCGATATAGCAGCCCATCCCATACACGGTGCGTTATAGCAGCCGATCTCATACACGGTGCGTTATAGCAGCACATCCCATACACGGTGCGTTATAGCAGCCGATCTCATACACGGTGCGTTATAGCGGCACATCCCATACACTGTGCATTATAGCAGCCCATCCAATACAAAGTGCCATATAGCGTCCCATCCCATACACGGTGCCATATAGCGGCCCATCCCATACACGGTGCCATATAGCGGCCCATCCCATACACGGTGCCATATAGCGGCCCATCCCATACACGGTGCCATATAGCAGCCCATCCCATACGCGGTGCCATATAGCAGCCCATCCCATACGCGGTGCCATATAGCAGCCCATCCCATACACGGTGCCATATAGCGGCCCATCCCATACACGGTGCCATATAGCGGCCCATCCCATACACGGTGCCATATAGCGGCCCATCCCATACACGGTGCCATATAGCGGCCCATCTCATACACGGTGCCATATAGCGGCACATCCCATACGCGGTGCCATATAGCAGCCCATCCCATACGCGGTGCAATATAGCAGCCCATCCCATACGCGGTGCGATATAGCAGCACATCCCATACGCGGTGCCATATAGCCGCCCATCCCATACACGGTGCCATATAGCAGCCCATCCCATACACGGTGCCATATAGCAGCACATCCCATACACGGTGCCATATAGCCGCCCATCCCATACACTGTGCCATATAGCAGCACATCCCATACACGGTGCCATATAGCAGCCCATCCCATACGCGGTGCGATATAGCAGCACATCCCATACACGGTGCCATATAGCAGCACATCCCATACACGGTGCCATATAGCAGCCCATCCCATAAGCGGTGCGATATAGTAGCACATCCCATACACTGTGCCATATAGCAGCCCATCCCATACACGGTGCCATATAGCAGCACATCCCATACACGGTGCCATATAGCCGCCCATCCCATACACGGTGCCATATAGCAGCACATCCCATACACGGTGCCATATAGCAGCACATCCCATACACGGTGCCATATAGCCGCCCATCCCATACACGGTGCCATATAGCCGCCCATCCCATACACGGTGCGATATAGCAGCACATCCCATACACGGTGCGTTATAGCAGCCGATCTCATACACGGTGCGTTATAGCAGCACATCCCATACACGGTGCGTTATAGCAGCCCATCCCATACACGGTGCCATACAGCGGCCCATCCCATACACGGTGCCATATAGCGGCCCATCCCATACACGGTGCCATATAGCGGCCCATCCCATACACGGTACCATATAGCGGCCCATCCCATACACGGTGCCATATAGCGGCCCATCCCATACACGGTGCCATATAGCGGCCCATACCATACACGGTATAATATAGCTGCCGTTCCCATACACGGTGCCATATAGCGGCCCATCCCATACACGGTGCCATATAGCGGCCCATCCCATACACGGTGCCATATAGTGGCCCATCCCATACACGGTGCCATATAGCGGCACATCCCATACACGGTGCCATATAGCAGCCCATCCCATATGCGGTGCGATATAGCAGCACATCCCATACATGGTGCCATATAGCCGCCCATCCCATACACTGTGCCATATAGCAGCCCATCCCATACACGGTGCCATATAGCAGCACATCCCATACACGGTGCCATATAGCCGCCCATCCCATACACTGTGCCATATAGCAGCACATCCCATACACGGTGCCATATAGCAGCACATCCCATACACACTACCATATAGCCGCCCATCCCATACACGGTGCGATATAGCAGCACATCCCATACACGGTGCGTTATAGCAGCCGATCTCATACACGGTGCGTTATAGCAGCACATCCCATACACGGTGCGTTATAGCAGCCCATCCCATACACGGTGCCATATAGCGGCCCATCCCATACACGGTGCCATATAGCGGCCCATCCCATACACGGTGCCATATAGTGGCCCATCCCATACACGGTGCCATATAGCAGCACAACCCATATACGGTGCCATATAGCCGCCCATCCCATACACTGTGCCATATAGCAGCACATCCCATACACGGTGCCATATAGCAGCCCATCCCATACACGGTGCCATATAGCCGCCCATCCCATACACGGTGCCATATAGCAGCCCATCCCATACACGGTGCGTTATAGCAGCCGATCTCATACACGGTGCGTTATAGCAGCCGATCTCATACACGGTGCGTTATAGCAGCACATCCCATACACGGTGCGTTATAGCAGCCCATCCCATACACGGTGCGATATAGCAGCCCATCCCATACACGGTGCGTTATAGCAGCCGATCTCATACACGGTGCGTTATAGCAGCCCATCCCATACACGGTGCGTTATAGCAGCCCATCCCATACACGGTGCCATATAGCGGCCCATCCCATACACGGTGCCATATAGCGGCACATCCCATATACGGTGCCATATAGCAGCCCATCCCATACACTGTGCCATATAGCAGCACATCCCATACACGGTGCCATATAGCAGCACATCCCATACACGGTGCCATATAGCAGCCCATCCCATACATGGTGCCATATAGCCGCCCATCCCATACACGGTGCGATATAGCAGCCCATCCCATACACGGTGCGTTATAGCAGCCGATCTCATACACGGTGCGTTATAGCAGCACATCCCATACACGGTGCGTTATAGCAGCCGATCTCATACACGGTGCGTTATAGCGGCACATCCCATACACTGTGCATTATAGCAGCCCATCCAATACAAAGTGCCATATAGCGTCCCATCCCATACACGGTGCCATATAGCGGCCCATCCCATACACGGTACCATATAGCAGCACAACCCATATACGGTGCCATATAGCCGCCCATCCCATACACTGTGCCATATAGCAGCACATTCCATACACGGTGCCATATAGCAGCCCATCCCATACACGGTGCCATATAGCCGCCCATCCCATACACGGTGCCATATAGCAGCCCATCCCATACACGGTGCGTTATAGCAGCCGATCTCATACACGGTGCGTTATAGCAGCCGATCTCATACACGGTGCGTTATAGCAGCACATCCCATACACGGTGCGTTATAGCAGCCCATCCCATACACGGTGCGATATAGCAGCCCATCCCATACACGGTACGTTATAGCAGCCGATCTCATACACGGTGCGTTATAGCAGCCCATCCCATACACGGTGCGTTATAGCAGCCCATCCCATACACGGTGCCATATAGCGGCCCATCCCATACACGGTGCCATATAGCGGCCCATCCCATATGCGGTGCCATATAGCGGCCCATCCCATACACTGTGCCATATAGCAGCACATCCCATACACGGTGCCATATAGCAGCACATCCCATACACGGTGCCATATAGCAGCCCATCCCATACACGGTGCCATATAGCCGCCCATCCCATACACGGTGCGATATAGCAGCCCATCCCATACACGGTGCGTTATAGCAGCCCATCTCATACACGGTGCGTTATAGCAGCACATCCCATACACGGTGCGTTATAGCAGCCGATCTCATACACGGTGCGTTATAGCGGCACATCCCATACACGGTGCATTATAGCAGCCCATCCAATACAAAGTGCCATATAGCGTCCCATCCCATACACGGTGCCATATAGCGGCCCATCCCATACACGGTGCCATATAGCGGCCCATCCCATACACGGTGCCATATAGCGGCCCATCCCATACACGGTGCCATATAGCAGCCCATCCCATACGCGGTGCCATATAGCAGCCCATCCCATACGCGGTGCCATATAGCAGCCCATCCCATACACGGTGCCATATAGCGGCCCATCCCATACACGGTGCCATATAGCGGCCCATCCCATACACGGTGCCATATAGCGGCCCATCCCATACACGGTGCCATATAGCGGCCCATCTCATACACGGTGCCATATAGCGGCACATCCCATACGCGGTGCCATATAGCAGCCCATCCCATACGCGGTGCAATATAGCAGCCCATCCCATACGCGGTGCGATATAGCCGCACATCCCATACGCGGTGCCATATAGCCGCCCATCCCATACACTGTGCCATATAGCAGCCCATCCCATACACGGTGCCATATAGCAGCACATCCCATACACGGTGCCATATAGCCGCCCATCCCATACACTGTGCCATATAGCAGCACATCCCATACACGGTGCCATATAGCAGCACATCCCATACACGGTGCCATATAGCAGCCCATCCCATATGCGGTGCCATATAGCAGCACATCCCATACGCGGTGCCATATAGCAGCACATCCCATACACGGTGCCATATAGCAGCCCATCCCATAAGCGGTGCCATATAGCAGCCCATCCCATACACTGTGCCATATAGCAGCCCATCCCATACACGGTGCCATATAGCAGCACATCCCATACACGGTGCCATATAGCCGCCCATCCCATACACTGTGCCATATAGCAGCACATCCCATACACGGTGCCATATAGCAGCACATCCCATACACGGTGCCATATAGCCGCCCATCCCATACACGGTGCCATATAGCCGCCCATCCCATACACGGTGCGATATAGCAGCACATCCCATACACGGTGCCATATAGCAGCACATCCCATACACGGTGCCATATAGCCGCCCATCCCATACACGGTGCGATATAGCAGCACATCCCATACACGGTGCGTTATAGCAGCCGATCTCATACACGGTGCGTTATAGCAGCACATCCCATACACGGTGCGTTATAGCAGCCCATCCCATACACGGTGCCATATAGCGGCCCATCCCATACACGGTGCCATATAGCGGCCCATCCCATACACGGTGCCATATAGTGGCCCATCCCATACACGGTGCCATATAGCAGCACAACCCATATACGGTGCCATATAGCCGCCCATCCCATACACTGTGCCATATAGCAGCACATCCCATACACGGTGCCATATAGCAGCCCATCCCATACACGGTGCCATATAGCCGCCCATCCCATACACGGTGCCATATAGCAGCCCATCCCATACACGGTGCGTTATAGCAGCCGATCTCATACACGGTGCGTTATAGCAGCCGATCTCATACACGGTGCGTTATAGCAGCACATCCCATACACGGTGCGTTATAGCAGCCCATCCCATACACGGTGCGATATAGCAGCCCATCCCATACACGGTGCGTTATAGCAGCCGATCTCATACACGGTGCGTTATAGCAGCCCATCCCATACACGGTGCGTTATAGCAGCCCATCCCATACACGGTGCCATATAGCGGCCCATCCCATACACGGTGCCATATAGCGGCACATCCCATATACGGTGCCATATAGCAGCCCATCCCATACACTGTGCCATATAGCAGCACATCCCATACACGGTGCCATATAGCAGCACATCCCATACACGGTGCCATATAGCAGCCCATCCCATACACGGTGCCATATAGCAGCCCATCCCATACACGGTGCGTTATAGCAGCCGATCTCATACACGGTGCGTTATAGCAGCACATCCCATACACGGTGCGTTATAGCAGCCCATCCCATACACTGTGCCATATAGCAGCACATCCCATACACGGTGCCATATAGCAGCACATCCCATACACGGTGCCATATAGCAGCCCATCCCATATGCGGTGCGATATAGCAGCACATCCCATACACGCTGCCATATAGCAGCACATCCCATACACGGTGCCATATAGCAGCCCATCCCATATGCGGTGCGATATAGCAGCACATCCCATACACTGTGCCATATAGCAGCCCATCCCATACACGGTGCCATATAGCAGCACATCCCATACACGGTGCCATATAGCCGCCCATCCCATACACTGTGCCATATAGCAGCACATCCCATACACGGTGCCATATAGCAGCACATCCCATACACGGTGCCATATAGCCGCCCATCCCATACACGGTGCGATATAGCAGCACATCCCATACACGGTGCGTTATAGCAGCCGATCTCATACACGGTGCGTTATAGCAGCACATCCCATACACGGTGCATTATAGCAGCCCATCCCATACACGGTGCCATACAGCGGCCCATCCCATACACGGTGCCATATAGCGGCCCATCCCATACACGGTGCCATATAGCGGCCCATCCCATACACGGTACCATATAGCGGCCCATCCCATACACGGTGCCATATAGCGGCCCATCCCATACACGGTGCCATATAGCGGCCCATACCATACACGGTGCCATATAGCAGCCCATCCCATACGCGGTGCGATATAGCAGCACATCCCATACACGGTGCCATATAGCCGCCCATCCCATACACTGTGCCATATAGCAGCCCATCCCATACACGGTGCCATATAGCAGCACATCCCATACACGGTGCCATATAGCCGCCCATCCCATACACTGTGCCATATAGCAGCACATCCCATACACGGTGCCATATAGCAGCACATCCCATACACGGTGCCATATAGCCGCCCATCCCATACACGGTGCGATATAGCAGCACATCCCATACACGGTGCGTTATAGCAGCCGATCTCATACACGGTGCGTTATAGCAGCACATCCCATACACGGTGCGTTATAGCAGCCCATCCCATACACGGTGCCATATAGCGGCCCATCCCATACACGGTGCCATATAGCGGCCCATCCCATACACGGTGCCATATAGTGGCCCATCCCATACACGGTACCATATAGCGGCCCATCCCATACACGGTGCCATATAGCGGCCCATCCCATACACGGTGCCATATAGCGGCCCATACCATACACGGTATAATATAGCTGCCGTTCCCATACACGGTGCCATATAGCGGCCCATCCCATACACGGTGCCATATAGCGGCCCATCCCATACACGGTGCCATATAGTGGCCCATCCCATACACGGTACCATATAGCGGCCCATCCCATACACGGTGCCATATAGCGGCCCATCCCATACACGATGCCATATAGCGGCCCATCCCATACACGGTGCCATATAGCGGCCCATACCATACACGGTATAATATAGCTGCCGTTCCCATACAGGGTGCCATATAGCCGCCCATCCTATACACGGTACCATATAGCGGCCCATCCCATACACGGTGCCATATAGCAGCCCATCCCATACACGGTATCATATAGCAGCCCATCCCATACACGGTGCCATATAGCAGCCCATCCCATACACGGGGCCATATAGCAGCCCATCCCATACACGGTGCCATATAGCAGCCCATCCCATACGCGGTGCGATATAGCAGCACATCCCATACACGGTGCCATATAGCCGCCCATCCCATACACTGTGCCATATAGCAGCATATCCCATACACGGTGCCATATAGCAGCACATCCCATACTCGGTGCCATATAGCCGTCCATCCCATACACGGTGCGATGTAGCAGCCCATCCCATACACGGTGCGTTATAGCAGCCGATCTCATACACGGTGCGTTATAGCAGCACATCCCATACACGGTGCATTATAGCAGCCCATCCCATACACGGTGCCATATAGCGGCCCATCCCATACACGGTGCCATATAGCGGCCCATCCCATACACGGTGCCATATAGCGGCCCATCCCATACACGGTACCATATAGCGGCCCATCCCATACACGGTGCCATATAGCGGCCCATCCCATACACGGTATAATATAGCTGCCGTTCCCATACAGGGTGCCATATAGCCGCCTATCCTATACACGGTACCATATAGCGGCCCATCCCATACACGGTGCCATATAGCAGCCCATCCCATACACGGTACCATATAGCAGCCCATCCCATACACGGTGCCATATAGCAGCCCATCCCATACACGGTGCCATATAGCAGCCGATGTGACGGATTGGAATGATATCGCTGCTATATCGTACCGTGTGTGAGTATGATATCGGCCAGTGCGCGCACCCGTGGGGTTGTACATCGCACCTCCAGATCTTAGTGCAGGTTCAGCTGATCTGGGAATGCGATGTACTATCCCATGCAGCGTTATGCAGGTGGGGGAGAGGGGAGCCGGCATATCGGGTGGTTGGTCACCCGATCGCTCCATGTGTGGGGACCGCCCGATATGTCATCCATCGGATCGCAAGTCGCAACGCAAGGTGCATATCGCACAGTGTATGGGGGCCTTAAGATGGAGCAAGTAACTGAGCACCTGGTCAAACAATGTTGCAAAGCGAGGGGTGTAAATACTTATCATTATTTTTGCATGCAGGGTAAATACCGGCTGCTTCTGCATGTAGCCTACAAATACTGGACAGCTCTATGTTTACACTGCAATTTAGAAGTCAGTTTGGACGCCCCCCTCCCAAATCTAACTCTCTGTGCACGTTACCTCTCCCCCCTGCAGTGCAGCACGGTGTCACCTACACGCAGTTACTAGCGCTATCTTATACCCGGTACATACTAGGTGATATCTGTGTACCGACCTCATAAGCATCGGTGGCATCGGCACGTGTGTATGGATGCCAGCAGCGACGGGGGGGGCATGCTGCATTCGGCAGAGCGGCCCTCGTTATCGATGTCACCCATCGGGCGGGAGCGTGCATCGTCAGCGACATAGAGGGTACACACTAGATGATGTGCCCATATTGTTGTCTGATCCTGCCGGAGTGTGTACCCGCCATTACTTTATTCCCACATCAGAATCAGGCGCTACAGTATACACCAACGAGAAGGGAACCTAATACCTGTATATGTTGATGTTAAGCCAGATGTACTAAGCCATGAAGAGAGATAAAGTACCAGCCAATCAGCTCCTAACTATCATTTTTCAAACACATGGGTGAATTCATGAAGATCTGCGTTATAGAATTGTTACTTATCACTGTAGATTACATCACTTCCATGCGATCTATAGTTTTGACAAGTCGCAAATTGATGTCCACTTACCTGTCCTGCGTAGCGCTATATCCACGTTCGGCGGTCCGGTCTTCTATTCTTTTTCTCTGTCACTTCATTTTTTTTCTTCTGTATGCTTCTGCGCATGCGTTGAATCTCGGCGGTGGGAGGGAGAACACAGGTGATAGGTCGGGGCAGAGCGCATGCGCAGTAAGGAAGAGGTGACCTGGCATATGCCCGAGTCACCTACAATAGCAGCAGGGTGGGGGACGCGTGGGCAGCGGGCAGTCCGGATGGAGATGGTCACCTTACTCATAGCGGCAAGGGAAGGAAAGGGTGGAGGGCGCGGTGGGCGGGGCTCCAGGGCAGCATCAGTCCGAATGGAGGTGGTCATCTTACTTATAGCAGGGGAAGGTACGTAGGGGGCAGGGGTTAGTCAGCAGGAGGTGACCCGGGATTTGTATATACCCTGGGCTCCTCTGATTGGCTGCTGGCACGTAAGGGGGCGGAGACAACAGGGAGTAGGCAGGAGGACAGCCTCTCCCCTGGCAGCGCGGCTTACGCCATCCTGAGATGGCGAATTCGGTGCTAGCAGAGTACTGGAACGCTGAGCTTTCCGTTCCTTTATGAATCGTACTCCCCATATAAATGTATAGTGACGCGATACACACAGGAGCAGGCGCACCGCTGGATAAGTAATAAGCTTGTTATCAGAAACACAGGACACATCACTGCTTCATGAATAGACCCCGCAGCCTGTAAGGTGACAGTTAGGAGCTGATTGGCTGATACTTTATATCTATCCAAGTACATCTCCCCCATAATTGTCATTTCTCTGTAACATTGACACTTTCAGTACAAGGAAACTGAGACTTGTTCTGTCATTAGCAGATTACTGGAGTGAAAGTGACCAGGATGACATCGATGGTTCTATGACCTTAAAGCAGGAACATCCGACCACAGTGAGTGACACCTACCATCGGAACTCATCGGTGAGTCTCCAGGGACACTATACCACATACACAATCACTGCGGCCGTGGCAGAAAGTCTCTCTTAGGGCAAGGGTGCAACACACACTGGGTCTATGGAACATTTTTAGGTCGGGTGGGTTGCAATGGTTCACCTGCTTTAGAGTGTTTACAAAGATACATTTTATCTGAGTGTGTATACTGGAGATCATTTATGTAATGCTAGCCAATTTAGTTTTATGTTTTAAAAGTTTATAATTCCAGTGTATATGTGTGGTGAATAAATTGTTCGTTCATTTTCCACATTTTATCAAGCGCTCTCATGTCTTTTTTCTGTACTGTCCACAAAGGCGGCAATGGTGGAAGCAAAGATATTGTCACAGTCAGCGATATGTGTTGGGATATCTCGCGTATGGTCAAAATTGGTACCACTTACTGCAGCAAGTTAGCCGCCCGATATAGCTCTCAGCTGTTTGAAGACATAGCCCACAGGCTGGTTTACTAGTTTTCGGCATTGTTCGAGAGTGACCGCACGTGCACGTTCGGCTAAACTGTCTGTGATCAGATCTGCGCCCCTTGGCATTTATATTGAGATCTCACCTAGCAGTCAGTGCTAGGTGATTGCTCTGTGAACCAGCATCTGTGCACAACCAGCGAACTTTGAATCAAACTTTGGCTAAATGCACACAGTAAATGCCATGAGATTAAAAAAAAAAATGCACGCCGAGTTCGGATTTTTCCCTCCAAAAAAACGGGACTCAGAAAGAGGCAAAACGTCATCTTGCATGGACAAACATCATCATTCCTGGACAAAAGTCTAGGAATGAAGATGTTTGGCCATGCAAGATGACGTTTTGCCTCTTTCTGAGTCCAGTTTTTTGGAGGGAAAAATCCAAACTCGGCGTGCAAACTCGAACCTATCCGAGCCTGCACATCCCTAGTATATATATATATATATATATATATATATAATGTATATAAATATACAGTATATATATTGTGGCAGAATCACCAAAGATAGCGTTAGTGAGCCATGGATTCTGTGTGGGTTGGAGGTATCCACCCACACAGGGTGGTTAAACTAAGTTTTGCCAAACCTGGGGGCTGCCTTGTGGAGAGAGTCCAAGTGTTAGCTAAGGAGAAGGCAGGACAGTCAGGCTGCCATTGGAGACAGTCTAAGTGGGACTGTGGCAGCCAGAGAGCCCAGTGAGGCCAAGCCAAGCCATTGGGGGCCAGGGGGCCTGAGTCCAGACCTGCAGGTAACAGAAAGGACCACAAACCTCTCAGACTGTGTCACGTTAAAGCAGCTAAGCTGCAGGCTAAGGAAGCCAGTGTCCATTCCTGCAGGAGACAGGAAGGACCACAAGAAAGACTATGGCCCTCATTCAGAGCCGTACGCTCTGAGCAGAGCGCACGCTCTGAATGAGGGCCGGGCTCCATTTTCATGGAGCGTCCTCCTGGACGCTCGTATAGCTGTGGGTCACCACCCACAGGCTATACGAGCGTGCATTGTGATGGCCGCGATGGTCGAGACCATCGCGACCATCGAAATTGCGAGTCGGAGCCTGCGGTTGAGGTTTTCAACCGCAAGCTCCGGAGTGATTTTGGCTCTATCAGAGCCAAAATCACTCCCACTGACATCACTAGTGATGTCAGTGGGCCGGCTTCTGACGGGAGGCGTTCCCGTGGGAACGCCCCCGTCAGGGAGGCACGCCCCCGGCACGCCCACCAAAGGGGGCGTGCTGTCAATCAACATTGACAGCACGCCCCCTTTGATCGGACACAACGAGCGAAGGACTTTCCTTCGCTCGTCGCGTCTGGCGCATGCGCACGACGGAGCTCCCTCCGTCATGCGCATGCTCAGTCCATAACATCGACCCACTTGCGAGCGGACAGCCGCTCGCGAGTGGGTCTGAATCAGGCCCTATGTGTGAAGACCAGGAGGTCAGTATTGATTCCTGCAAGAGACAGGACTAAAGGACTAAGTTGCATTTGCAGACTAGTTTCCTACTGTAGTCAGGGGCGAAGAAGTGAGGTAGTGCCCTGAAGGGGAGGCTAGGCTGTTTGTGTTCCATTTGATTTATGCTATTAGTAAAAGCACCATTTATTGCCATTTTTAACCTACAAAACTGCGTTTGGATCTCTTAATATGCACCTACTGACCTCTCTACCAAGCTAACTTCCCCAAGTCATCACAATATATATATATCATACAAACAAACTGTCATTCCACCAAAGACAGAAAATACTTGCCCTGGTGCCCTCTGTGGTAAATGTATACCCAATTGTAGTGTATCTGGAGAGCGACACTCCTGGCTCTTTCAATGAAGAAAACAAAAGACAAACTCTGGGCCTGATTCAGAGCCGCTCGTAAGCGGCCACTCGCTCGCTCCGAGCGATGTTCGCACATCTGCGCATGCGTATGGGTCGTAATGCGCATGTGCCAACCAGTCAGTGTGGTCTGAAATCGTGTGCTCGCAAAATAGCGAGGGGCTTGTAATTTGAGTGACAATGAGGCGTTTGTGGGTGGTAAAAGGGGAAGGTGCTTGAAAACGGGGAGTGGAGATCCGAACGAAGGCGCGCCAAACGGTCAAAACGGGCGTTTTAAGGGTGTGCATAATTAACAAAGCAGCGTCATCGACCACGTCACTTGGTTGTCTTTTAGCCTGAAGTGCTCGCAGTGATTGCGGTAGGAAAATGGTACCACAAGAATAGCGAGCAGTTCATACGCCTTTCGATGTACTCGATTAATAGCGTAGATAACGTATGATGCGAGCGGCCCAGGGGTGTCTTTACAAAATAGCGAGCGCATGTTTCGGACGCTCGCTCAGACATAGAGGCGTCAACAGACCGCAAAGAGCGAGCGCTCAATTTAAATAGCCAGCCCCTTTTTCTGAACGAGCGAGCGCAAATAGCGTCCGGCTCTGAATGAGATCCTGTGTGTAGTAGTTCAGCGTTTCAGTCTGACGCCTTTTATTGACTGAAACGTTGAATTACTAGACGCGGTCTGTGGTTTGTTGTCTATATATAGAGCATGGTTCATATCCAGGTTTTGCCTTCCTGGGATGTCACATTTTGGGGCCCCCCTCCAGTCTCCTCACTTAGTTGTCCTTCCTGGCTGATTGTTGGATGAATCAGAGCCCCAGCCCCAATCTTGGATCTCACAGAGGAGACCTCCTCCCTCCACGCCTGTAGATTCCGCATTGTGATTCTTCCCCCCAGCTAATGGTCACTAGAATTAGAATAAATGCCTTGTTCTCCGGTTCCTGCATTAGATAGTTCCTTGTTATCACACTGCTAAATCTACTTGTCTATCTGACAATCACTTCATATTATTGTATGACTGTAATTTCCATTCCACTTCCTTCCCCCTAACCTATTATGAACTCTGTAGCCCCTCCCGTACACCCCAATAATTACAAATGATATAACATTTCATTAAAGAAAAAGTAAATGGGCATCTGGTTGGGGATGACACACATAATTAATTACCTACATTTTTCCTTACAAAGTTAATGGGGAAGTATTTGTGTTAAATACTGAGCAGCAGACATTACAGGTCATTGTCTGCGGTTATTTTCCATAAACCTAATTAGATAGTAAGCTCCTTGGGGCAGGGGCTTATGCCCAGCCAGTCTGCTGCCTGGGACGGTCATCCTGTCTTACACAAACCACCCTGTATTACCTGTATAGGGTTCGCGCGCACTTTAAAACATTATACTTTTTAAGCGTTATTAAATCTACGAACAAGGATAATACTTCTCATTTATACCCGTATACTGCACCCAGGAAATAATCATTCAGAAACTGAGGCTGGTGCAACCGATAGCTGCGTCTAAAGACGCACAAAGCGGGAATGCAGCATCTAAAGACGCTCGAAGTGGACGTCTCAGTCCTTGCACATCCAGGCGCCCGGCTGTACGCCAGGGAGGGGCTTGTAGAGGTATTTGCATAAAGTCATAGATGTGCGACCACCAATAGACGCAAGCGCCACTGCGAGTGATTCAGGCCCTGAATTCCAGTGAATACCCAGAGATAACATTATAACAATATACATCAGGTTGGTGGAATCACATTATAATATTATACATCAGGTTGGTGGAATCACATTATAATATTATACATCAGGTTGGTGGAATCACATTATAATATTATACATCAGGTTGGTGGAATCACATTATAATAATATACATCAGGTTGGTGGAATCACATTATAACAATATACATCAGGTTGGTGGGATCACATTATAATATTATACATCAGGTTGGTGGGATCACATTATATTATTATACATCAGGTTGGTGGGATCACATTATAATATTATACATCAGGTTGGTGGAATCACATTATAATCATATACATCAGGTTGGTGGGATCACATTATAATAATATACATCAGGTTGGTGGGATCACATTATAATATTATACATCAGGTTGGTGGGATCACATTATAATATTATACATCAGGTTGGTGGAATCACATTATAATATTATACATCAGGTTGGTGGGATCACATTATAATAATATACATCAGGTTGGTGGAATCACATTATAATAATATACATCAGGTTGGTGGGATCACATTATAATAATATACATCAGGTTGGTGGGATCACATTATAATAATATACATCAGGTTGGTGGAATCACATTATAATAATATACATCAGGTTGGTGGGATCACATTATAATATTATACATCAGGTTGGTGGGATCACATTATAATATTATACATCAGGTTGGTGGGATCACATTATAATCATATACATCAGGTTGGTGGGATCACATTATAATATTATACATCAGGTTGGTGGAATCACATTATAATAATATACATCAGGTTGGTGGGATCACATTATAATAATATACATCAGGTTGGTGGGATCACATTATAATATACATCAGGTTGGTGGGATCACATTATAATAATATACATCAGGTTGGTGGGATCACATTATAATAATATACATCAGGTTGGTGGGATCACATTATAATAATATACATCAGGTTGGTGGGATCACATTATAATAATATATATCAGGTTGGTGGGATCACATTATAATATTATACATCAGGTTGGTGGGATCACATTATAATCATATAGATCAGGTTGGTGGGATCGCATTATAATATTATACATCAGGTTGGTGGGATCACATTATAATCATATAGATCAGGTTGGTGGGATCACATTATAATCATATACATCAGGTTGGTGGGATCACATTATAATCATATACATCAGGTTGGTGGAATCACATTATAATCATATACATCAGGTTGGTGGGATCACATTATAATAATATACATCAGGTTGGTGGAATCACATTATAATAATATACATCAGGTTGGTGGGATCACATTATAATATTATACATCAGGTTGGTGGGATCACATTATAATCATATACATCAGGTTGGTGGGATCACATTATAATATTATACATCAGGTTGGTGGAATCACATTATAATAATATACATCAGGTTGGTGGGATCACATTATAATAATATACATCAGGTTGGTGGGATCACATTATAATATACATCAGGTTGGTGGGATCACATTATAATAATATACATCAGGTTGGTGGGATCACATTATAATAATATACATCAGGTTGGTGGGATCACATTATAATAATATACATCAGGTTGGTGGGATCACATTATAATAATATATATCAGGTTGGTGGGATCACATTATAATATTATACATCAGGTTGGTGGGATCACATTATAATCATATAGATCAGGTTGGTGGGATCGCATTATAATATTATACATCAGGTTGGTGGGATCACATTATAATCATATAGATCAGGTTGGTGGGATCACATTATAATCATATAGATCAGGTTGGTGGGATCGCATTATAATCATATAGATCAGGTTGGTGGGATCGCATTATAATATTATACATCAGGTTGGTGGGATCACATTATAATATTATACATCAGGTTGGTGGAAATACATTATAATCATATAGATCAGGTTGGTGGGATCGCATTATAATCATATAGATCAGGTTGGTGGGATCGCATTATAATATTATACATCAGGTTGGTGGAATCACATTATAATCATATACATCAGGTTGGTGGGATCACATTATAATAATATACATCAGGTTGGTGGAATCACATTATAATATACATCAGGTTGGTGGAATCACATTATAATATTATACATCAGGTTGGTGGGATCACATTATAATATTATACATCAGGTTGGTGGGATCACATTATAATAATATACATCAGGTTGGTGGAATCACATTATAATAATATACATCAGGTTGGTGGAATCACATTATAATATTATACATTAGGTTGGTGGAATCACATTATAATCATATACATCAGGTTTGTGGGATCACATTATAATAATATACATCAGGTTGGTGGGATCACATTATAATAATATACATCAGGTTGGTGGGATCACGTTATAATCATATACATCAGGTTGGTGGGATCACATTATAATAATATACATCAGGTTGGTGGGATCACGTTATAATCATATACATCAGGTTGGTGGGATCACATTATAATCATATACATCAGGTTGGTGGGATCACGTTATAATCATATACATCAGGTTGGTGGGATCACATTATAATCAGCCTTGTTGTCTCCATCTGTTTTCAGACCAGCAACAAATCTAATTGGGTTTAAAGTTCTTAACTTCCACCTACAAACACCGTCTGTAATTATCTCGTCTTTCCAGGTTAATTCTACGAGCCCGTTTCCCGAGCAGAAGCACGGGCGCCACTTTTCCAGTGAATCCACCTACTCCCATTCCTCTGCCGAAGAGTCTCGTCCTGATGGCCCGGGCAGCACCCACTCCTCCGGGTGCCGGCCCACCTACAGAGAGAGGCGTTCCTGGCAAGATCTAATAGAGACTCCTCTGACCAGTTCTGGGCTTCACTTCCTCCAGACCGTCCCCCCAGATGCCGAGTACGTAGCCGGACGCACCGGAATGTCCCCGGAGAGGAGGAAACAAGCTACGCTGCCGGTGCAGAGGCGCCATAACCACGAAAGAGATGGCCCTTTCCCTCTCGCAGAGTGCCCCAGGGGGCATGCCACCCATGCCAGGACAGAGAAGCAGCGCAGCCAAAGCTTGCCAAGGAATAGGGACGCTCGGGGGAAATCCCGCAGCAAGAACGCGGCTCTGTTAGAGGAGAAATCGGAAGTGGAGTTCCTGAAGGAGAAGGCCAGCGACTCCAGTATAGAAGGTACTGACAAATAAATATGTCAAATGTATTTTGTGTAAACCATCTGCTGGGGAACTACAAGTACCTGCATGCCCTGCCTGCCGCAGACTGTTCATATGATACCATCATGCACAGAAGGAAATGTTCCCATGCTGGATTGTCAGATTTGTGGGTGCCAGGATTACACTGACAGCGCGTCCTATAGGGAATGCTCAGTAACACCATACACTTAGGGCAGCCTTACAGGGGGTCTACAGTTCACGACCAAGGAAACGAGTGACCTCGTGCAGAAGAGGATGAGGAGGTGACCGACCTTGAGGTCTGAAATATCAGAATACTGGGTGTATTCGCTGAACCTAATAACGGCTGTAATAAGTGTGCGCGCCTCTTCGGTTAATCAAGCTGTTGGCGCCAATGACAGTAGGTGTGCTATTGGGTGCTGTGACACTAGGTGTGCTATAGCTTATTGGGGGCTGTGACACTAGGTGTACTATAGCTTATTGGGTGCTGTGACACTAGGTGTGCTATAGCTTATTGGGTGCTGTGACACTAGGTGTGCTATAGCTTATTGGGTGCTGTGACACTAGGTGTGCTATAGCTTATTGGGTGCTGTGACACTAGGTGTGCTATAGCTTATTGGGTGCTGTGACACTAGGTGTGCTATAGCTTATTGGGTGATGTGACACTAGGTGTGCTATAGCTTATTGGGTGCTGTGACACTAGGTGTGCTATAGCTTATTGGGTGCTGTGACACTTGGTGTGCTATAGCTTATTGGGTGCTGTGACACTAGGTATACTAGCTTATTGGGTGCTGTGACACTAGGTGTGCTATAGCTTATTGAGTGCTGTGACACTAGGTGTGCTATAGCTTATTGGGTGCTGTGACACTAGGTATACTAGCTTATTGGGTGCTGTGACACTAGGTGTGCTATAGCTTATTGAGTGCTGTGACACTAGGTGTGCTATAGTTTATTGGGTGCTGTGACACTAGAGGTGCTATAGCTTATTGGGTGCTGTGACACTAGGTGTGCTATAGCTTATTGGGTGCTGTGACACTAGGTGTGCTATAGCTTATTGGGTGCTGTGACACTAGAGGTGCTATAGCTTATTGAGTGCTGTGACACTAGGTGTGCTATAGCTTATTGGGTGCTGTGACACTAGAGGTGCTATAGCTTATTGGGTGCTGTGACACTAGGTGTGCTATAGCTTATTGAGTGCTGTGACACTAGGTGTGCTATAGCTTATTGGGTGCTGTGACACTAGGTGTGCTATAGCTTATTGGGTGCTGTGACACTAGGTGTGCAATAGCTTATTGAGTGCTGTGACACTAGGTGTGCTATAGCTTATTGGGTGCTGTGACACTAGGTGTACTATATCTTATTGGGTGCTGTGACACTAGGTGTGCTATAGCTTATTAGGTGCTGTGACACTAGGTGTGCTATAGCTTATTGGGTGCTGTGACACTAGGTGTGCTATAGCTTATTGGGTGCTGTGACACTAGGTATGCTAGCTTATTGGGTACTGTGACACTAGGTATGCTAGCTTATTGGGTGCTGTGACACTGGGTGTGCTATAGCTTATTGGGTGCTGTGACACTAGGTGTGCTATAGCTTATTGGGTGATGTGACACTAGGTGTGCTATAGCTTATAGGGTGCTGTGACACTAGGTGTGCTATAGCTTATTGGGTGCTGTGACACTAGGTGTGCTATAGCTTATTGGGTGATGTGACACTAGGTGTGCTATAGCTGATTGAGTGATGTGACACTAGGTGTGCTATAGCTTATTGGGTGCTGTGACACTAGGTGTGATATTGCTTATTGGGTGCTGTGACACTAGGTGTGCTATAGGTTATTGGGTGCTGTGACACTAGGTGTGCTATAGCTTATTGGGTACTGTGACACTAGGTGTGCTATAGCTTATTGGGTGCTGTGACACTTGGTGTGCTATAGCTTATTGGGTGCTGTGACACTAGGTGTGCTATAGCTTATTGGGTGCTGTGACACTAGGTGTGCTATAGCTTATTGGGTACTGTGACACTAGGTGTGCTATAGCTTGTTGGGTGCTGTGACACTTGGTGTGCTATAGCTTATTGGGTGCTGTGACACTAGGTATACTAGCTTATTGGGTGCTGTGACACTAGGTGTGCTATAGCTTATTGAGTGCTGTGACACTAGGTGTCCTATAGCTTATTGGGTGCTGTGACACTAGGTATACTAGCTTATTGGGTGCTGTGACACTAGGTGTGCTATAGCTTATTGAGTACTGTGACACTAGGTGTGCTATAGTTTATTGGGTGCTGTGACACTAGAGGTGCTATAGCTTATTGGGTGCTGTGACACTAGGTATGCTAGCTTATTGGGTGCTGTGATACTAGGTGTGCTATAGCTTATTGGGTGCTGTGACACTAGGTGTGCTATAGGTTATTGGGTGCTGTGACACTAGATGTGCTATAGCTTATTGGGTGCTGTGACACTAGGTGAGCTATAGCTTATTGGGTGCTGTGACACTAGAGGTGCTATAGCTTATTGGGTGCTGTGACACTAGGTGTGCTATAGCTTATTGAGTGCTGTGACACTAGGTGTGCTATAGCTTATTGGGTGCTGTGACACTAGGTGTGCTATAGCTTATTGGGTGCTGTGACACTAGGTGTGCTATAGCTTATTGAGTGCTGTGACACTAGGTGTGCTATAGCTTATTGGGTGCTGTGACACTAGGTGTACTATATCTTATTGGGTGCTGTGACACTAGGTGTGCTATAGCTTATTAGGTGCTGTGACACTAGGTGTGCTATAGCTTATTGGGTGCTGTGACACTAGGTGTGCTATAGCTTATTGGGTGCTGTGACACTAGGTATGCTAGCTTATTGGGTACTGTGACACTAGGTATGCTAGCTTATTGGGTGCTGTGACACTGGGTGTGCTTTAGCTTATTGGGTGCTGTGACACTAGGTGTGCTATAGCTTATTGGGTGATGTGACACTAGGTGTGCTATAGCTTATAGGGTGCTGTGACACTAGGTGTGCTATAGCTTATTGGGTGCTGTGACACTAGGTGTGCTATTGCTTATTGGGTGCTGTGACACTAGGTGTGCTATAGGTTATTGGGTGTTGTGACACTAGGTGTGCTATAGCTTATTGGGTACTGTGACACTAGGTGTGCTATAGCTTATTGGGTGCTGTGACACTTGGTGTGCTATAGCTTATTGGGTGCTGTGACACTAGGTGTGCTATAGCTTATTGGGTGCTGTGACACTAGGTGTGCTATAGCTTATTGGGTACTGTGACACTAGGTGTGCTATAGCTTGTTGGGTGCTGTGACACTAGGTGTGCTATAGCTTGTTGAATGCTGTGACACTAGGTGTGCTATAGCTTATTGGGTGCTGTGACACTAGGTGTGCTATAGCTTATTGGGTGCTGTGACACTAGGTGTGCTATAGCTTATTGGGTACTGTGACACTAGGTGTGCTATAGCTTGTTGGGTGCTGTGACACTAGGTGTGCTATAGCTTATTGTGTGCTGTGACACTAGGTGTGCTATTGCTTATTGGGTGCTGTGACACTTGGTGTGCTATAGCTTATTTAGTGCTGTGACACTAGGTGTGCTATAGCTTATTGGGTGCTGTGACACTAGGTGTGCTATAGCTTGTTGGGTGCTGTGACACTAGGTGTGCTATAGCTTATTGAGTGCTGTGACACTAGGTGTGCTATAGCTTATTGGGTGCTGTGACACTAGGTGTGCTATAGCTTATTGGGTGCTGTGACACTAGGTGTGCTATAGCTTATTGGGTGCTGTGACACTAGGTGTGCTATAGCTTATTGGGTGCTGTGACACTAGGTGTGCTATAGCTTATTGGGTGCTGTGACACTAGGTGTGCTATAGCTTATTGGGTGCTGTGACACTAGGTGTGCTATAGCTTATTGGGTGCTGTGACACTAGGTGTGCTATAACTTATTGGGTGCTGTGACACTAGGTGGGCTATAGCTTATAGGGTGCTGTGACACTAAGTGTCCTAGCTTATTGGTTGCTGTGACACTAGGTGTGCTATAGCTTATTGGGTGCTGTGACACTAGGTGTGCTATAGCTTATAGGGTGCTGTGACACTAGGTGTCCTAGCTTATTGGGTGATGTGACACTAGGTGTGCTATAGCTTATTGGGTGCTGTGACACTAGGTGTGCTATATCTTATTGGTTGCTGTGACACTAGGTGTGCTATAGCTTATTGGGTGCTGTGACACTAGGTGTGCTATAGTTTATTGGGTGATGTGACACTAGGTGTACTATAGCTTATTGGGTGCTGTGACACTAGGTGTGCTATAGCTTATTGGGTGATGTGACATTAGGTGTGCTATAGCTTATTGGATGCTGTGACACTAGGTGTGCTATAGCTTATTGGGTGCTGTGACACTAGGTGTGCTATAGCTTATTGGGTGATGTGACATTAGGTGTGCTATAGCTTATTGGGTGCTGTGACACTAGGTGTGCTATAGCTTATTGGGTGCTGTGACACTAGGTGTGCTATAGCTTATTGGGTGCTGTGACACTAGGTGTGCTATAGCTTATTGGGTGCTGTGACACTAGGTGTGCTATAGCTTATTGGGTGCTGTGACACTAGGTGTGCTATAGCTTATTGGGTGCTGTGACACTAGGTGTGCTATAGCTTATTGGGTGCTGTGACACTAGGTGTGCTATAACTTATTGGGTGCTGTGACACTAGGTGGGCTATAGCTTATAGGGTGCTGTGACACTAAGTGTCCTAGCTTATTGGTTGCTGTGACACTAGGTGTGCTATAGCTTATTGGGTGCTGTGACACTAGGTGTGCTATAGCTTATAGGGTGCTGTGACACTAGGTGTCCTAGCTTATTGGGTGATGTGACACTAGGTGTGCTATAGCTTATTGGGTGCTGTGACACTAGGTGTGCTATATCTTATTGGTTGCTGTGACACTAGGTGTGCTATAGCTTATTGGGTGCTGTGACACTAGGTGTGCTATAGTTTATTGGGTGATGTGACACTAGGTGTACTATAGCTTATTGGGTGCTGTGACACTAGGTGTGCTATAGCTTATTGGGTGATGTGACATTAGGTGTGCTATAGCTTATTGGGTGCTGTGACACTAGGTGTGCTATAGCTTATTGAGTGCTGTGACACTAGGTGTGCTAAAGCTTATTGGGTGCTGTGACACTAGGTGTGCTATAGCTTATTGGGTGCTGTGACACTAGGTGTGCTTGCTTATAGGGTGCTGTGACACTAGGTGTGCTAGCTTATTGGGTGCTGTGACACTAGGTGTGCTATAGCTTATTGGGTGCTGTGACACTCGGTGTACTATATCTTATTGGGTGCTGTGACACTAGGTGTGCTATAGCTTATTAGGTGCTGTGACACTAGGTGTGCTATAGCGTATTGGGTGCTGTGACACTAGGTATACTAGCTTATTGGGTGCTGTGACACTAGGTATGCTAGCTTATTGGGTGCTGTGACACTAGGTGTGCTATAGCTTATTGAGTGCTGTGACACTAGGTGTACTATAGCTTATTGGGTGCTGTGACACTAGGTGTGCTATAGCTTATTGAGTGCTGTGACACTTGGTGTGCTATAGCTTATTGGGTGCTGTGACACTAGTTGTGCTATAGCTTGTTGGGTGCTGTGACACTAGGTGTGCTATAGCTTATTCAGTGCTGTGACACTAGGTGTGCTATAGCTTATTGGGTGCTGTGACACTAGGTGTGCTATAGCTTATTGGGTGCTGTGACACAAGGTGTGCTATAGCTTATTGGGTGCTGTGACACTAGGTGTGCTATAGCTTATTGGGTGCTGTGACGCTAGGTGTGCTATAGCTTATTGGGTGCTGTGATACTAGGTGTGCTATAGCTTATTGGGTGCTGTGACACTAGGTGTGCTATAGCTTATTGGGTGCTGTGACACTAGGTGTGCTATAGCTTATTGGGTGCTGTGACACTAGGTGTGCTATAACTTATTGGGTGCTGTGACACTAGGTGGGCTATAGCTTATAGGGTGCTGTGACACTAAGTGTCCTAGCTTATTGGGTGCTGTGACACTAGGTGTGCTATAGCTTATTGAGTGCTGTGACACTAGGTGTGCTATAGCTTAGGGTGCTGTGACACTAGGTGTCCTAGCTTATTGAGTGCTGTGACACTAGGTGTGCTATAGCTTATTGGGTGCTGTGACACTAGGTGTGCTATAGCTTATTGGGTGCTGTGACACTAGGTGTGCTAGCTTATTGGGTGCTGTGACACTAGATGTGCTATAGCTTATTGAGTTCTGTGACACTAGGTGTGCTATAGCTTATTGGGTGCTGTGACACTTGGTGTGCTATAGCTTATTGGGTGATGTGACACTAAGTGTGCTATAGCTTATTGGGTGCTGTGACAATAGGTGTGCTATAGCTTATTGGGTGATGTGACACTAGGTGTGCTATAGCTTGTTGGGTGCTGTGACACTAGGTGTGCTATAGCTTATTGGGTGATGTGACACTAGGTGTGCTATAGCTTATTGAGTGCTGTGACACTAGGTGTGCTATAGCTTATTGAGTGCTGTGACACTAGGTGTGCTATAGCTTATTGGGTGCTGTGACACTAGGTTTGCTATAGCTTATTGAGTGCTGTGACTAGGTGTGCTAAAGCTTATTGGGTTCTGTGACACTAGGTGTGCTATAGCTTATTGGGTGATGTGACACTAAGTGTGCTAGCTTATTGGGTGCTGTGACACTAGGTGTGCTATAGCTTATTGGGTGCTGTGACACTAAGTGTGCTAGCTTATTGGATGCTGTGACACTAGGTGTGCTATAGCTTATTGGGTGCTGTGACACTAGGTCTGCTATAGCTTATTGGGTGCTGTGATACTAAGTGTGCTATAGCTTATTGGGTGCTGTGACACTAGGTGTGCTATAGCTTATTGGGTGCTGTGACACTAGGTGTGCTATAGCTTATTGGGTGCTGTGACACTAGGTGTGCTATAGCTTATTGGGTGCTGTGACACTAGGTGTGCTATAGCTTACTGGGTGCTGTGACACTAGGTGTGCTATAGTTTATTGGGTGCTGTGATACTAAGTGTACTATAGCTTATTGGGTCCTGTGACACTAGGTGTGCTATAGCTTATTGAGTACTGTTATATTAGGTGTGCTATAGCTTATTGGGTGCTGTGACACTAGGTGTGCTATAGCTTATTGAGTACTGTGACACTAGGTATGCCACCTTATTGGGTGCTGTGACACTAGGTGTGCTATAGCTTATTGGGTGCTGTGACACTAGGTAAGCTAGCTTATTGGGTGCTGTGACACTAGGTGTGCTATAGCTTATTGGTTGCTGTGACACTAGGTGTACTTGCTTATTGGGTGCTGTGACACTAGGTGTACTAGCTTATTGGGTGCTGTGACACTAGGTGTGCTATAGCTTATTGGGTGATGTGACACTAGATGTGCTATAGCTTATTGAGTGCTGTGACACTAGGTGTGCTATAGCTTATGGGGTGCTGTGACACTAGGTGTGCTATAGCTTATGGGGTGATGTGACACTAGGTGTGCTATAGCTTATTGAGTGCTGTGACACTAGGTGTGCTATAGCTTATTGGGTGCTGTGACACTAGGTGTGCTATAGCTTGTTGGGTGCTTTGACACTAGTTGTGCTATAGCTTGTTGGGTGCTGTGACACTAGGTGTACTAGCTGATTGGGTGCTGTGACACTAGGTGTGCTATAGATTATTGGGTGCTGTGACACTAGGTGTGCTATAGCTTATTGGGTGCTGTGACACTAGGTGTGCTATAGGTTATTGAGTGCTGTGACCCTAGGTGTGCTATAGCTTATTGTGTGCTGTGACACTAGGTGTGCTATAGCTTTTTGAGTGCTGTGACACTAGGTGTGCTATAGCTTATTGGGTGCTGTGACACTAGGTGTGCTATTGCTTATTGGGTGCTGTGACACTAGGTGTGCTATAGCTTATTGAGTGCTGTGACACTAGATGTGCTATAGCTTAATGAGTGCTGTGACACTAGGTGTGCTATAGCTTATTGGGTGCTGTGACGCTAGGTGTGCTATAGCTTATTGGGTGCTGTGACACTAGGTGTGCTATAGCTTATTGGGTGCTGTGACACTAGGTGTGCTATAGCTTATTGGGTGCTGTGACACTAGGTGTGCTATAGCTTTTTGGCTGCTGTGACACTAGGTGTGCTATAGCTTATTGGGTGCTGTGACACTAGGTGTGCTATAGCTTATTGGGTGCTGTGACACTAGGTGTGCTATAGCTTATTGGGTGCTATGACACTAGGTGTGCTAGCTTATTTAGTGCTGTTACACCAGGTGTGCTATAGCTTATTGGGTGCTGTGACACCAGGTGTGCAAGCTTATTGGGTGCTGTGACACTAGGTGTGGTAGCTTATTGGGTGCTGTGACACTAGGTGTGCTATAGCTTATTCAGTGCTGTGACACTAGGTGTGCTATAGCTTATTGGTGCTGTGACGCTCTGTGTGCTATAGCTTATAGGGTGCTGTGACACTAGGTGTGCTATAGCTGATTGGGTGCTGTGACACTAGGTGTGCTATAGCTTATTGGGTGCTGTGACACTAGGTGTGCTATAGCTTATTGGGTGCTGTGACACTAGGTGTGCTATAGCTTATTGGGTTCTGTGACACTAGGTGTGCTATAGCTTATTCAGTGCTGTGACACTAGGTGTGCTATAGCTTATTGGGTGCTGTGTGCTATAGCTTAAGGAGTGCTGTGACACTAGGTGTGCTATAACTTATTGGGTGCTGTGACACTAGGTGTGCAATACCTTATTAGGTTCTGTGACACTAGGTGTGCTATAGCTTATTGGGTGCTGTGACACTAGGTGTGCTATAGCTTATTGGGTGCTGTGACACTAGGTGTGCTATAGCTTATTGGGTGCTGTGACACTAGGTGTGCTATAGCTTATTGAGTGCTATGACACTAGGTGTGCTAGCTTATTGAGTGCTGTGACACTAGGTGTGCTATAGCTTATTGGGTGCTGTGACACTAGGTGTGCTATAGCTTATTGGGTGCTGTGACACTAGGTGTGCTAGCTTATTGGGTCCTGTGACACTAGATGTGCTATAGCTTATTGAGTTCTGTGACACTAGGTGTGCTATAGCTTATTGGGTGCTGTGACACTTGGTGTGCTATAGCTTATTGGGTGATGTGACACTAAGTGTGCTAGCTTATTGGGTGCTGTAACACTAAGTGTGCTAGCTTAATGGATGCTGTAATACTAGGTGTGCTATAGCTTATTGGGTGCTGTGACACTAGGTGTGCTATAGCTTATTGGGTGCTGTGACACAAGGTGTGCTATAGCTTATTGGGTGCTGTGACACAAGGTGTGCTATAGCTTATTGGGTGCTGTGACACTAGGTGTGCTATAGCTTATTGGGTGCTGTGACACTAGGTGTGCTATAGCTTACTGAGTGCTGTGACAGTAGGTGTGCTATAGGTTTTTGGGTGCTGTGATACTAGGTGTACTATAGATTATTGGGTGCAGTGACACTAGGTGTGCTATAGCTTATTGAGTGCTGTTACACTAGAGGTGCTATAGCTTATTGGGTGCTGTGACACTAGAGGTGCTATAGCTTATTGGGTGCTGTGACACTAGGTGTGCTATAGCTTATTGGGTGCTGTGACACTAGGTGTGCTATAGCTTATTGAGTGCTGTGACACTAGGTATGCTTGCTTATTGGGTGCTGTGACACTAGGTGTGCTATAGCTTATTGGGTGCTGTAACACTAGGTATGCTAGCTTATTATGTGCTGTGACACTAGGTGTGCTATAGCTTATTGGGTGCTGTGACACTAGGTGTACTAGATTATTGGGTGCTGTGACACTAGGTGTGCTATAGCTTATTGGGTGCTGTGACACTAGGTGTGCTATAGCATATTGGGTGCTGTGACACTAGGTGTACTAGCTTATTAGGTGCTGTGACACTAGGTGTGCTATAGCTTATTGAGTGCTGTGACACTAGGTGTGCTATAGCTTAATGGGTGATGTGACACTAGGTGTGCTATAGCTTATTGAGTGCTGTGACACTAGGTGTGCTATAGCTTATTGGGTGCTGTGACACTAGGTGTGCTATAGCTTATTGGGTGCTGTGACACTAGAGGTGCTATAGCTTATTGGGTGATGTGACACTAGGTGTGCTATAGCTTATTGTGTGCTGTGACACTAGGTGTGCTATAGCTTATTGGGTGCTGTGACACTAGGTGTGCTATAGCTTATTGGGTGCTGTGACACTAGGTGTGCTATAGCTTATTGGGTGCTGTGACACTAGGTGTGCTATAGCTTATTGGGTGCTGTGACACTAGGTGTGCTATAGCTTATTGGGTGCTGTGACACTAGGTGTGCTATAGCTTTTTGGGTGCTGTGACACTAGGTGTGCTATAGCTTATTGGGTGCTGTGACACTAGGTGTGCTATAGCTTATTGGGTGCTATGACACTAGGTGTGCTAGCTTATTTAGTGCTGTTACACCAGGTGTGCTATAGCTTATTGGGTGCTGTGACACCAGGTGTGCAAGCTTATTGGGTGCTGTGACACTAGGTGTGGTAGCTTATTGGGTGCTGTGACACTAGGTGTGCTATAGCTTATTCAGTGCTGTGACACTAGGTGTGCTATAGCTTATTGGGTGCTGTGACGCTCTGTGTGCTATAGCTTATAGGGTGCTGTGACACTAGGTGTGCTATAGCTGATTGGGTGCTGTGACACTAGGTGTGCTATAGCTTATTGGGTGCTGTGACACTAGGTGTGCTATAGCTTATTGGGTGCTGTGACACTAGGTGTGCTATAGCTTATTGGGTGTTGTGACACTAGGTGTGCTATAGCTTATTCAGTGCTGTGACACTAGGTGTGCTATAGCTTATTGGGTGCTGTGTGCTATAGCTTAAGGAGTGCTGTGACACTAGGTGTGCTATAACTTATTGGGTGCTGTGACACTAGGTGTGCAATACCTTATTAGGTGCTGTGACACTAGGTGTGCTATAGCTTATTGGATGCTGTGACACTAGGTGTGCTATAGCTTATTGGGTGCTGTGACACTAGGTGTGCTATAGCTTATTGGGTGCTGTGACACTAGGTGTGCTATAGCTTATTGAGTGCTATGACACTAGGTGTGCTAGCTTATTGAGTGCTGTGACACTAGGTGTGCTATAGCTTATTGGGTGCTGTGACACTAGGTGTGCTATAGCTTAATGGGTGCTGTGACACTAGGTGTGCTAGCTTATTGGGTGCTGTGACACTAGATGTGCTATAGCTTATTGAGTTCTGTGACACTAGGTGTGCTATAGCTTATTGGGTGCTGTGACACTTGGTGTGCTATAGCTTATTGGGTGATGTGACACTAAGTGTGCTAGCTTATTGGGTGCTGTAACACTAAGTGTGCTAGCTTATTGGATGCTGTAATACTAGGTGTGCTATAGCTTATTGGGTGCTGTGACACTAGGTGTCCTATAGCTTATTGGGTGCTGTGACACAAGGTGTGCTATAGCTTATTGGGTGCTGTGACACAAGGTGTGCTATAGCTTATTGGGTGCTGTGACACTAGGTGTGCTATAGCTTATTGGGTGCTGTGACACAAGGTGTGCTATAGCTTATTGGGTGCTGTGACACAAGGTGTGCTATAGCTTACTGAGTGCTGTGACACTAGGTGTGCTATAGGTTTTTGGGTGCTGTGATACTAGGTGTACTATAGATTATTGGGTGCAGTGACACTAGGTGTGCTATAGCTTATTGAGTGCTGTTACACTAGAGGTGCTATAGCTTATTGGGTGCTGTGACACTAGAGGTGCTATAGCTTAATGGGTGCTGTGACACTAGGTGTGCTATAGCTTATTGGGTGCTGTGACACTAGGTGTGCTATAGCTTATTGAGTGCTGTGACACTAGGTATGCTTGCTTATTGGGTGCTGTGACACTAGGTGTGCTATAGCTTATTGGGTGCTGTGACACTAGGTATGCTAGCTTATTATGTGCTGTGACACTAGGTGTGCTATAGCGTATTGGGTGCTGTGACACTAGGTATACTAGCTTATTGGGTGCTGTGACACTAGGTATGCTAGCTTATTGGGTGCTGTGACACTAGGTGTGCTATAGCTTATTGAGTACTGTGACACTAGGTGTACTATAGCTTATTGGGTGCTGTGACACTAGGTGTGCTATAGCTTATTGAGTGCTGTGACACTTGGTGTGCTATAGCTTATTGGGTGCTGTGACACTAGTTGTGCTATAGCTTGTTGGGTGCTGTGACACTAGGTGTGCTATAGCTTATTGAGTGCTGTGACACTAGGTGTGCTATAGCTTATTGGGTGCTGTGACACTAGGTGTGCTATAGCTTATTGGGTGCTGTGACACTAGGTGTGCTATAGCTTATTGGGTGCTGTGACACTAGGTGTGCTATAGCTTACTGAGTGCTGTGACAGTAGGTGTGCTATAGGTTTTTGGGTGCTGTGATACTAGGTGTACTATAGATTATTGGGTGCAGTGACACTAGGTGTGCTATAGCTTATTGAGTGCTGTTACACTAGAGGTGCTATAGCTTATTGGGTGCTGTGACACTAGAGGTGCTATAGCTTATTGGGTGCTGTGACACTAGGTGTGCTATAGCTTATTGGGTGCTGTGACACTAGGTGTGCTATAGCTTATTGAGTGCTGTGACACTAGGTATGCTTGCTTATTGGGTGCTGTGACACTAGGTGTGCTATAGCTTATTGGGTGCTGTAACACTAGGTATGCTAGCTTATTATGTGCTGTGACACTAGGTGTGCTATAGCTTATTGGGTGCTGTGACACTAGGTGTACTAGATTATTGGGTGCTGTGACACTAGGTGTGCTATAGCTTATTGGGTGCTGTGACACTAGGTGTGCTATAGCATATTGGGTGCTGTGACACTAGGTGTACTAGCTTATTAGGTGCTGTGACACTAGGTGTGCTATAGCTTATTGAGTGCTGTGACACTAGGTGTGCTATAGCTTAATGGGTGATGTGACACTAGGTGTGCTATAGCTTATTGAGTGCTGTGACACTAGGTGTGCTATAGCTTATTGGGTGCTGTGACACTAGGTGTGCTATAGCTTATTGGGTGCTGTGACACTAGAGGTGCTATAGCTTATTGGGTGATGTGACACTAGGTGTGCTATAGCTTATTGTGTGCTGTGACACTAGGTGTGCTATAGCTTATTGGGTGCTGTGACACTAGGTGTGCTATAGCTTATTGGGTGCTGTGACACTAGGTGTGCTATAGCTTATTGGGTGCTGTGACACTAGGTGTGCTATAGCTTATTGGGTGCTGTGACACTAGGTGTGCTATAGCTTATTGGGTGCTGTGACACTAGGTGTGCTATAGCTTTTTGGGTGCTGTGACACTAGGTGTGCTATAGCTTATTGGGTGCTGTGACACTAGGTGTGCTATAGCTTATTGGGTGCTATGACACTAGGTGTGCTAGCTTATTTAGTGCTGTTACACCAGGTGTGCTATAGCTTATTGGGTGCTGTGACACCAGGTGTGCAAGCTTATTGGGTGCTGTGACACTAGGTGTGGTAGCTTATTGGGTGCTGTGACACTAGGTGTGCTATAGCTTATTCAGTGCTGTGACACTAGGTGTGCTATAGCTTATTGGGTGCTGTGACGCTCTGTGTGCTATAGCTTATAGGGTGCTGTGACACTAGGTGTGCTATAGCTGATTGGGTGCTGTGACACTAGGTGTGCTATAGCTTATTGGGTGCTGTGACACTAGGTGTGCTATAGCTTATTGGGTGCTGTGACACTAGGTGTGCTATAGCTTATTGGGTGTTGTGACACTAGGTGTGCTATAGCTTATTCAGTGCTGTGACACTAGGTGTGCTATAGCTTATTGGGTGCTGTGTGCTATAGCTTAAGGAGTGCTGTGACACTAGGTGTGCTATAACTTATTGGGTGCTGTGACACTAGGTGTGCAATACCTTATTAGGTGCTGTGACACTAGGTGTGCTATAGCTTATTGGATGCTGTGACACTAGGTGTGCTATAGCTTATTGGGTGCTGTGACACTAGGTGTGCTATAGCTTATTGGGTGCTGTGACACTAGGTGTGCTATAGCTTATTGAGTGCTATGACACTAGGTGTGCTAGCTTATTGAGTGCTGTGACACTAGGTGTGCTATAGCTTATTGGGTGCTGTGACACTAGGTGTGCTATAGCTTAATGGGTGCTGTGACACTAGGTGTGCTAGCTTATTGGGTGCTGTGACACTAGATGTGCTATAGCTTATTGAGTTCTGTGACACTAGGTGTGCTATAGCTTATTGGGTGCTGTGACACTTGGTGTGCTATAGCTTATTGGGTGATGTGACACTAAGTGTGCTAGCTTATTGGGTGCTGTAACACTAAGTGTGCTAGCTTATTGGATGCTGTAATACTAGGTGTGCTATAGCTTATTGGGTGCTGTGACACTAGGTGTCCTATAGCTTATTGGGTGCTGTGACACAAGGTGTGCTATAGCTTATTGGGTGCTGTGACACAAGGTGTGCTATAGCTTATTGGGTGCTGTGACACTAGGTGTGCTATAGCTTATTGGGTGCTGTGACACAAGGTGTGCTATAGCTTATTGGGTGCTGTGACACAAGGTGTGCTATAGCTTACTGAGTGCTGTGACACTAGGTGTGCTATAGGTTTTTGGGTGCTGTGATACTAGGTGTACTATAGATTATTGGGTGCAGTGACACTAGGTGTGCTATAGCTTATTGAGTGCTGTTACACTAGAGGTGCTATAGCTTATTGGGTGCTGTGACACTAGAGGTGCTATAGCTTAATGGGTGCTGTGACACTAGGTGTGCTATAGCTTATTGGGTGCTGTGACACTAGGTGTGCTATAGCTTATTGAGTGCTGTGACACTAGGTATGCTTGCTTATTGGGTGCTGTGACACTAGGTGTGCTATAGCTTATTGGGTGCTGTGACACTAGGTATGCTAGCTTATTATGTGCTGTGACACTAGGTGTGCTATAGCGTATTGGGTGCTGTGACACTAGGTATACTAGCTTATTGGGTGCTGTGACACTAGGTATGCTAGCTTATTGGGTGCTGTGACACTAGGTGTGCTATAGCTTATTGAGTACTGTGACACTAGGTGTACTATAGCTTATTGGGTGCTGTGACACTAGGTGTGCTATAGCTTATTGAGTGCTGTGACACTTGGTGTGCTATAGCTTATTGGGTGCTGTGACACTAGTTGTGCTATAGCTTGTTGGGTGCTGTGACACTAGGTGTGCTATAGCTTATTGAGTGCTGTGACACTAGGTGTGCTATAGCTTATTGGGTGCTGTGACACTAGGTGTGCTATAGCTTATTGGGTGCTGTGACACAAGGTGTGCTATAGCTTATTGGGTGCTGTGACACTAGGTGTGCTATAGCTTATTGGGTGCTGTGACGCTAGGTGTGCTATAGCTTATTGGGTGCTGTGACACTAGGTGTGCTATAGCTTATTGGGTGCTGTGACACTAGGTGTGCTATAGCTTATTGGGTGCTGTGACACTAGGTGTGCTATAGCTTATTGGGTGCTGTGACACTAGGTGTGCTATAACTTATTGGGTGCTGTGACACTAGGTGGGCTATAGCTTATAGGGTGCTGTGACACTAAGTGTCCTAGCTTATTGGGTGCTGTGACACTAGGTGTGCTATAGCTTATTGGGTGCTGTGACACTAGGTGTGCTATAGCTTAGGGTGCTGTGACACTAGGTGTCCTAGCTTATTGAGTGCTGTGACACTAGGTGTGCTATAGCTTATTGGGTGCTGTGACACTAGGTGTGCTATAGCTTATTGGGTGCTGTGACACTAGGTGTGCTAGCTTATTGGGTGCTGTGACACTAGATGTGCTATAGCTTATTGAGTTCTGTGACACTAGGTGTGCTATAGCTTATTGGGTGCTGTGACACTTGGTGTGCTATAGCTTATTGGGTGATGTGACACTAAGTGTGCTATAGCTTATTGGGTGCTGTGACAATAGGTGTGCTATAGCTTATTGGGTGATGTGACACTAGGTGTGCTATAGCTTGTTGGGTGCTGTGACACTAGGTGTGCTATAGCTTATTGGGTGATGTGACACTAGGTGTGCTATAGCTTATTGAGTGCTGTGACACTAGGTGTGCTATAGCTTATTGAGTGCTGTGACACTAGGTGTGCTATAGCTTATTGGGTGCTGTGACACTAAGTGTCCTAGCTTATTGGGTGCTGTGACACTAGGTGTGCTATAGCTTATTGGGTGCTGTGACACTAGGTGTGCTATAGCTTAGGGTGCTGTGACACTAGGTGTCCTAGCTTATTGAGTGCTGTGACACTAGGTGTGCTATAGCTTATTGGGTGCTGTGACACTAGGTGTGCTATAGCTTATTGGGTGCTGTGACACTAGGTGTGCTAGCTTATTGGGTGCTGTGACACTAGATGTGCTATAGCTTATTGAGTTCTGTGACACTAGGTGTGCTATAGCTTATTGGGTGCTGTGACACTTGGTGTGCTATAGCTTATTGGGTGATGTGACACTAAGTGTGCTATAGCTTATTGGGTGCTGTGACAATAGGTGTGCTATAGCTTATTGGGTGATGTGACACTAGGTGTGCTATAGCTTGTTGGGTGCTGTGACACTAGGTGTGCTATAGCTTATTGGGTGATGTGACACTAGGTGTGCTATAGCTTATTGAGTGCTGTGACACTAGGTGTGCTATAGCTTATTGAGTGCTGTGACACTAGGTGTGCTATAGCTTATTGGGTGCTGTGACACTAGGTTTGCTATAGCTTATTCAGTGCTGTGACACTAGGTGTGCTATAGCTGATTGGGTGCTGTGACACTAGGTGTGCTATAGCTTATTGGGTGCTGTGACACTAGGTGTGCTATAGCTTATTGGGTGCTGTGACACTAGGTGTGCTATAGCTTATTGGGTGTTGTGACACTAGGTGTGCTATAGCTTATTCAGTGCTGTGACACTAGGTGTGCTATAGCTTATTGGGTGCTGTGTGCTATAGCTTAAGGAGTGCTGTGACACTAGGTGTGCTATAACTTATTGGGTGCTGTGACACTAGGTGTGCAATACCTTATTAGGTGCTGTGACACTAGGTGTGCTATAGCTTATTGGGTGCTGTGACACTAGGTGTGCTATAGCTTATTGGGTGCTGTGACACTAGGTGTGCTATAGCTTATTGGGTGCTGTGACACTAGGTGTGCTATAGCTTATTGGGTGCTGTGACACTAGGTGTGCTATAGCTTATTCAGTGCTGTGACACTAGGTGTGCTATAGCTTATTGGGTGCTGTGTGCTATAGCTTAAGGAGTGCTGTGACACTAGGTGTGCTATAACTTATTGGGTGCTGTGACACTAGGTGTGCAATACCTTATTAGGTGCTGTGACACTAGGTGTGCTATAGCTTATTGGGTGCTGTGACACTAGGTGTGCTATAGCTTATTGGGTGCTGTGACACTAGGTGTGCTATAGCTTATTGGGTGCTGTGACACTAGGTGTGCTATTGCTTATTGAGTGCTATGACACTAGGTGTGCTAGCTTATTGAGTGCTGTGACACTAGGTGTGCTATAGCTTATTGGGTGCTGTGACACTAGGTGTGCTATAGCTTATTGGGTGCTGTGACACTAGGTGTGCTAGCTTATTGGGTCCTGTGACACTAGATGTGCTATAGCTTATTGAGTTCTGTGACACTAGGTGTGCTATAGCTTATTGGGTGCTGTGACACTTGGTGTGCTATAGCTTATTGGGTGATGTGACACTAAGTGTGCTAGCTTATTGGGTGCTGTAACACTAAGTGTGCTAGCTTAATGGATGCTGTAATACTAGGTGTGCTATAGCTTATTGGGTGCTGTGACACTAGGTGTGCTATAGCTTATTGGGTGCTGTGACACAAGGTGTGCTATAGCTTATTGGGTGCTGTGACACAAGGTGTGCTATAGCTTATTGGGTGCTGTGACACTAGGTGTGCTATAGCTTATTGGGTGCTGTGACACTAGGTGTGCTATAGCTTACTGAGTGCTGTGACAGTAGGTGTGCTATAGGTTTTTGGGTGCTGTGATACTAGGTGTACTATAGATTATTGGGTGCAGTGACACTAGGTGTGCTATAGCTTATTGAGTGCTGTTACACTAGAGGTGCTATAGCTTATTGGGTGCTGTGACACTAGAGGTGCTATAGCTTATTGGGTGCTGTGACACTAGGTGTGCTATAGCTTATTGGGTGCTGTGACACTAGGTGTGCTATAGCTTATTGAGTGCTGTGACACTAGGTATGCTTGCTTATTGGGTGCTGTGACACTAGGTGTGCTATAGCTTATTGGGTGCTGTGACACTAGGTATGCTAGCTTATTATGTGCTGTGACACTAGGTGTGCTATAGCTTATTGGGTGCTGTGACACTAGGTGTACTAGATTATTGGGTGCTGTGACACTAGGTGTGCTATAGCTTATTGGGTGCTGTGACACTAGGTGTGCTATAGCATATTGGGTGCTGTGACACTAGGTGTACTAGCTTATTAGGTGCTGTGACACTAGGTGTGCTATAGCTTATTGAGTGCTGTGACACTAGGTGTGCTATAGCTTAATGGGTGATGTGACACTAGGTGTGCTATAGCTTATTGAGTGCTGTGACACTAGGTGTGCTATAGCTTATTGGGTGCTGTGACACTAGGTGTGCTATAGCTTATTGGGTGCTGTGACACTAGAGGTGCTATAGCTTATTGGGTGATGTGACACTAGGTGTGCTATAGCTTATTGTGTGCTGTGACACTAGGTGTGCTATAGCTTATTGGGTGCTGTGACACTAGGTGTGCTATAGCTTATTGGGTGCTGTGACACTAGGTGTGCTATAGCTTATTGGGTGCTGTGACACTAGGTGTGCTATAGCTTATTGGGTGCTGTGACACTAGGTGTGCTATAGCTTATTGGGTGCTGTGACACTAGGTGTGCTATAGCTTTTTGGGTGCTGTGACACTAGGTGTGCTATAGCTTATTGGGTGCTGTGACACTAGGTGTGCTATAGCTTATTGGGTGCTGTGACACTAGGTGTGCTAGCTTATTTAGTGCTGTTACACCAGGTGTGCTATAGCTTATTGGGTGCTGTGACACCAGGTGTGCAAGCTTATTGGGTGCTGTGACACTAGGTGTGGTAGCTTATTGGGTGCTGTGACACTAGGTGTGCTATAGCTTATTCAGTGCTGTGACACTAGGTGTGCTATAGCTTATTGGGTGCTGTGACGCTCTGTGTGCTATAGCTTATAGGGTGCTGTGACACTAGTGTGCTATAGCTGATTGGGTGCTGTGACACTAGGTGTGCTATAGCTTATTGGGTGCTGTGACACTAGGTGTGCTATAGCTTATTGGGTGCTGTGACACTAGAGGTGCTATAGCTTATTGGGTGCTGTGACACTAGGTGTGCTATAGCTTATTGGGTGCTGTGACACTAGGTGTGCTATAACTTATTGGGTGCTGTGACACTAGGTGTGCAATACCTTATTAGGTGCTGTGACACTAGGTGTGCTATAGCTTATTGGGTGCTGTGACACTAGGTGTGCTATAGCTTATTGGGTGCTGTGACACTAGGTGTGCTATAGCTTATTGGGTGCTGTGACACTAGGTGTGCTATAGCTTATTGAGTGCTATGACACTAGGTGTGCTAGCTTATTGAGTGCTGTGACACTAGGTGTTCTATAGCTTATTGGGTGCTGTGACACTAGGTGTGCTATAGCTTAATGGGTGCTGTGACACTAGGTGTGCTATAGCTTATTGGGTGCTGTGACACTAGGTGTGCTATAGCTTATTGGGTGCTGTGACACTAGGTGTGCTATAGCTTATTGGGTGCTGTGACACTAGGTGTGCTATAGCTTTTTGGGTGCTGTGACACTAGGTGTGCTATAGCTTATTGGGTGCTGTGACACTAGGTGTGCTATAGCTTATTGGGTGCTATGACACTAGGTGTGCTAGCTTATTTAGTGCTGTTACACCAGGTGTGCTATAGCTTATTGGGTGCTGTGACACCAGGTGTGCAAGCTTATTGGGTGCTGTGACACTAGGTGTGGTAGCTTATTGGGTGCTGTGACACTAGGTGTGCTATAGCTTATTCAGTGCTGTGACACTAGGTGTGCTATAGCTTATTGGGTGCTGTGACGCTCTGTGTGCTATAGCTTATAGGGTGCTGTGACACTAGGTGTGCTATAGCTGATTGGGTGCTGTGACACTAGGTGTGCTATAGCTTATTGGGTGCTGTGACACTAGGTGTGCTATAGCTTATTGGGTGCTGTGACACTAGAGGTGCTATAGCTTATTGGGTGCTGTGACACTAGGTGTGCTATAGCTTATTGGGTGCTGTGACACTAGGTGTGCTATAGCTTATTGAGTGCTGTGACACTAGGTATGCTTGCTTATTGGGTGCTGTGACACTAGGTGTGCTATAGCTTATTGGGTGCTGTGACACTAGGTATGCTAGCTTATTATGTGCTGTGACACTAGGTGTGCTATAGCTTATTGGGTGCTGTGACACTAGGTGTACTAGATTATTGGGTGCTGTGACACTAGGTGTGCTATAGCTTATTGGGTGCTGTGACACTAGGTGTGCTATAGCATATTGGGTGCTGTGACACTAGGTGTACTAGCTTATTAGGTGCTGTGACACTAGGTGTGCTATAGCTTATTGGGTGCTGTGACACTAGAGGTGCTATAGCTTATTGGGTGATGTGACACTAGGTGTGCTATAGCTTATTGTGTGCTGTGACACTAGGTGTGCTATAGCTTATTGGGTGCTGTGACACTAGGTGTGCTATAGCTTATTGGGTGCTGTGACACTAGGTGTGCTATAGCTTATTGGGTGCTGTGACACTAGGTGTGCTATAGCTTATTGGGTGCTGTGACACTAGGTGTGCTATAGCTTATTGGGTGCTGTGACACTAGGTGTGCTATAGCTTATTGGGTGCTGTGACACTAGGTGTGCTATAGCTTATTCAGTGCTGTGACACTAGGTGTGCTATAGCTTATTGGGTGCTGTGTGCTATAGCTTAAGGAGTGCTGTGACACTAGGTGTGCTATAACTTATTGGGTGCTGTGACACTAGGTGTGCAATACCTTATTAGGTGCTGTGACACTAGGTGTGCTATAGCTTATTGGGTGCTGTGACACTAGGTGTGCTATAGCTTATTGGGTGCTGTGACACTAGGTGTGCTATAGCTTATTGGGTGCTGTGACACTAGGTGTGCTATAGCTTATTGAGTGCTATGACACTAGGTGTGCTAGCTTATTGAGTGCTGTGACACTAGGTGTGCTATAGCTTATTGGGTGCTGTGACACTAGGTGTGCTATAGCTTATTGGGTGCTGTGACACTAGGTGTGCTAGCTTATTGGGTCCTGTGACACTAGATGTGCTATAGCTTATTGAGTTCTGTGACACTAGGTGTGCTATAGCTTATTGGGTGCTGTGACACTTGGTGTGCTATAGCTTATTGGGTGATGTGACACTAAGTGTGCTAGCTTATTGGGTGCTGTAACACTAAGTGTGCTAGCTTAATGGATGCTGTAATACTAGGTGTGCTATAGCTTATTGGGTGCTGTGACACTAGGTGTGCTATAGCTTATTGGGTGCTGTGACACAAGGTGTGCTATAGCTTATTGGGTGCTGTGACACAAGGTGTGCTATAGCTTATTGGGTGCTGTGACACTAGGTGTGCTATAGCTTATTGGGTGCTGTGACACTAGGTGTGCTATAGCTTACTGAGTGCTGTGACAGTAGGTGTGCTATAGGTTTTTGGGTGCTGTGATACTAGGTGTACTATAGATTATTGGGTGCAGTGACACTAGGTGTGCTATAGCTTATTGAGTGCTGTTACACTAGAGGTGCTATAGCTTATTGGGTGCTGTGACACTAGAGGTGCTATAGCTTATTGGGTGCTGTGACACTAGGTGTGCTATAGCTTACTGGGTGCTGTGACACTAGGTGTGCTATAGCTTATTGAGTGCTATGACACTAGGTGTGCTAGCTTATTGAGTGCTGTGACACTAGGTGTGCTATAGCTTATTGGGTGCTGTGACACTAGGTGTGCTATAGCTTAATGGGTGCTGTGACACTAGGTGTGCTAGCTTATTGGGTGCTGTGACACTAGATGTGCTATAGCTTATTGAGTTCTGTGACACTAGGTGTGCTATAGCTTATTGGGTGCTGTGACACTTGGTGTGCTATAGCTTATTGGGTGATGTGACACTAAGTGTGCTAGCTTATTGGGTGCTGTAACACTAAGTGTGCTAGCTTATTGGATACTGTAATACTAGGTGTGCTATAGCTTATTGGGTGCTGTGACACTAGGTGTCCTATAGCTTATTGGGTGCTGTGACACAAGGTGTGCTATAGCTTATTGGGTGCTGTGACACAAGGTGTGCTATAGCTTATTGGGTGCTGTGACACTAGGTGTGCTATAGCTTATTGGGTGCTGTGACACAAGGTGTGCTATAGCTTATTGGGTGCTGTGACACAAGGTGTGCTATAGCTTACTGAGTGCTGTGACACTAGGTGTGCTATAGGTTTTTGGGTGCTGTGATACTAGGTGTACTATAGATTATTGGGTGCAGTGACACTAGGTGTGCTATAGCTTATTGAGTGCTGTTACACTAGAGGTGCTATAGCTTATTGGGTGCTGTGACACTAGAGGTGCTATAGCTTAATGGGTGCTGTGACACTAGGTGTGCTATAGCTTATTGGGTGCTGTGACACTAGGTGTGCTATAGCTTATTGAGTGCTGTGACACTAGGTATGCTTGCTTATTGGGTGCTGTGACACTAGGTGTGCTATAGCTTATTGGGTGCTGTGACACTAGGTATGCTAGCTTATTATGTGCTGTGACACTAGGTGTGCTATAGCGTATTGGGTGCTGTGACACTAGGTATACTAGCTTATTGGGTGCTGTGACACTAGGTATGCTAGCTTATTGGGTGCTGTGACACTAGGTGTGCTATAGCTTATTGAGTGCTGTGACACTAGGTGTACTATAGCTTATTGGGTGCTGTGACACTAGGTGTGCTATAGCTTATTGAGTGCTGTGACACTTGGTGTGCTATAGCTTATTGGGTGCTGTGACACTAGTTGCGCTATAGCTTGTTGGGTGCTGTGACACTAGGTGTGCTATAGCTTATTGAGTGCTGTGACACTAGGTGTGCTATAGCTTATTGGGTGCTGTGACACTAGGTGTGCTATAGCTTATTGGGTGCTGTGACACAAGGTGTGCTATAGCTTATTGGGTGCTGTGACACTAGGTGTGCTATAGCTTATTGGGTGCTGTGACGCTAGGTGTGCTATAGCTTATTGGGTGCTGTGACACTAGGTGTGCTATAGCTTATTGGGTGCTGTGACACTAGGTGTGCTATAGCTTATTGGGTGCTGTGACACTAGGTGTGCTATAGCTTATTGGGTGCTGTGACACTAGGTGTGCTATAACTTATTGGGTGCTGTGACACTAGGTGGGCTATAGCTTATAGGGTGCTGTGACACTAAGTGTCCTAGCTTATTGGGTGCTGTGACACTAGGTGTGCTATAGCTTATTGGGTGCTGTGACACTAGGTGTGCTATAGCTTAGGGTGCTGTGACACTAGGTGTCCTAGCTTATTGAGTGCTGTGACACTAGGTGTGCTATAGCTTATTGGGTGCTGTGACACTAGGTGTGCTATAGCTTATTGGGTGCTGTGACACTAGGTGTGCTAGCTTATTGGGTGCTGTGACACTAGATGTGCTATAGCTTATTGAGTTCTGTGACACTAGGTGTGCTATAGCTTATTGGGTGCTGTGACACTTGGTGTGCTATAGCTTATTGGGTGATGTGACACTAAGTGTGCTATAGCTTATTGGGTGCTGTGACACTAGGTGTGCTATAGCTTATTGGGTGCTGTGACACTAGGTGTGCTATAGCTTATTGGGTGCTGTGACACTAGAGGTGCTATAGCTTATTGGGTGCTGTGACACTAGGTGTGCTATAGCTTATTGGGTGCTGTGACACTAGGTGTGCTATAGCTTATTGAGTGCTGTGACACTAGGTATGCTTGCTTATTGGGTGCTGTGACACTAGGTGTGCTATAGCTTATTGGGTGCTGTGACACTAGGTATGCTAGCTTATTATGTGCTGTGACACTAGGTGTGCTATAGCTTATTGGGTGCTGTGACACTAGGTGTACTAGATTATTGGGTGCTGTGACACTAGGTGTGCTATAGCTTATTGGGTGCTGTGACACTAGGTGTGCTATAGCATATTGGGTGCTGTGACACTAGGTGTACTAGCTTATTAGGTGCTGTGACACTAGGTGTGCTATAGCTTATTGGGTGCTGTGACACTAGAGGTGCTATAGCTTATTGGGTGATGTGACACTAGGTGTGCTATAGCTTATTGTGTGCTGTGACACTAGGTGTGCTATAGCTTATTGGGTGCTGTGACACTAGGTGTGCTATAGCTTATTGGGTGCTGTGACACTAGGTGTGCTATAGCTTATTGGGTGCTGTGACACTAGGTGTGCTATAGCTTATTGGGTGCTGTGACACTAGGTGTGCTATAGCTTATTGGGTGCTGTGACACTAGGTGTGCTATAGCTTATTCAGTGCTGTGACACTAGGTGTGCTATAGCTTATTGGGTGCTGTGTGCTATAGCTTAAGGAGTGCTGTGACACTAGGTGTGCTATAACTTATTGGGTGCTGTGACACTAGGTGTGCAATACCTTATTAGGTGCTGTGACACTAGGTGTGCTATAGCTTATTGGGTGCTGTGACACTAGGTGTGCTATAGCTTATTGGGTGCTGTGACACTAGGTGTGCTATAGCTTATTGAGTGCTATGACACTAGGTGTGCTAGCTTATTGAGTGCTGTGACACTAGGTGTGCTATAGCTTATTGGGTGCTGTGACACTAGGTGTGCTATAGCTTATTGGGTGCTGTGACACTAGGTGTGCTAGCTTATTGGGTCCTGTGACACTAGATGTGCTATAGCTTATTGAGTTCTGTGACACTAGGTGTGCTATAGCTTATTGGGTGCTGTGACACTTGGTGTGCTATAGCTTATTGGGTGATGTGACACTAAGTGTGCTAGCTTATTGGGTGCTGTAACACTAAGTGTGCTAGCTTAATGGATGCTGTAATACTAGGTGTGCTATAGCTTATTGGGTGCTGTGACACTAGGTGTGCTATAGCTTATTGGGTGCTGTGACACAAGGTGTGCTATAGCTTATTGGGTGCTGTGACACAAGGTGTGCTATAGCTTATTGGGTGCTGTGACACTAGGTGTGCTATAGCTTATTGGGTGCTGTGACACTAGGTGTGCTATAGCTTACTGAGTGCTGTGACAGTAGGTGTGCTATAGGTTTTTGGGTGCTGTGATACTAGGTGTACTATAGATTATTGGGTGCAGTGACACTAGGTGTGCTATAGCTTATTGAGTGCTGTTACACTAGAGGTGCTATAGCTTATTGGGTGCTGTGACACTAGAGGTGCTATAGCTTATTGGGTGCTGTGACACTAGGTGTGCTATAGCTTATTGGGTGCTGTGACACTAGGTGTGCTATAGCTTATTGAGTGCTATGACACTAGGTGTGCTAGCTTATTGAGTGCTGTGACACTAGGTGTGCTATAGCTTATTGGGTGCTGTGACACTAGGTGTGCTATAGCTTAATGGGTGCTGTGACACTAGGTGTGCTAGCTTATTGGGTGCTGTGACACTAGATGTGCTATAGCTTATTGAGTTCTGTGACACTAGGTGTGCTATAGCTTATTGGGTGCTGTGACACTTGGTGTGCTATAGCTTATTGGGTGATGTGACACTAAGTGTGCTAGCTTATTGGGTGCTGTAACACTAAGTGTGCTAGCTTATTGGATGCTGTAATACTAGGTGTGCTATAGCTTATTGGGTGCTGTGACACTAGGTGTCCTATAGCTTATTGGGTGCTGTGACACAAGGTGTGCTATAGCTTATTGGGTGCTGTGACACAAGGTGTGCTATAGCTTATTGGGTGCTGTGACACTAGGTGTGCTATAGCTTATTGGGTGCTGTGACACAAGGTGTGCTATAGCTTATTGGGTGCTGTGACACAAGGTGTGCTATAGCTTACTGAGTGCTGTGACACTAGGTGTGCTATAGGTTTTTGGGTGCTGTGATACTAGGTGTACTATAGATTATTGGGTGCAGTGACACTAGGTGTGCTATAGCTTTTTGAGTGCTGTTACACTAGAGGTGCTATAGCTTATTGGGTGCTGTGACACTAGAGGTGCTATAGCTTAATGGGTGCTGTGACACTAGGTGTGCTATAGCTTATTGGGTGCTGTGACACTAGGTGTGCTATAGCTTATTGAGTGCTGTGACACTAGGTATGCTTGCTTATTGGGTGCTGTGACACTAGGTGTGCTATAGCTTATTGGGTGCTGTGACACTAGGTATGCTAGCTTATTATGTGCTGTGACACTAGGTGTGCTATAGCGTATTGGGTGCTGTGACACTAGGTATACTAGCTTATTGGGTGCTGTGACACTAGGTATGCTAGCTTATTGGGTGCTGTGACACTAGGTGTGCTATAGCTTATTGAGTGCTGTGACACTAGGTGTACTATAGCTTATTGGGTGCTGTGACACTAGGTGTGCTATAGCTTATTGAGTGCTGTGACACTTGGTGTGCTATAGCTTATTGGGTGCTGTGACACTAGTTGTGCTATAGCTTGTTGGGTGCTGTGACACTAGGTGTGCTATAGCTTATTGAGTGCTGTGACACTAGGTGTGCTATAGCTTATTGGGTGCTGTGACACTAGGTGTGCTATAGCTTATTGGGTGCTGTGACACAAGGTGTGCTATAGCTTATTGGGTGCTGTGACACTAGGTGTGCTATAGCTTATTGGGTGCTGTGACGCTAGGTGTGCTATAGCTTATTGGGTGCTGTGACACTAGGTGTGCTATAGCTTATTGGGTGCTGTGACACTAGGTGTGCTATAGCTTATTGGGTGCTGTGACACTAGGTGTGCTATAGCTTATTGGGTGCTGTGACACTAGGTGTGCTATAACTTATTGGGTGCTGTGACACTAGGTGGGCTATAGCTTATAGGGTGCTGTGACACTAAGTGTCATAGCTTATTGGGTGCTGTGACACTAGGTGTGCTATAGCTTATTGGGTGCTGTGACACTAGGTGTGCTATAGCTTAGGGTGCTGTGACACTAGGTGTCCTAGCTTATTGAGTGCTGTGACACTAGGTGTGCTATAGCTTATTGGGTGCTGTGACACTAGGTGTGCTATAGCTTATTGGGTGCTGTGACACTAGGTGTGCTAGCTTATTGGGTGCTGTGACACTAGATGTGCTATAGCTTATTGAGTTCTGTGACACTAGGTGTGCTATAGCTTATTGGGTGCTGTGACACTTGGTGTGCTATAGCTTATTGGGTGATGTGACACTAAGTGTGCTATAGCTTATTGGGTGCTGTGACAATAGGTGTGCTATAGCTTATTGGGTGATGTGACACTAGGTGTGCTATAGCTTGTTGGGTGCTGTGACACTAGGTGTGCTATAGCTTATTGGGTGATGTGACACTAGGTGTGCTATAGCTTATTGAGTGCTGTGACACTAGGTGTGCTATAGCTTATTGAGTGCTGTGACACTAGGTGTGCTATAGCTTATTGGGTGCTGTGACACTAGGTTTGCTATAGCTTATTGAGTGCTGTGACTAGGTGTGCTAAAGCTTATTGGGTTCTGTGACACTAGGTGTGCTATAGCTTATTGGGTGATGTGACACTAAGTGTGCTAGCTTATTGGGTGCTGTGACACTAGGTGTGCTATAGCTTATTGGGTGCGGTGACACTAAGTGTGCTAGCTTATTGGATGCTGTGACACTAGGTGTGCTATAGCTTATTGGGTGCTGTGACACTAGGTGTGCTATAGCTTATTGGGTGCTGTGATACTAGGTGTGCTATAGCTTATTGGGTGCTGTGACACTAGGTGTGCTATAGCTTATTGGGTGCTGTGACACTAGGTGTGCTATAGCTTATTGGGTGCTGTGACACTAGGTGTGCTATAGCTTATTGGGTGCTGTGACACTAGGTGTGCTATAGCTGACTGGGTGCTGTGACACTAGGTGTGCTATAGTTTATTGGGTGCTGTGATACTAAGTGTACTATAGCTTATTGGGTCCTGTGACACTAGGTGTGCTATAGCTTATTGAGTACTGTTATATTAGGTGTGCTATAGCTTATTGGGTGCTGTGACACTAGGTGTGCTATAGCTTATTGAGTACTGTGACACTAGGTATGCCACCTTATTGGGTGCTGTGACACTAGGTGTGCTATAGCTTATTGGGTGCTGTGACACTAGGTAAGCTAGCTTATTGGGTGCTGTGACACTAGGTGTGCTATAGCTTATTGGTTGCTGTGACACTAGGTGTACTTGCTTATTGGGTGCTGTGACACTAGGTGTACTAGCTTATTGGGTGCTGTAACACTAGGTGTGCTATAGCTTATTGGGTGATGTGACACTAGATGTGCTATAGCTTATTGAGTGCTGTGACACTAGGTGTGCTATAGCTTATGGGGTGCTGTGACACTAGGTGTGCTATAGCTTATGGGGTGATGTGACACTAGGTGTGCTATAGCTTATTGAGTGCTGTGACACTAGGTGTGCTATAGCTTATTGGGTGCTGTGACACTAGGTGTGCTATAGCTTGTTGGGTGCTTTGACACTAGTTGTGCTATAGCTTGTTGGGTGCTGTGACACTAGGTGTACTAGCTGATTGGGTGCTGTGACACTAGGTGTGCTATAGATTATTGGGTGCTGTGACACTAGGTGTGCTATAGCTTATTGGGTGCTGTGACACTAGGTGTGCTATAGGTTATTGAGTGCTGTGACCCTAGGTGTGCTATAGCTTATTGGGTGCTGTGACACTAGGTGTGCTATAGCTTTTTGAGTGCTGTGACACTAGGTGTGCTATAGCTTATTGGGTGCTGTGACACTAGGTGTGCTATTGCTTATTGGGTGCTGTGACACTAGGTGTGCTATAGCTTATTGAGTGCTGTGACACTAGATGTGCTATAGCTTATTGAGTGCTGTGACACTAGGTGTGCTATAGCTTATTGGGTGCTGTGACGCTAGGTGTGCTATAGCTTATTGGGTGCTGTGACACTAGGTGTGCTATAGCTTATTGGGTGCTGTGACACTAGGTGTGCTATAGCTTATTGGGTGCTGTGACACTAGGTGTGCTATAGCTTATTGGGTGCTGTGACACTAGGTGTGCTATAGCTTTTTGGCTGCTGTGACACTAGGTGTGCTATAGCTTATTGGGTGCTGTGACACTATGTGTGCTATAGCTTATTGGGTGCTGTGACACTAGGTGTGCTATAGCTTATTGGGTGCTATGACACTAGGTGTGCTAGCTTATTTAGTGCTGTTACACCAGGTGTGCTATAGCTTATTGGGTGCTGTGACACCAGGTGTGCAAGCTTATTGGGTGCTGTGACACTAGGTGTGGTAGCTTATTGGGTGCTGTGACACTAGGTGTGCTATAGCTTATTCAGTGCTGTGACACTAGGTGTGCTATAGCTTATTGGTGCTGTGACGCTCTGTGTGCTATAGCTTATAGGGTGCTGTGACACTAGGTGTGCTATAGCTGATTGGGTGCTGTGACACTAGGTGTGCTATAGCTTATTGGGTGCTGTGACACTAGGTGTGCTATAGCTTATTGGGTGCTGTGACACTAGGTGTGCTATAGCTTATTGGGTGCTGTGACACTAGGTGTGCTATAGCTTATTCAGTGCTGTGACACTAGGTGTGCTATAGCTTATTGGGTGCTGTGTGCTATAGCTTAAGGAGTGCTGTGACACTAGGTGTGCTATAACTTATTGGGTGCTGTGACACTAGGTGTGCAATACCTTATTAGGTGCTGTGACACTAGGTGTGCTATAGCTTATTGGGTGCTGTGACACTAGGTGTGCTATAGCTTATTGGGTGCTGTGACACTAGGTGTGCTATAGCTTATTGGGTGCTGTGACACTAGGTGTGCTATAGCTTATTGAGTGCTATGACACTAGGTGTGCTAGCTTATTGAGTGCTGTGACACTAGGTGTGCTATAGCTTATTGGGTGCTGTGACACTAGGTGTGCTATAGCTTATTGGGTGCTGTGACACTAGGTGTGCTAGCTTATTGGGTCCTGTGACACTAGATGTGCTATAGCTTATTGAGTTCTGTGACACTAGGTGTGCTATAGCTTATTGGGTGCTGTGACACTTGGTGTGCTATAGCTTATTGGGTGATGTGACACTAAGTGTGCTAGCTTATTGGGTGCTGTAACACTAAGTGTGCTAGCTTAATGGATGCTGTAATACTAGGTGTGCTATAGCTTATTGGGTGCTGTGACACTAGGTGTGCTATAGCTTATTGGGTGCTGTGACACAAGGTGTGCTATAGCTTATTGGGTGCTGTGACACAAGGTGTGCTATAGCTTATTGGGTGCTGTGACACTAGGTGTGCTATAGCTTATTGGGTGCTGTGACACTAGGTGTGCTATAGCTTACTGAGTGCTGTGACAGTAGGTGTGCTATAGGTTTTTGGGTGCTGTGATACTAGGTGTACTATAGATTATTGGGTGCAGTGACACTAGGTGTGCTATAGCTTATTGAGTGCTGTTACACTAGAGGTGCTATAGCTTATTGGGTGCTGTGACACTAGAGGTGCTATAGCTTATTGGGTGCTGTGACACTAGGTGTGCTATAGCTTATTGGGTGCTGTGACACTAGGTGTGCTATAGCTTATTGAGTGCTGTGACACTAGGTATGCTTGCTTATTGGGTGCTGTGACACTAGGTGTGCTATAGCTTATTGGGTGCTGTGACACTAGGTATGCTAGCTTATTATGTGCTGTGACACTAGGTGTGCTATAGCTTATTGGGTGCTGTGACACTAGGTGTACTAGATTATTGGGTGCTGTGACACTAGGTGTGCTATAGCTTATTGGGTGCTGTGACACTAGGTGTGCTATAGCATATTGGGTGCTGTGACACTAGGTGTACTAGCTTATTAGGTGCTGTGACACTAGGTGTGCTATAGCTTATTGAGTGCTGTGACACTAGGTGTGCTATAGCTTAATGGGTGATGTGACACTAGGTGTGCTATAGCTTATTGAGTGCTGTGACACTAGGTGTGCTATAGCTTATTGGGTGCTGTGACACTAGGTGTGCTATAGCTTATTGGGTGCTGTGACACTAGAGGTGCTATAGCTTATTGGGTGATGTGACACTAGGTGTGCTATAGCTTATTGTGTGCTGTGACACTAGGTGTGCTATAGCTTATTGGGTGCTGTGACACTAGGTGTGCTATAGCTTATTGGGTGCTGTGACACTAGGTGTGCTATAGCTTATTGGGTGCTGTGACACTAGGTGTGCTATAGCTTATTGGGTGCTGTGACACTAGGTGTGCTATAGCTTATTGGGTGCTGTGACACTAGGTGTGCTATAGCTTTTTGGGTGCTGTGACACTAGGTGTGCTATAGCTTATTGGGTGCTGTGACACTAGGTGTGCTATAGCTTATTGGGTGCTATGACACTAGGTGTGCTAGCTTATTTAGTGCTGTTACACCAGGTGTGCTATAGCTTATTGGGTGCTGTGACACCAGGTGTGCAAGCTTATTGGGTGCTGTGACACTAGGTGTGGTAGCTTATTGGGTGCTGTGACACTAGGTGTGCTATAGCTTATTCAGTGCTGTGACACTAGGTGTGCTATAGCTTATTGGGTGCTGTGACGCTCTGTGTGCTATAGCTTATAGGGTGCTGTGACACTAGGTGTGCTATAGCTGATTGGGTGCTGTGACACTAGGTGTGCTATAGCTTATTGGGTACTGTGACACTAGGTGTGCTATAGCTTATTGGGTGCTGTGACACTAGGTGTGCTATAGCTTATTGGGTGTTGTGACACTAGGTGTGCTATAGCTTATTCAGTGCTGTGACACTAGGTGTGCTATAGCTTATTGGGTGCTGTGTGCTATAGCTTAAGGAGTGCTGTGACACTAGGTGTGCTATAACTTATTGGGTGCTGTGACACTAGGTGTGCAATACCTTATTAGGTGCTGTGACACTAGGTGTGCTATAGCTTATTGGGTGCTGTGACACTAGGTGTGCTATAGCTTATTGGGTGCTGTGACACTAGGTGTGCTATAGCTTATTGGGTGCTGTGACACTAGGTGTGCTATAGCTTATTGGGTGCTGTGACACTAGGTGTGCTATAGCTTATTCAGTGCTGTGACACTAGGTGTGCTATAGCTTATTGGGTGCTGTGTGCTATAGCTTAAGGAGTGCTGTGACACTAGGTGTGCTATAACTTATTGGGTGCTGTGACACTAGGTGTGCAATACCTTATTAGGTGCTGTGACACTAGGTGTGCTATAGCTTATTGGGTGCTGTGACACTAGGTGTGCTATAGCTTATTGGGTGCTGTGACACTAGGTGTGCTATAGCTTATTGGGTGCTGTGACACTAGGTGTGCTATAGCTTATTGAGTGCTATGACACTAGGTGTGCTAGCTTATTGAGTGCTGTGACACTAGGTGTGCTATAGCTTATTGGGTGCTGTGACACTAGGTGTGCTAGCTTATTGGGTCCTGTGACACTAGATGTGCTATAGCTTATTGAGTTCTGTGACACTAGGTGTGCTATAGCTTATTGGGTGCTGTGACACTTGGTGTGCTATAGCTTATTGGGTGATGTGACACTAAGTGTGCTAGCTTATTGGGTGCTGTAACACTAAGTGTGCTAGCTTAATGGATGCTGTAATACTAGGTGTGCTATAGCTTATTGGGTGCTGTGACACTAGGTGTGCTATAGCTTATTGGGTGCTGTGACACAAGGTGTGCTATAGCTTATTGGGTGCTGTGACACAAGGTGTGCTATAGCTTATTGGGTGCTGTGACACTAGGTGTGCTATAGCTTATTGGGTGCTGTGACACTAGGTGTGCTATAGCTTACTGAGTGCTGTGACAGTAGGTGTGCTATAGGTTTTTGGGTGCTGTGATACTAGGTGTACTATAGATTATTGGGTGCAGTGACACTAGGTGTGCTATAGCTTATTGAGTGCTGTTACACTAGAGGTGCTATAGCTTATTGGGTGCTGTGACACTAGAGGTGCTATAGCTTATTGGGTGCTGTGACACTAGGTGTGCTATAGCTTATTGGGTGCTGTGACACTAGGTGTGCTATAGCTTATTGAGTGCTGTGACACTAGGTATGCTTGCTTATTGGGTGCTGTGACACTAGGTGTGCTATAGCTTATTGGGTGCTGTGACACTAGGTATGCTAGCTTATTATGTGCTGTGACACTAGGTGTGCTATAGCTTATTGGGTGCTGTGACACTAGGTGTACTAGATTATTGGGTGCTGTGACACTAGGTGTGCTATAGCTTATTGGGTGCTGTGACACTAGGTGTGCTATAGCATATTGGGTGCTGTGACACTAGGTGTACTAGCTTATTAGGTGCTGTGACACTAGGTGTGCTATAGCTTATTGAGTGCTGTGACACTAGGTGTGCTATAGCTTAATGGGTGATGTGACACTAGGTGTGCTATAGCTTATTGAGTGCTGTGACACTAGGTGTGCTATAGCTTATTGGGTGCTGTGACACTAGGTGTGCTATAGCTTATTGGGTGCTGTGACACTAGAGGTGCTATAGCTTATTGGGTGATGTGACACTAGGTGTGCTATAGCTTATTGTGTGCTGTGACACTAGGTGTGCTATAGCTTATCGGGTGCTGTGACACTAGGTGTGCTATAGCTTATTGGGTGCTGTGACACTAGGTGTGCTATAGCTTATTGGGTGCTGTGACACTAGGTGTGCTATAGCTTATTGGGTGCTGTGACACTAGGTGTGCTATAGCTTATTGGGTGCTGTGACACTAGGTGTGCTATAGCTTTTTGGGTGCTGTGACACTAGGTGTGCTATAGCTTATTGGGTGCTGTGACACTAGGTGTGCTATAGCTTATTGGGTGCTATGACACTAGGTGTGCTAGCTTATTTAGTGCTGTTACACCAGGTGTGCTATAGCTTATTGGGTGCTGTGACACCAGGTGTGCAAGCTTATTGGGTGCTGTGACACTAGGTGTGGTAGCTTATTGGGTGCTGTGACACTAGGTGTGCTATAGCTTATTCAGTGCTGTGACACTAGGTGTGCTATAGCTTATTGGGTGCTGTGACGCTCTGTGTGCTATAGCTTATAGGGTGCTGTGACACTAGGTGTGCTATAGCTGATTGGGTGCTGTGACACTAGGTGTGCTATAGCTTATTGGGTGCTGTGACACTAGGTGTGCTATAGCTTATTGGGTGCTGTGACACTAGGTGTGCTATAGCTTATTGGGTGTTGTGACACTAGGTGTGCTATAGCTTATTCAGTGCTGTGACACTAGGTGTGCTATAGCTTATTGGGTGCTGTGTGCTATAGCTTAAGGAGTGCTGTGACACTAGGTGTGCTATAACTTATTGGGTGCTGTGACACTAGGTGTGCAATACCTTATTAGGTGCTGTGACACTAGGTGTGCTATAGCTTATTGGGTGCTGTGACACTAGGTGTGCTATAGCTTATTGGGTGCTGTGACACTAGGTGTGCTATAGCTTATTGGGTGCTGTGACACTAGGTGTGCTATAGCTTATTGAGTGCTATGACACTAGGTGTGCTAGCTTATTGAGTGCTGTGACACTAGGTGTGCTATAGCTTATTGGGTGCTGTGACACTAGGTGTGCTATAGCTTATTGGGTGCTGTGACACTAGGTGTGCTAGCTTATTGGGTGCTGTGACACTAGATGTGCTATAGCTTATTGAGTTCTGTGACACTAGGTGTGCTATAGCTTATTGGGTGCTGTGACACTTGGTGTGCTATAGCTTATTGGGTGATGTGACACTAAGTGTGCTAGCTTATTGGGTGCTGTAACACTAAGTGTGCTAGCTTATTGGATGCTGTAATACTAGGTGTGCTATAGCTTATTGGGTGCTGTGACACTAGGTGTCCTATAGCTTATTGGGTGCTGTGACACAAGGTGTGCTATAGCTTATTGGGTGCTGTGACACAAGGTGTGCTATAGCTTATTGGGTGCTGTGACACTAGGTGTGCTATAGCTTATTGGGTGCTGTGACACAAGGTGTGCTATAGCTTATTGGGTGCTGTGACACAAGGTGTGCTATAGCTTACTGAGTGCTGTGACACTAGGTGTGCTATAGGTTTTTGGGTGCTGTGATACTAGGTGTACTATAGATTATTGGGTGCAGTGACACTAGGTGTGCTATAGCTTATTGAGTGCTGTTACACTAGAGGTGCTATAGCTTATTGGGTGCTGTGACACTAGAGGTGCTATAGCTTATTGGGTGCTGTGACACTAGGTGTGCTATAGCTTATTGGGTGCTGTGACACTAGGTGTGCTATAGCTTATTGAGTGCTGTGACACTAGGTATGCTTGCTTATTGGGTGCTGTGACACTAGGTGTGCTATAGCTTATTGGGTGCTGTGACACTAGGTATGCTAGCTTATTATGTGCTGTGACACTAGGTGTGCTATAGCTTATTGGGTGCTGTGACACTAGGTGTACTAGATTATTGGGTGCTGTGACACTAGGTGTGCTATAGCTTATTGGGTGCTGTGACACTAGGTGTGCTATAGCATATTGGGTGCTGTGACACTAGGTGTACTAGCTTATTAGGTGCTGTGACACTAGGTGTGCTATAGCTTATTGAGTGCTGTGACACTAGGTGTGCTATAGCTTAATGGGTGATGTGACACTAGGTGTGCTATAGCTTATTGAGTGCTGTGACACTAGGTGTGCTATAGCTTATTGGGTGCTGTGACACTAGGTGTGCTATAGCTTATTGGGTGCTGTGACACTAGAGGTGCTATAGCTTATTGGGTGATGTGACACTAGGTGTGCTATAGCTTATTGTGTGCTGTGACACTAGGTGTGCTATAGCTTATTGGGTGCTGTGACACTAGGTGTGCTATAGCTTATTGGGTGCTGTGACACTAGCGGTGCTATAGCTTATTGGGTGATGTGACACTAGGTGTGCTATAGCTTATTGGGTGCTGTGACTCTAGGTGTGCTATAGCTTATTGGGTGCTGTGACACTAGGTGTGCTATAGCTTATTGGGTGATGTGACACTAGGTGTGCTATAGCTTATTGGGTGCTGTGACACTAGATGTGCTATAGCTTATAGGGTGCTGTGACACTAGGTGTGCTATAGCTTATTGGGTGCTGTGACACTTGGTGTGCTATAGCTTATTGGGTGCTGTGACACTAGGTGTGCCATAGCTTATTGGGTGCTGTGACACTAGGGGTGCTATAGCTTATTGGGTGCTGTGACACTAGGTGTGCTATAGCTTATTCGGTGCTGTGACACTAGGTGTGCTATAGCTTATTGGGTGCTGTGACACTAGGTGTGCTATAGCTTATTGTGTGCTGTGACACTAGGTGTGCTATTGCTTATTGGGTGCTGTGACACTAGGTGTGCTATAGCTTATTGGGTGCTGTGACACTAGGTGTGCTATAACTTATTGAGTGCTGTGACACTAGGTGTGCTATGACACTAGGTGTACTAGCTTATTGGGTGCTGTGACACTAGGTGTGCTATAGCTTATTGAGTGCTGTGACACTAGGTGTGCTATAGCTTATTGAGTGCTGTGACACTAGGTGAGCTATAGCTTATTGGGTACTGTGACACTAGGTGTGCTAGCTTATTGGGTGCTGTGACACTAGGTGTGCTATAGCTTATTGGGTGCTGTGACACTAGGTGTGCTATAACTTATTGAGTTCTGTGACACTAGGTGTACTATAGCTTATTGGGTGCTGTGACACTAGGTGTGCTAGCTTATTGGGTGCTGTGACACTAGGTGTGCTATAGCTTTTTGGGTGCTGTGACAATAGATGTGCTACAGCTTATTGGGTGCTGTGAGTGTGGTCAAATTTGGATAAATTAAACAGTTATTCAAAATATGATGGTTGGCATAATGTACTGTATGGGTAGAGCTGTATGTAATGTACTTAGAATGGCATAATGTACTGTATGGTTAGAGCTGTCTCTGTATGTAATATACTTAGGATGGCATAATGTACTCTATGGGTAGAGCTGTTTCTATATGTAATGTACTTAGGATGGCATAATGTACTATAATGGGTAGCGTTGTCTCTATATGTAATGTACTTAGGATGGCATAATGTACTGTATGGGTAGAGCTGTATGTAATGTACTTAGGATGGCATAATGTACTGTATGGGTAGAGCTGTCTCTGTATGTAATGTACTTAGGATGGCATAATGTACTCTATGGGTAGAGCTGTCTCTATATGTAATGTACTTAGGATGGCATAATGTACTGTATGGGTAGAGCTGTCTCTATATGTAATGTACTTAGGATGGCATAATGTACTGTATGGGTAGAGCTGTCTCTATATGTAATGTACTTTGTGTGGCATAATGTACTGTATGGGCAGAGCTGTCTCTGTATGTAATGTACTTAGGATGGCATAATGTACTGTATGGGTAGAGCTGTATGTAATGTACTTAGGATGGCATAATGTACTGTATGGGCAGAGCTGTCTCTGTATGTAATGTACTTAGGATGGCATAATGTACTGTATGGGTAGAGCTGTATGTAATGTACTTAGGATGGCATAATGTACTGTATGGGTAGAGCTGTCTCTGTATGTAATGTACTTAGGATGGCAAAATGTACTGTATGGGTAGAGCTGTCTCTGTATGTAATGTACGTAGGATGGCAAAATGTACTGTATGGGTAGAGCTGTCTCTGTATGTAATGTACTTAGGATGGCATAATGTACTGTATGGGTAGAGCTGTCTCTGTATGTAATGTACTTAGGATGGCATAATGTACTGTATGGGTAGAGCTGTATGTAATGTACTTAGGATGGCATAATCTACTGTATGGGTAGAGCTGTATGTAATGTACTTAGGATGGCATAATCTACTGTATGTGTAGAGCTGTCTCAATATGTAATGTACTTAGGATGGCATAATGTACTGTATGGGTAGAGCGGTCTCTGTATGTAATGTACTTAGGATGGCATAATGTACTGTATGGGTAGAGCTGTCTCTATATGTAATGTACTTAGGATGGCATAATGTACTGTATGGGTAGAGCTGTCTCTGTATGTAATGTACTTAGGATGGCATAATGTACTGTATGGGTAGAGCTGTCTCTATATGTAATGTACTTAGGATGGCATAATGTACTGTATGGGTAGAGCTGTCTCTATATGTAATGTACTTCGGATGGCATAATGTACTGTATGGGTAGAGCTGTCTCTGTATGTAATGTACTTAGGATGGCATAATGTACTGTATGGGTAGAGCTGTCTCTGTATGTAATGTACTTAGGATGGAATAATGTACTGTATGGGTAGAGCTGTCTGTATATAATGTACTTAGGATGGCATAATGTACTGTATGGGTAGAGCTGTCTCTATATGTAATGTACTTAGGATGGCATAATGTACTGTATGGGTAGAGCTGTCTCTGTATGTAATGTACTTAGGATGGCATAATGTACTGTATGGGTAGAGCTGTCTCTGTATGTAATGTACTTAGGATGGCATAATGTACTGTATGGGTAGAGTTGTCTCTATATGTAATGTACTTAGGATGGCATAATATACTGTATGGGTAGAGCTGTCTCTATATGTAATGTACTTAGGATGGCATAATGTACTGTATGGGTAGAGCTGTCTCTGTATGTAATGTACTTAGGATGGCATAATGTACTGTATGGGTAGAGCTGTCTCTGTATGTAATGTACTTAGGATGGCATAATGTACTGTATGGGTAGAGCTGTCTCTGTATGTAATGTACTTAGGATGGCATAATGTACTGTATGGGTAGAGCTGTCTCTGTATGTAATGTACTTAGGATGGCATAATATACTGTATGGGTAGAGCTGTCTCTGTATGTAATGTACTTAGGATGGCATAATGTACTGTATGGGTAGAGCTGTCTGTATATAATGTACTTAGGATGGCATAATGTACTGTATGGGTAGAGCTGTATGTAATGTACTTGGGATGGCATAATGTACTGTATGGGTAGAGCTGTCTCTGTATGTAATGTACTTAGAATGGCATAATGTACTGTATGGGTAGAGCTGTCTCTGTATGTAATGTACTTAGGATGGCATAATGTACTGTATGGGTAGAGCTGTATGTAATGTACTTAGGATGGCATAATGTACTGTATGGGTAGAGCTGTATGTAATGTACTTAGGATGGCATAATGTACTGTATGGGTAGAGCTGTCTCTATATGTAATGTACGTAGGATGGCATAATGTACTTTATGGGTAGAGCTGTATGTAATGTACTTAGGATGGCATAATGTACTGTATGGGTAGAGCTGTCTCTGTATGTAATGTACTTAGGATGGCATAATGTACTGTATGGGTAGAGCTGTATATAATGTACTTAGGATGGCATAATGTACTGTATGGGTAGAGCTGTATGTAATGTACTTAGGATGGCATAATGTACTGTATGGGTAGAGCAGTGTGTAATGTACTTAGGATGGCATAATGTACTGTATGGGTAGAGCTGTCTCTGTATGTAATGTACTTAGGATGGCATAATGTACTGTATGGGTAGAGCTGTCTCTATATATAATGTACTTAGGATGGCATAATGTACTATATGGGTAGAGCTGTCTCTGTATGTAATGTACTTAGGATGGCATAATGTACTATATGGGTAGAGCTGTCTCTGTATGTAATGTACTTAGGATGGCATAATGTACTGTTTGGGTAGAGCTGTCTGTATATAATGTACTTAGTATGGCATAATGTACTGTATGGGTAGAGCTGTCTCTAACTCTATATGTAATGTACTTAGGATGGCATAATGTACTGTATGGGTAGAGCTGTATGTAATGTACTTAGGATGGCATAATGTACTTTATGGGTACAGCTGTATGTAATGTACTTAGGATGGCATAATGTACTGTATGGGTAGAGCTGTATGCAATGTACTTAGGATGGCATAATGTACTGTATGGGTAGAGCTGTCTCTATATGTAATGTACTTAGGATGGCATAATGTACTGTATGGGTCGAGCTGTATGTAATGTACTTAGGATGGCATAATGTACTGTATGGGTAGAGTTTTCTCTATATGTAATGTACTTAGGATGGCATAATGTACTGTATGGGTAGAGCTGTCTCTATATGTAATGTACTTAGGATGGCATAATGTACTGTATGGGTAGAGCTGTCTCTATATGTAATGTACTTAGGATGGCATTATGTACTGTATGGGTAGAGCTGTCTCTGTATGTAATGTACTTAGGATGGCATAATGTACTGTATTGGTAGAGTTGTCTCTATATGTAATGTAGTTAGGATGGCATAATTTACTGTATGGGTAGAGCTGTTTGTAATGTACTTAGGATGGCATAATCAACTATATGGGTAGAGCTGTCTCTGTATGTAATGTACTTAGGATGGCATAATGTACTATAATGGGTAGAGTTGTCTCTATATGTAATGTACTTAGGATGGCATAATGTACTGTATGGGTAGAGCTGTCTCTATATGTAATGTACTTAGGATGGCATTATGTACTGTATGGGTAGAGCTGTCTCTGTATGTAATGTACTTAGGATGGCATTATGTACTGTATGGGTAGAGCTGTCTCTGTATGTAATGTACTTAGGATGGCAAAATGTACTGTATGGGTAGAGCTGTCTCTGTATGTAATGTACGTAGGATGGCAAAATGTACTGTATGGGTAGAGCTGTCTCTGTATGTAATGTACTTAGGATGGCATAATGTACTGTATGGGTAGAGCTGTCTCTGTATGTAATGTACTTAGGATGGCATAATGTACTGTATGGGTAGAGCTGTATGTAATGTACTTAGGATGGCATAATCTACTGTATGGGTAGAGCTGTATGTAATGTACTTAGGATGGCATAATCTACTGTATGTGTAGAGCTGTCTCAATATGTAATGTACTTAGGATGGCATAATGTACTGTATGGGTAGAGCGGTCTCTGTATGTAATGTACTTAGGATGGCATAATGTACTGTATGGGTAGAGCTGTCTCTATATGTAATGTACTTAGGATGGCATAATGTACTGTATGGGTAGAGCTGTCTCTGTATGTAATGTACTTAGGATGGCATAATGTACTGTATGGGTAGAGCTGTCTCTATATGTAATGTACTTAGGATGGCATAATGTACTGTATGGGTAGAGCTGTCTCTATATGTAATGTACTTCGGATGGCATAATGTACTGTATGGGTAGAGCTGTCTCTGTATGTAATGTACTTAGGATGGCATAATGTACTGTATGGGTAGAGCTGTCTCTGTATGTAATGTACTTAGGATGGAATAATGTACTGTATGGGTAGAGCTGTCTGTATATAATGTACTTAGGATGGCATAATGTACTGTATGGGTAGAGCTGTCTCTATATGTAATGTACTTAGGATGGCATAATGTACTGTATGGGTAGAGCTGTCTCTGTATGTAATGTACTTAGGATGGCATAATGTACTGTATGGGTAGAGCTGTCTCTGTATGTAATGTACTTAGGATGGCATAATGTACTGTATGGGTAGAGTTGTCTCTATATGTAATGTACTTAGGATGGCATAATATACTGTATGGGTAGAGCTGTCTCTATATGTAATGTACTTAGGATGGCATAATGTACTGTATGGGTAGAGCTGTCTCTGTATGTAATGTACTTAGGATGGCATAATGTACTGTATGGGTAGAGCTGTCTCTGTATGTAATGTACTTAGGATGGCATAATGTACTGTATGGGTAGAGCTGTCTCTGTATGTAATGTACTTAGGATGGCATAATGTACTGTATGGGTAGAGCTGTCTCTGTATGTAATGTACTTAGGATGGCATAATATACTGTATGGGTAGAGCTGTCTCTGTATGTAATGTACTTAGGATGGCATAATGTACTGTATGGGTAGAGCTGTCTGTATATAATGTACTTAGGATGGCATAATGTACTGTATGGGTAGAGCTGTATGTAATGTACTTGGGATGGCATAATGTACTGTATGGGTAGAGCTGTCTCTGTATGTAATGTACTTAGAATGGCATAATGTACTGTATGGGTAGAGCTGTCTCTGTATGTAATGTACTTAGGATGGCATAATGTACTGTATGGGTAGAGCTGTATGTAATGTACTTAGGATGGCATAATGTACTGTATGGGTAGAGCTGTATGTAATGTACTTAGGATGGCATAATGTACTGTATGGGTAGAGCTGTCTCTATATGTAATGTACGTAGGATGGCATAATGTACTTTATGGGTAGAGCTGTATGTAATGTACTTAGGATGGCATAATGTACTGTATGGGTAGAGCTGTCTCTGTATGTAATGTACTTAGGATGGCATAATGTACTGTATGGGTAGAGCTGTCTCTATATGTAATGTACTTCGGATGGCATAATGTACTGTATGGGTAGAGCTGTCTCTGTATGTAATGTACTTAGGATGGCATAATGTACTGTATGGGTAGAGCTGTCTCTGTATGTAATGTACTTAGGATGGAATAATGTACTGTATGGGTAGAGCTGTCTGTATATAATGTACTTAGGATGGCATAATGTACTGTATGGGTAGAGCTGTCTCTATATGTAATGTACTTAGGATGGCATAATGTACTGTATGGGTAGAGCTGTCTCTGTATGTAATGTACTTAGGATGGCATAATGTACTGTATGGGTAGAGCTGTCTCTGTATGTAATGTACTTAGGATGGCATAATGTACTGTATGGGTAGAGTTGTCTCTATATGTAATGTACTTAGGATGGCATAATATACTGTATGGGTAGAGCTGTCTCTATATGTAATGTACTTAGGATGGCATAATGTACTGTATGGGTAGAGCTGTCTCTGTATGTAATGTACTTAGGATGGCATAATGTACTGTATGGGTAGAGCTGTCTCTGTATGTAATGTACTTAGGATGGCATAATGTACTGTATGGGTAGAGCTGTCTCTGTATGTAATGTACTTAGGATGGCATAATGTACTGTATGGGTAGAGCTGTCTCTGTATGTAATGTACTTAGGATGGCATAATATACTGTATGGGTAGAGCTGTCTCTGTATGTAATGTACTTAGGATGGCATAATGTACTGTATGGGTAGAGCTGTCTGTATATAATGTACTTAGGATGGCATAATGTACTGTATGGGTAGAGCTGTATGTAATGTACTTGGGATGGCATAATGTACTGTATGGGTAGAGCTGTCTCTGTATGTAATGTACTTAGAATGGCATAATGTACTGTATGGGTAGAGCTGTCTCTGTATGTAATGTACTTAGGATGGCATAATGTACTGTATGGGTAGAGCTGTATGTAATGTACTTAGGATGGCATAATGTACTGTATGGGTAGAGCTGTATGTAATGTACTTAGGATGGCATAATGTACTGTATGGGTAGAGCTGTCTCTATATGTAATGTACGTAGGATGGCATAATGTACTTTATGGGTAGAGCTGTATGTAATGTACTTAGGATGGCATAATGTACTGTATGGGTAGAGCTGTCTCTGTATGTAATGTACTTAGGATGGCATAATGTACTGTATGGGTAGAGCTGTATATAATGTACTTAGGATGGCATAATGTACTGTATGGGTAGAGCTGTATGTAATGTACTTAGGATGGCATAATGTACTGTATGGGTAGAGCAGTGTGTAATGTACTTAGGATGGCATAATGTACTGTATGGGTAGAGCTGTCTCTGTATGTAATGTACTTAGGATGGCATAATGTACTGTATGGGTAGAGCTGTCTCTATATATAATGTACTTAGGATGGCATAATGTACTATATGGGTAGAGCTGTCTCTGTATGTAATGTACTTAGGATGGCATAATGTACTATATGGGTAGAGCTGTCTCTGTATGTAATGTACTTAGGATGGCATAATGTACTGTTTGGGTAGAGCTGTCTGTATATAATGTACTTAGTATGGCATAATGTACTGTATGGGTAGAGCTGTCTCTAACTCTATATGTAATGTACTTAGGATGGCATAATGTACTGTATGGGTAGAGCTGTATGTAATGTACTTAGGATGGCATAATGTACTTTATGGGTACAGCTGTATGTAATGTACTTAGGATGGCATAATGTACTGTATGGGTAGAGCTGTATGCAATGTACTTAGGATGGCATAATGTACTGTATGGGTAGAGCTGTCTCTATATGTAATGTACTTAGGATGGCATAATGTACTGTATGGGTCGAGCTGTATGTAATGTACTTAGGATGGCATAATGTACTGTATGGGTAGAGTTTTCTCTATATGTAATGTACTTAGGATGGCATAATGTACTGTATGGGTAGAGCTGTCTCTATATGTAATGTACTTAGGATGGCATAATGTACTGTATGGGTAGAGCTGTCTCTATATGTAATGTACTTAGGATGGCATTATGTACTGTATGGGTAGAGCTGTCTCTGTATGTAATGTACTTAGGATGGCATAATGTACTGTATTGGTAGAGTTGTCTCTATATGTAATGTAGTTAGGATGGCATAATTTACTGTATGGGTAGAGCTGTTTGTAATGTACTTAGGATGGCATAATCAACTATATGGGTAGAGCTGTCTCTGTATGTAATGTACTTAGGATGGCATAATGTACTATAATGGGTAGAGTTGTCTCTATATGTAATGTACTTAGGATGGCATAATGTACTGTATGGGTAGAGCTGTCTCTATATGTAATGTACTTAGGATGGCATTATGTACTGTATGGGTAGAGCTGTCTCTGTATGTAATGTACTTAGGATGGCATTATGTACTGTATGGGTAGAGCTGTCTCTGTATGTAATGTACTTAGGATGGCAAAATGTACTGTATGGGTAGAGCTGTCTCTGTATGTAATGTACGTAGGATGGCAAAATGTACTGTATGGGTAGAGCTGTCTCTGTATGTAATGTACTTAGGATGGCATAATGTACTGTATGGGTAGAGCTGTCTCTGTATGTAATGTACTTAGGATGGCATAATGTACTGTATGGGTAGAGCTGTATGTAATGTACTTAGGATGGCATAATCTACTGTATGGGTAGAGCTGTATGTAATGTACTTAGGATGGCATAATCTACTGTATGTGTAGAGCTGTCTCAATATGTAATGTACTTAGGATGGCATAATGTACTGTATGGGTAGAGCGGTCTCTGTATGTAATGTACTTAGGATGGCATAATGTACTGTATGGGTAGAGCTGTCTCTATATGTAATGTACTTAGGATGGCATAATGTACTGTATGGGTAGAGCTGTCTCTGTATGTAATGTACTTAGGATGGCATAATGTACTGTATGGGTAGAGCTGTCTCTATATGTAATGTACTTAGGATGGCATAATGTACTGTATGGGTAGAGCTGTCTCTATATGTAATGTACTTCGGATGGCATAATGTACTGTATGGGTAGAGCTGTCTCTGTATGTAATGTACTTAGGATGGCATAATGTACTGTATGGGTAGAGCTGTCTCTGTATGTAATGTACTTAGGATGGAATAATGTACTGTATGGGTAGAGCTGTCTGTATATAATGTACTTAGGATGGCATAATGTACTGTATGGGTAGAGCTGTCTCTATATGTAATGTACTTAGGATGGCATAATGTACTGTATGGGTAGAGCTGTCTCTGTATGTAATGTACTTAGGATGGCATAATGTACTGTATGGGTAGAGCTGTCTCTGTATGTAATGTACTTAGGATGGCATAATGTACTGTATGGGTAGAGTTGTCTCTATATGTAATGTACTTAGGATGGCATAATATACTGTATGGGTAGAGCTGTCTCTATATGTAATGTACTTAGGATGGCATAATGTACTGTATGGGTAGAGCTGTCTCTGTATGTAATGTACTTAGGATGGCATAATGTACTGTATGGGTAGAGCTGTCTCTGTATGTAATGTACTTAGGATGGCATAATGTACTGTATGGGTAGAGCTGTCTCTGTATGTAATGTACTTAGGATGGCATAATGTACTGTATGGGTAGAGCTGTCTCTGTATGTAATGTACTTAGGATGGCATAATATACTGTATGGGTAGAGCTGTCTCTGTATGTAATGTACTTAGGATGGCATAATGTACTGTATGGGTAGAGCTGTCTGTATATAATGTACTTAGGATGGCATAATGTACTGTATGGGTAGAGCTGTATGTAATGTACTTGGGATGGCATAATGTACTGTATGGGTAGAGCTGTCTCTGTATGTAATGTACTTAGAATGGCATAATGTACTGTATGGGTAGAGCTGTCTCTGTATGTAATGTACTTAGGATGGCATAATGTACTGTATGGGTAGAGCTGTATGTAATGTACTTAGGATGGCATAATGTACTGTATGGGTAGAGCTGTATGTAATGTACTTAGGATGGCATAATGTACTGTATGGGTAGAGCTGTCTCTATATGTAATGTACATAGGATGGCATAATGTACTTTATGGGTAGAGCTGTATGTAATGTACTTAGGATGGCATAATGTACTGTATGGGTAGAGCTGTCTCTGTATGTAATGTACTTAGGATGGCATAATGTACTGTATGGGTAGAGCTGTATATAATGTACTTAGGATGGCATAATGTACTGTATGGGTAGAGCTGTATGTAATGTACTTAGGATGGCATAATGTACTGTATGGGTAGAGCAGTGTGTAATGTACTTAGGATGGCATAATGTACTGTATGGGTAGAGCTGTCTCTGTATGTAATGTACTTAGGATGGCATAATGTACTGTATGGGTAGAGCTGTCTCTATATATAATGTACTTAGGATGGCATAATGTACTATATGGGTAGAGCTGTCTCTGTATGTAATGTACTTAGGATGGCATAATGTACTATATGGGTAGAGCTGTCTCTGTATGTAATGTACTTAGGATGGCATAATGTACTGTTTGGGTAGAGCTGTCTGTATATAATGTACTTAGTATGGCATAATGTACTGTATGGGTAGAGCTGTCTCTAACTCTATATGTAATGTACTTAGGATGGCATAATGTACTGTATGGGTAGAGCTGTATGTAATGTACTTAGGATGGCATAATGTACTTTATGGGTACAGCTGTATGTAATGTACTTAGGATGGCATAATGTACTGTATGGGTAGAGCTGTATGCAATGTACTTAGGATGGCATAATGTACTGTATGGGTAGAGCTGTCTCTATATGTAATGTACTTAGGATGGCATAATGTACTGTATGGGTCGAGCTGTATGTAATGTACTTAGGATGGCATAATGTACTGTATGGGTAGAGTTTTCTCTATATGTAATGTACTTAGGATGGCATAATGTACTGTATGGGTAGAGCTGTCTCTATATGTAATGTACTTAGGATGGCATAATGTACTGTATGGGTAGAGCTGTCTCTATATGTAATGTACTTAGGATGGCATTATGTACTGTATGGGTAGAGCTGTCTCTGTATGTAATGTACTTAGGATGGCATAATGTACTGTATTGGTAGAGTTGTCTCTATATGTAATGTAGTTAGGATGGCATAATTTACTGTATGGGTAGAGCTGTTTGTAATGTACTTAGGATGGCATAATCAACTATATGGGTAGAGCTGTCTCTGTATGTAATGTACTTAGGATGGCATAATGTACTATAATGGGTAGAGTTGTCTCTATATGTAATGTACTTAGGATGGCATAATGTACTGTATGGGTAGAGCTGTCTCTATATGTAATGTACTTAGGATGGCATTATGTACTGTATGGGTAGAGCTGTCTCTGTATGTAATGTACTTAGGATGGCATTATGTACTGTATGGGTAGAGCTGTCTCTGTATGTAATGTACTTAGGATGGCATAATATACTGTATGGGTAGAGCTGTCTCTGTATGTAATGTACTTAGGATGGCATAATGTACTGTATGGATAGAGCTGTCTCTGTATGTAATGTACTTAGGATGGCATAATGTACTGTATGGGTAGAGCTGTCTCTGTATGTAATGTACTTAGGATGGCATAATGTACTTTATGGGTAGAGTTGTATGTAATGTACTTAGGATGGAATAATGTACTGTATGGGTAGAGCTGTCTCTGTATGTAATGTACTTAGGATGGCATAATGTACTGTATGGGTAGAGCTGTGTCTGTATGTAATGTACTTACGATGGCATAATGTACTGTATGGGTAGAGCTGTATGTAATGTACTTAGGATGGCATAATGTACTGTATGGGTAGAGCTGTCTCTGTATGTAATGTACTTAGGATGGCATAATGTACTGTATGGGTAGAGCTGTCTGTATATAATGTACTTAGGATGGCATAATGTACTGTATGGGTAGAGCTGAATGTAATGTACTTAGGATGGCATAATTTACTGTATGGGTAGAGCTGTCTCTGTATGTAATGTACTTAGGATGGCATAATGTACTGTATGGGTAGAGCTGTCTCTGTATGTAATGTACTTAGGATGGCATAATGTACTGTATGGGTAGAGCTGTCTCTGTATGTAATGTACTTAGGATGGCATAATGTACTGTATGGGTAGAGCTGTCTCTGTATGTAATGTACTTAGGATGGCATAATGTACTGTATGGGTAGAGCTGTCTCTGTATGTAATGTACTTAGGATGGCATAATGTACTTTATGGGTAGAGCTGTCTCTATATGTAATGTACTTAGGATGGCATAATGTACTGTATGGGTAGAGCTGTCTCTGTATGTAATGTACTTAGGATGGCATAATGTACTGTATGGGTAGAGCTGTCTCTGTATGTAATGTACTTAGGATGGCATAATGTACTGTATGGGTAGAGCTATCTCTGTATGTAATGTACGTAGGATGGCATAATGTACTGTATGGGTAGAGTTGTCTCTATATGTAATGTACTTAGGATGGCATAATGTACTGTATGGGTAGAGCTGTATGTAATGTACTTAGGATGGCATAATGTACTGTATGGGTAGAGCTGTCTCTGTATGTAATGTACTTAGGATGGCATAATGTACTGTATGGGTAGAGCTGTCTCTGTATATAATGTACTTAGGATGGCATATTGTACTTTATGGGTAGAGCTGTCTCTGTATGTAATGTACTTAGGATGGCATAATGTACTGTATGGGTAGAGCTGTCTCTATATGTAATGTACTTAGGATGGCATAATGTACTGTATGGGTAGAGCTGTATGTAATGTACTTAGGATGGCATAATGTACTGTATGGGTAGAGCTGTCTCTATATGTAATGTACTTAGGATGGCATAATGTACTGTATGGGTAGAGCGGTCTCTGTATGTAATGTACTTAGGATGGCATAATGTACTGTATGGGTAGAGTTGTCTCTATATGTAATGTACTTAGGATGGCATATTGTACTTTATGGGTAGAGCTGTCTCTATATGTAATGTACTTAGGATGGCATAATGTACTGTATGGGTAGAGCTGTCTCTGTATGTAATGTACGTAGGATGGCATAATGTACTGTATGGGTAGAGCTGTATGTAATGTACTTAGGATTGCATAATGTACTTTATGGGTAGAGCTGTCTCTATATGTAATGTACTTAGGATGGCATAATGTACTATATGGGTAGAGCTGTCTCTGTATGTATTGTACTTAGGATGGCATAATGTACTGTATGGGTAGAGCTGTATGTAATGTACTTAGGATGGCATAATGTACTGTATGGGTAGAGCTGTCTCTGTATGTAATGTACTTAGGATGGCATAATGTACTGTATGGGTAGAGCTGTCTCTGTATGTAATGTACTTAGGATGGCATAATGTACTGTATGGGTAGAGCTATCTCTGTATGTAATGTACGTAGGATGGCATAATGTACTGTATGGGTAGAGTTGTCTCTATATGTAATGTACTTAGGATGGCATAATGTACTGTATGGGTAGAGCTGTATGTAATGTACTTAGGATGGCATAATGTACTGTATGGGTAGAGCTGTCTCTGTATGTAATGTACTTAGGATGGCATAATGTACTGTATGGGTAGAGCTGTCTCTGTATGTAATGTACTTAGGATGGCATAATGTACTGTATGGGTAGAGCTGTCTGTATATAATGTACTTAGGATGGCATAATGTACTGTATGGGTAGAGCTGTATGTAATGTACTTAGGATGGCATAATGTACTGTATGGGTAGAGCTGTATGTAATGTACTTAGGATGGCATAATGTACTGTATGGGTAGAGCTGTATGTAATGTACTTAGGATGGCATATTGTACTGTATGGGTAGAGCTGTATGTAATGTACTTTGGATGGCATAATGTACTGTATGGGTAGAGTTGTCTCTATATGTAATGTACTTAGGATGGCATAATGTACTGTATGGGTAGAGTTGTCTCTATATGTAATGTACTTAGGATGGCATAATGTACTGTATGGGTAGAGCTGTCTCTGTATGTAATGTACTTAGGATGGCATAATGTACTATAATGGGTAGAGTTGTCTCTATATGTAATGTACTTAGGATGGCATAATGTACTGTATGGGTAGAGCTGTCTCTGTATGTAATGTACTTAGGATGGCATAATGTACTGTATGGGTAGAGCTGTCTGTATATAATGTACTTAGGATGGCATAATGTACTGTATGGGTAGAGTTGTCTCTATATGTAATGTACTTAGGATGGCATAATGTACTGTATGGGTAGAGCTGTATATAATGTACTTAAGATGGCATAATGTACTGTATGGGTAGAGCTGTCTCTGTATGTAATGAACTTAGGATGGCATAATGTACTGTATGGGTAGAGCTGTCTCTGTATGTAATGTACTTAGGATGGCTTAATGTACTGTATGGGTAGAGCTGTATGTAATGTACTTAGGATGGCATAATGTACTGTATGGGTAGAGCTGTCTCTGTATGTAATGTACTTAGGATGGCATAATGTACTGTATGGGTAGAGCTGTATGTAATGTACGTAGGATGGCATAATGTACTGTATGGGTAGAGTTGTCTCTATATGTAATGTACTTAGGATGGCATAATGTACTGTATGGGTAGAGCTGTATGTAATGTACTTAGGATGGCATAATGTACTGTATGGGTAGAGCGGTCTCTGTATGTAATGTACTTAGGATGGCATAATGTACTGTATGGGTAGAGCTGTTTCTGTATGTAGTGTACTTAGCATGGCATAATGTACTGTATGGGTAGAGATGTATGTAATGTACTTAGGATGGCATAATGTACTGTATGGGTAGAGCTGTCTCTGTATGTAATGTACTTAGGATGGCATAATGTACTGTATGGGTAGAGCTGTCTCTGTATGTAATGTACTTAGGATGGCATAATGTACTGTATGGGTAGAGCTGTCTCTGTATGTAATGTACTTAGGATGGCATAATGTACTTTATGGGTAGAGCTGTATGTAATGTACTTAGGATGGCATAATGTACTGTATGGGTAGAGCTGTCTCTATATGTAATGTACTTAGGATGGCATAATGTACTTTATGGGTAGAGCTGTATGTAATGTACTTAGGATGGCATAATGTACTGTATGGGTAGAGCTGTCTCTATATGTAATGTACTTAGGATGGCATAATGTACTGTATGGGTAGAGCTGTCTCTGTATGTAATGTACTTAGGATGGCTTAATGTACTGTATGGGTAGAGCTGTCTGTATATAATGTACTTAGGATGGCAAAATGTACTGTATGGGTAGAGCTGTATGTAATGTACTTAGGATGGCATAATGTACTGTATGGGTAGAGCTGTCTCTGTATGTAATGTACTTAGGATGGCATAATGTACTGTATGGGTAGAGCTGTCTCTGTATGTAATGTAATTAGGATGGCATAATGTACTGTATGGGTAGAGCTGTCTCTGTATGTAATGTACTTAGGATGGCATAATGTACTGTATGGGTAGAGCTGTCTCTATATGTCATGTACTTAGGATGGCATAATGTACTGTATGGGTAGAGCTGTATATAATGTACTTAGGATGGCATAATGTACTGTATGGGTAGAGCTGTATGTAATGTACTTAGGATGGCATAATGTACTGTATGGGTAGAGCTGTCTCTATATGTAATGTACTTAGGATGGCATAATGTACTGTATGGGTAGAGCTGTATGTAATGTACTTAGGATGGCATAATGTACTGTATGGGTAGAGCTGTCTCTGTATGTAATGTACTTAGGATGGCATAATGTACTGTATGGGTAGAGATGTATGTAATGTACTTAGGATGGCATAATGTACTGTATGGGAAGAGCTGTCTCTGTATGTAATGTACTTAGGATGGCATAATGTACTGTATGGGTAGAGCTGTATGTAATGTACTTAGGATGGCATAATGTACTGTATGGGTAGAGCTGTATGTAATGTACTTAGGATGGCATATTGTACTGTATGGGTAGAGCTGTATGTAATGTACTTTGGATGGCATAATGTACTGTATGGGTAGAGTTGTCTCTATATGTAATGTACTTAGGATGGCATAATGTACTGTATGGGTAGAGTTGTCTCTATATGTAATGTACTTAGGATGGCATAATGTACTGTATGGGTAGAGCTGTCTCTGTATGTAATGTACTTAGGATGGCATAATGTACTATAATGGGTAGAGTTGTCTCTATATGTAATGTACTTAGGATGGCATAATGTACTGTATGGGTAGAGCTGTCTCTGTATGTAATGTACTTAGGATGGCATAATGTACTGTATGGGTAGAGCTGTCTGTATATAATGTACTTAGGATGGCATAATGTACTGTATGGGTAGAGTTGTCTCTATATGTAATGTACTTAGGATGGCATAATGTACTGTATGGGTAGAGCTGTATATAATGTACTTAGGATGGCATAATGTACTGTATGGGTAGAGCTGTCTCTGTATGTAATGTACTTAGGATGGCATAATGTACTGTATGGGTAGAGCTGTCTCTGTATGTAATGTACTTAGGATGGCATAATGTACTGTATGGGTAGAGCTGTATGTAATGTACTTAGGATGGCATAATGTACTGTATGGGTAGAGCTGTCTCTGTATGTAATGTACTTAGGATGGCATAATGTACTGTATGGGTAGAGCTGTATGTAATGTACGTAGGATGGCATAATGTACTGTATGGGTAGAGTTGTCTCTATATGTAATGTACTTAGGATGGCATAATGTACTGTATGGGTAGAGCTGTATGTAATGTACTTAGGATGGCATAATGTACTGTATGGGTAGAGCGGTCTCTGTATGTAATGTACTTAGGATGGCATAATGTACTGTATGGGTAGAGCTGTTTCTGTATGTAGTGTACTTAGCATGGCATAATGTACTGTATGGGTAGAGATGTATGTAATGTACTTAGGATGGCATAATGTACTGTATGGGTAGAGCTGTCTCTGTATGTAATGTACTTAGGATGGCATAATGTACTGTATGGGTAGAGCTGTCTCTGTATGTAATGTACTTAGGATGGCATAATGTACTGTATGGGTAGAGCTGTCTCTGTATGTAATGTACTTAGGATGGCATAATGTACTTTATGGGTAGAGCTGTATGTAATGTACTTAGGATGGCATAATGTACTGTATGGGTAGAGCTGTCTCTATATGTAATGTACTTAGGATGGCATAATGTACTTTATGGGTAGAGCTGTATGTAATGTACTTAGGATGGCATAATGTACTGTATGGGTAGAGCTGTCTCTATATGTAATGTACTTAGGATGGCATAATGTACTGTATGGGTAGAGCTGTCTCTGTATGTAATGTACTTAGGATGGCTTAATGTACTGTATGGGTAGAGCTGTCTGTATATAATGTACTTAGGATGGCATAATGTACTGTATGGGTAGAGCTGTATGTAATGTACTTAGGATGGCATAATGTACTGTATGGGTAGAGCTGTCTCTGTATGTAATGTACTTAGGATGGCATAATGTACTGTATGGGTAGAGCTGTCTCTGTATGTAATGTAATTAGGATGGCATAATGTACTGTATGGGTAGAGCTGTCTCTGTATGTAATGTACTTAGGATGGCATAATGTACTGTATGGGTAGAGCTGTCTCTATATGTCATGTACTTAGGATGGCATAATGTACTGTATGGGTAGAGCTGTATATAATGTACTTAGGATGGCATAATGTACTGTATGGGTAGAGCTGTATGTAATGTACTTAGGATGGCATAATGTACTGTATGGGTAGAGCTGTCTCTATATGTAATGTACTTAGGATGGCATAATGTACTGTATGGGTAGAGCTGTATGTAATGTACTTAGGATGGCATAATGTACTGTATGGGTAGAGCTGTCTCTGTATGTAATGTACTTAGGATGGCATAATGTACTGTATGGGTAGAGATGTATGTAATGTACTTAGGATGGCATAATGTACTGTATGGGAAGAGCTGTCTCTGTATGTAATGTACTTAGGATGGCATAATGTACTGTATGGGTAGAGCTGTCTGTATGTAATGTACTTAGGATGGCATAATGTACTGTATGGGTAGAGCTGTCTCTGTATGTAATGTGCTTAGGATGGCATAATGTACTGTATGGGTAGAGCTGTCTCTGTATGTAATGTACTTAGGATGGCATAATGTACTGTATGGGTAGAGCTGTCTCTATATGTAATGTACTTAGGATGGCATAATGTACTGTATGAGTAGAGCTGTCTCTATATGTAATGTACTTAGGATGGCATAATGTACTGTATGGGTAGAGCTGTATGTAATGTTCTTAGGATGGCATAATGTACTGTATGGGTAGAGCTGTCTCTATATGTAATGTACTTAGGATGGCATAATGTACTGTATGGGTAGAGCTGTATGTAATGTACTTAGGATGGCATAATGTACTGTATGGGTAGAGCTGTATGTAATGTACTTAGGATGGCATAATGTACTGTATGGGTAGAGCAGTCTCTATATGTAATGTACTTAGGATGGCATAATGTACTGTATGGGCAGAGCTGTCTCTCTATGTAATGTACTTAGGATGGCATAATGTACTGTATGGGTAGAGCTGTCTCTATATGTAATGTACTTAGGATGGCATAATGTACTGTATGGGTAGAGCTGTATGTAATGTACTTAGGATGGCATAATGTACTGTATGGGCAGAGCTGTCTCTGTATGTAATGTACTTAGGATGGCATAATGTACTGTATGGGTAGAGCTGTCTCTGTATGTAATGTACTTAGGATGGCATAATGTACTATAATGGGTAGAGTTGTCTCTATATGTAATGTACTTAGTATGGCATAATGTACTGTATGGGTAGAGTTGTCTCTGTATGTCATGTACTTATGGTGGCATAATGTACTGTATGGGTAGAGCTGTCTCTGTATGTAATGTACTTAGGATGGCATAATGTACTGTATGGGTAGAGCTGTCTCTATATGTAATGTACTTAGGATGGCATAACATAATGTACTGTATGGGTAGAGCTGTCTGTATATAATGTACTTAGGATGGCATAATGTACTGTATGGGTAGAGCTGTATGTAATGTACTTAGGATGGCTTAATTTACTGTATGGGTAGAGCTGTCTCTGTATGTAATGTACTTAGGATGGCATAATGTACTGTATGGGTAGAGCTGTCTCTGTATGTAATGTACTTAGGATGGCATAATGTACTGTATGGGTAGAGCTGTCTCTGTATGTAATGTACTTAGGATGGCATAATGTACTGTATGGGTAGAGCTGTCTCTGTATGTAATGTACTTAGGATGGCATAATGTACTGTATGGTAGAGCTGTCTCTGTATGTAATGTACTTAGGATGGCATAATGTACTGTATGGGTAGAGCTGTCTCTGTATGTAATGTACTTAGGATGGCATAATGTACTGTATGGGTAGAGCTATCTCTGTATGTAATGTACGTAGGATGGCATAATGTACTGTATGGGTAGAGTTGTCTCTATATGTAATGTACTTAGGATGGCATAATGTACTGTACGGGTAGAGCTGTATGTAATGTACTTAGGATGGCATAATGTACTGTATGGGTAGAGCTGTCTCTGTATGTAATGTACTTAGGATGGCATAATGTACTGTATGGGTAGAGCTGTCTCTGTATGTAATGTACTTAGGATGGCATATTGTACTTTATGGGTAGAGCTGTCTCTGTATGTAATGTACTTAGGATGGCATAATGTACTGTATGGGTAGAGCTGTCTCTATATGTAATGTACTTAGGATGGCATAATGTACTGTATGGGTAGAGCTGTATGTAATGTACTTAGGATGGCATAATGTACTGTATGGGTAGAGCTGTCTCTATATGTAATGTACTTAGGATGGCATAATGTACTGTATGGGTAGAGCGGTCTCTGTATGTAATGTACTTAGGATGGCATAATGTACTGTATGGGTAGAGTTGTCTCTATATGTAATGTACTTAGGATGGCATATTGTACTTTATGGGTAGAGCTGTCTCTATATGTAATGTACTTAGGATGGCATAATGTACTGTATGGGTAGAGCTGTCTCTGTATGTAATGTACGTAGGATGGCATAATGTACTGTATGGGTAGAGCTGTATGTAATGTACTTAGGATGGCATAATGTACTTTATGGGTAGAGCTGTCTCTATATGTAATGTACTTAGGATGGCATAATGTACTGTATGGGTAGAGCTGTCTCTGTATGTATTGTACTTAGGATGGCATAATGTACTGTATGGGTAGAGCTGTATGTAATGTACTTAGGATGGCATAATGTACTGTATGGGTAGAGCTGTCTCTGTATGTAATGTACTTAGGATGGCATAATGTACTGTATGGGTAGAGCTGTCTCTGTATGTAATGTACTTAGGATGGCATAATGTACTGTATGGGTAGAGCTATCTCTGTATGTAATGTACGTAGGATGGCATATTGTACTGTATGGGTAGAGTTGTCTCTATATGTAATGTACTTAGGATGGCATAATGTACTGTATGAGTAGAGCTGTATGTAATGTACTTAGGATGGCATAATGTACTGTATGGGTAGAGCTGTCTCTGTATGTAATGTACTTAGGATGGCATAATGTACTGTATGGGTAGAGCTGTCTCTGTATGTAATGTACTTAGGATGGCATAATGTACTGTATGGGTAGAGCTGTCTGTATATAATGTACTTAGGATGGCATAATGTACTGTATGGGTAGAGCTGTATGTAATGTACTTAGGATGGCATAATGTACTGTATGGGTAGAGCTGTATGTAATGTACTTAGGATGGCATAATGTACTGTATGGGTAGAGCTGTATGTAATGTACTTAGGATGGCATATTGTACTGTATGGGTAGAGCTGTATGTAATGTACTTTGGATGGCATAATGTACTGTATGGGTAGAGTTGTCTCTATATGTAATGTACTTAGGATGGCATAATGTACTGTATGGGTAGAGTTGTCTCTATATGTAATGTACTTAGGATGGCATAATGTACTGTATGGGTAGAGCTGTCTCTGTATGTAATGTACTTAGGATGGCATAATGTACTATAATGGGTAGAGTTGTCTCTATATGTAATGTACTTAGGATGGCATAATGTACTGTATGGGTAGAGCTGTCTCTGTATGTAATGTACTTAGGATATCATAATGTACTGTATGGGTAGAGCTGTCTGTATATAATGTACTTAGGATGGCATAATGTACTGTATGGGTAGAGTTGTCTCTATATGTAATGTACTTAGGATGGCATAATGTACTGTATGGGTAGAGCTGTATATAATGTACTTAGGATGGCATAATGTACTGTATGGGTAGAGCTGTCTCTGTATGTAATGTACTTAGGATGGCATAATGTACTGTATGGGTAGAGCTGTCTCTGTATGTAATGTACTTAGGATGGCATAATGTACTGTATGGGTAGAGCTGTATGTAATGTACTTAGGATGGCATAATGTACTGTATGGGTAGAGCTGTCTCTGTATGTAATGTACTTAGGATGGCATAATGTACTGTATGGGTAGAGCTGTATGTAATGTACTTAGGATGGCATAATGTACTGTATGGGTAGAGCTGTATGTAATGTACTTAGGATGGCATAATGTACTGTATGGGTAGAGCTGTCTCTGTATGTAATGTACTTAGGATGGCATAATGTACTGTATGGGTAGAGCTGTCTCTGTATGTAATGTACTTAGGATGGCATAATGTACTGTATGGGTAGAGCTGTCTCTGTATGTAATGTACTTAGGATGGCATAATGTACTTTATGGGTAGAGCTGTATGTAATGTACTTAGGATGGCATAATGTACTGTATGGGTAGAGCTGTCTCTATATGTAATGTACTTAGGATGGCATAATGTACTTTATGGGTAGAGCTGTATGTAATGTACTTAGGATGGCATAATGTACTGTATGGGTAGAGCTGTCTCTATATGTAATGTACTTAGGATGGCATAATGTACTGTATGGGTAGAGCTGTCTCTGTATGTAATGTACTTAGGATGGCTTAATGTACTGTATGGGTAGAGCTGTCTGTATATAATGTATTTAGGATGGCATAATGTACTGTATGGGTAGAGCTGTATGTAATGTACTTAGGATGGCATAATCTACTGTATGGGTAGAGCTGTCTCTGTATGTAATGTACTTAGGATGGCATAATGTACTGTATGGGTAGAGCTGTCTCTGTATGTAATGTAATTAGGATGGCATAATGTACTGTATGGGTAGAGCTGTCTCTGTATGTAATGTACTTAGGATGGCATAATGTACTGTATGGGTAGAGCTGTCTCTATATGTCATGTACTTAGGATGGCATAATGTACTATATGGGTAGAGCTGTATATAATGTACTTAGGATGGCATAATGTACTGTATGGGTAGAGCTGTATGTAATGTACTTAGGATGGCATAATGTACTGTATGGGTAGAGCTGTCTCTATATGTAATGTACTTAGGATGGCATAATGTACTGTATGGGTAGAGCTGTATGTAATGTACTTAGGATGGCATAATGTACTGTATGGGTAGAGCTGTCTCTGTATGTAATGTACTTAGGATGGCATAATGTACTGTATGGGTAGAGATGTATGTAATGTACTTAGGATGGCATAATGTACTGTATGGGTAGAGCTGTCTCTGTATGTAATGTACTTAGGATGGCATAATGTACTGTATGGGTAGAACTGTCTGTATATAATGTACTTAGGATGGCATAATGTACTGTATGGGTAGAGTTGTCTCTATATGTAATTTACTTAGGATGGCATAATGTACTGTATGGGTAGAGCTGTATATAATGTACTTAGGATGGCATAATGTACTGTATGGGTAGAGCTGTCTCTGTATGTAATGTACTTAGGATGGCATAATGTACTGTATGGGTAGAGCTGTCTCTGTATGTAATGTACTTAGGATGGCATAATGTACTGTATGGGTAAAGCTGTATGTAATGTACTTAGGATGGCATAATGTACTGTATGGGTAGAGCTGTCTCTGTATGTAATGTACTTAGGATGGCATAATGTACTGTATGGGTAGAGCTGTATGTAATGTACGTAGGATGGCATAATGTACTGTATGGGTAGAGTTGTCTCTATATGTAATGTACTTAGGATGGCATAATGTACTGTATGGGTAGAGCTGTATGTAATGTACTTAGGATGGCATAATGTACTGTATGGGTAGAGCGGTATCTGTATGTAATGTACTTAGGATGGCATAATGTACTGTATGGGTAGAGCTGTTTCTGTATGTAGTGTACTTAGCATGGCATAATGTACTGTATGGGTAGAGCTGTATGTAATGTACTTAGGATGGCATAATGTACTGTATGGGTAGAGCTGTCTCTGTATGTAATGTACTTAGGATGGCATAATGTACTGTATGGGTAGAGCTGTCTCTGTATGTAATGTACTTAGGATGGCATAATGTACTGTATGGGTAGAGCTGTCTCTGTATGTAATGTACTTAGGATGGCATAATGTACTTTATGGGTAGAGCTGTATGTAATGTACTTAGGATGGCATAATGTACTGTATGGGTAGAGCTGTCTCTATATGTAATGTACTTAGGATGGCATAATGTACTGTATGGGTAGAGCTGTATGTAATGTACTTAGGATGGCATAATGTACTGTATGGGTAGAGCTGTCTCTGTATGTAATGTACTTAGGATGGCATAATGTACTGTATGGGTAGAGCTGTCTCTGTATGTAATGTAATTAGGATGGCATAATGTACTGTATGGGTAGAGCTGTCTCTGTATGTAATGTACTTAGGATGGCATAATGTACTGTATGGGTAGAGCTGTCTCTATATGTCATGTACTTAGGATGGCATAATGTACTGTATGGGTAGAGCTGTATATAATGTACTTAGGATGGCATAATGTACTGTATGGGTAGAGCTGTATGTAATGTACTTAGGATGGCATAATGTACTGTATGGGTAGAGCTGTCTCTATATGTAATGTACTTAGGATGGCATAATGTACTGTATGGGTAGAGCTGTATGTAATGTACTTAGGATGGCATAATGTACTGTATGGGTAGAGCTGTCTCTGTATGTAATGTACTTAGGATGGCATAATGTACTGTATGGGTAGAGATGTATGTAATGTACTTAGGATGGCATAATGTACTGTATGGGTAGAGCTGTCTCTGTATGTAATGTACTTAGGATGGCATAATGTACTGTATGGGTAGAGCTGTCTGTATGTAATGTATTTAGGATGGCATAATGTACTGTATGGGTAGAGCTGTCTCTGTATGTAATGTACTTAGGATGGCATAATGTACTGTATGGGTAGAGCTGTCTCTATATGTAATGTACTTAGGATGGCATAATGTACTGTATGAGTAGAGCTGTCTCTATATGTAATGTACTTAGGATGGCATAATGTACTGTATGGGTAGAGCTGTATGTAATGTACTTAGGATGGCATAATGTACTGTATGGGTAGAGCTGTCTCTATATGTAATGTACTTAGGATGGCATAATGTACTGTATGGGTAGAGCTGTATGTAATGTACTTAGGATGGCATAATGTACTGTATGGGTAGAGCTGTATGTAATGTACTTAGGATGGCCTAATGTACTGTATGGGTAGAGCTGTCTCTGTATGTAATGTAATTAGGATGGCATAATGTACTGTATGGGTAGAGCTGTCTCTGTATGTAATGTACTTAGGATGGCATAATGTACTGTATGGGTAGAGCTGTCTCTATATGTAATGTACTTAGGATGGCATAATGTACTGTATGGGTAGAGCTGTATGTAATGTACTTAGGATGGCATAATGTACTGTATGGGTAGAGCTGTCTCTGTATGTAATGTACTTAGGATGGCATAATGTACTGTATGGGTAGAGCTGTCTCTGTATGTAATGTACTTAGGATGGCATAATGTACTATAATGGGTAGAGTTGTCTCTATATGTAATGTACTTAGGATGGCATAATGTACTGTATGGGTAGAGTTGTCTCTATATGTCATGTACTTATGGTGGCATAATGTACTGTATGGGTAGAGCTGTCTCTGTATGTAATGTACTTAGGATGGCATAATGTACTGTATGGGTAGAGCTGTCTCTATATGTAATGTACTTAGGATGGCATAACATAATGTACTGTATGGGTAGAGCTGTCTGTATATAATGTACCTAGGATGGCATAATGTACTGTATGGGTAGAGCTGTATGTAATGTACTTAGGATGGCATAATTTACTGTATGGGTAGAGCTGTCTCTGTATGTAATGTACTTAGGATGGCATAATGTACTGTATGGGTAGAGCTGTCTCTGTATGTAATGTACTTAGGATGGCATAATGTACTGTATGGGTAGAGCTGTCTCTGTATGTAATGTACTTAGGATGGCATAATGTACTGTATGGGTAGAGCTGTCTCTGTATGTAATGTACTTAGGATGGCATAATGTACTTTATGGGTAGAGCTGTCTCTATATGTAATGTACTTAGGATGGCATAATGTACTGTATGGGTAGAGCTGTCTCTGTATGTAATGTACTTAGGATGGCATAATGTACTGTATGGGTAGAGCTGTCTCTGTATGTAATGTACTTAGGATGGCATAATGTACTGTATGGGTAGAGCTATCTCTGTATGTAATGTACGTAGGATGGCATAATGTACTGTATGGGTAGAGTTGTCTCTATATGTAATGTACTTAGGATGGCATAATGTACTGTATGGGTAGAGCTGTATGTAATGTACTTAGGATGGCATAATGTACTGTATGGGTAGAGCTGTCTCTGTATGTAATGTACTTAGGATGGCATAATGTACTGTATGGGTAGAGCTGTCTCTGTATGTAATGTACTTAGGATGGCATATTGTACTTTATGGGTAGAGCTGTCTCTGTATGTAATGTACTTAGGATGACATAATGTACTGTGTGGGTAGAGCTGTCTCTATATGTAATGTACTTAGGATGGCATAATGTACTGTATGGGTAGAGCTGTATGTAATGTACTTAGGATGGCATAATGTACTGTATGGGTAGAGCTGTCTCTATATGTAATGTACTTAGGATGGCATAATGTACTGTATGGGTAGAGCGGTCTCTGTATGTAATGTACTTAGGATGGCATAATGTACTGTATGGGTAGAGTTGTCTCTATATGTAATGTACTTAGGATGGCATATTGTACTTTATGGGTAGAGCTGTCTCTATATGTAATGTACTTAGGATGGCATAATGTACTGTGTGGGTAGAGCTGTCTCTGTATGTAATGTACGTAGGATGGCATAATGTACTGTATGGGTAGAGCTGTATGTAATGTACTTAGGATGGCATAATGTACTTTATGGGTAGAGCTGTCTCTATATGTAATGTACTTAGGATGGCATAATGTACTGTATGGGTAGAGCTGTCTCTGTATGTATTGTACTTAGGATGGCATAATGTACTGTATGGGTAGAGCTGTATGTAATGTACTTAGGATGGCATAATGTACTGTATGGGTAGAGCTGTCTCTGTATGTAATGTACTTAGGATGGCATAATGTACTGTATGGGTAGAGCTGTCTCTGTATGTAATGTACTTAGGATGGCATAATGTACTGTATGGGTAGAGCTATCTCTGTATGTAATGTACGTAGGATGGCATAATGTACTGTATGGGTAGAGTTGTCTCTATATGTAATGTACTTAGGATGGCATAATGTACTGTATGGGTAGAGCTGTATGTAATGTACTTAGGATGGCATAATGTACTGTATGGGTAGAGCTGTCTGTATATAATGTACTTAGGATGGCATAATGTACTGTATGGGTAGAGCTGTGAGTAATGTACTTAGGATGGCATAATGTACTGTATGGGTAGAGCTGTATGTAATGTACTTAGGATGGCATAATGTACTGTATGGGTAGAGCTGTATGTAATGTACTTAGGATGGCATATTGTACTGTATGGGTAGAGCTGTATGTAATGTACTTTGGATGGCATAATGTACTGTATGGGTAGAGTTGTCTCTATATGTAATGTACTTAGGATGGCATAATGTACTGTATGGGTAGAGTTGTCTCTATATGTAATGTACTTAGGATGGCATAATGTACTGTATGGGTAGAGCTGTCTCTGTATGTAATGTACTTAGGATGGCATAATGTACTATAATGGGTAGAGTTGTCTCTATATGTAATGTACTTAGGATGGCATAATGTACTGTATGGGTAGAGCTGTCTCTGTATGTAATGTACTTAGGATATCATAATGTACTGTATGGGTAGAGCTGTCTGTATATAATGTACTTAGGATGGCATAATGTACTGTATGGGTAGAGTTGTCTCTATATGTAATGTACTTAGGATGGCATAATGTACTGTATGGGTAGAGCTGTATATAATGTACTTAGGATGGCATAATGTACTGTATGGGTAGAGCTGTCTCTGTATGTAATGTACTTAGGATGGCATAATGTACTGTATGGGTAGAGCTGTCTCTGTATGTAATGTACTTAGGATGGCATAATGTACTTTATGGGTAGAGCTGTATGTAATGTACTTAGGATGGCATAATGTACTGTATGGGTAGAGCTGTCTCTATATGTAATGTACTTAGGATGGCATAATGTACTTTATGGGTAGAGCTGTATGTAATGTACTTAGGATGGCATAATGTACTGTATGGGTAGAGCTGTCTCTATATGTAATGTACTTAGGATGGCATAATGTACTGTATGGGTAGAGCTGTCTCTGTATGTAATGTACTTAGGATGGCTTAATGTACTGTATGGGTAGAGCTGTCTGTATATAATGTACTTAGGATGGCATAATGTACTGTATGGGTAGAGCTGTATGTAATGTACTTAGGATGGCATAATGTACTGTATGGGTAGAGCTGTCTCTGTATGTAATGTACTTAGGATGACATAATGTACTGTATGGGTAGAGCTGTCTCTGTATGTAATGTAATTAGGATGGCATAATGTACTGTATGGGTAGAGCTGTCTCTGTATGTAATGTACTTAGGATGGCATAATGTACTGTATGGGTAGAGCTGTCTCTATATGTCATGTACTTAGGATGGCATAATGTACTATATGGGTAGAGCTGTATATAATGTACTTAGGATGGCATAATGTACTGTATGGGTAGAGCTGTATGTAATGTACTTAGGATGGCATAATGTACTGTATGGGTAGAGCTGTCTCTATATGTAATGTACTTAGGATGGCATAATGTACTGTATGGGTAGAGCTGTATGTAATGTACTTAGGATGGCATAATGTACTGTATGGGTAGAGCTGTCTCTGTATGTAATGTACTTAGGATGGCATAATGTACTGTATGGGTAGAGATGTATGTAATGTACTTAGGATGGCATAATGTACTGTATGGGTAGAGCTGTCTCTGTATGTAATGTACTTAGGATGGCATAATGTACTGTATGGGTAGAGCTGTCTGTATGTAATGTACTTAGGATGGCATAATGTACTGTATGGGTAGAGCTGTCTCTGTATGTAATGTACTTAGGATGGCATAATGTACTGTATGGGTAGAGCTGTCTCTGTATGTAATGTACTTAGGATGGCATAATGTACTGTATGGGTAGAGCTGTCTCTATATGTAATGTACTTAGGATGGCATAATGTACTGTATGAGTAGAGCTGTCTCTATATGTAATGTACTTAGGATGGCATAATGTACTGTATGGGTAGAGCTGTATGTAAGGTACTTAGGATGGCATAATGTACTGTATGGGTAGAGCTGTCTCTATATGTAATGTACTTAGGATGGCATAATGTACTGTATGGGTAGAGCTGTATGTAATGTACTTAGGATGGCATAATGTACTGTATGGGTAGAGCTGTCTCTATATGTAATGTACTTAGGATGGCATAATGTACTGTATGGGCAGAGCTGTCTCTCTATGTAATGTACTTAGGATGGCATAATGTACTGTATGGGTAGAGCTGTCTCTGTATGTAATGTACTTAGGATGGCATAATGTACTGTATGGGTAGAGCTGTCTCTATATGTAATGTACTTAGGATGGCATAACATAATGTACTGTATGGGTAGAGCTGTCTCTGTATGTAATGTACTTAGGACGGGTCGGTCAGTGCTAAAAGATGTCCCACTTCTGTTCCAGACAGCAAGACAGAGAAGCGCTCTAGCACAGACGGACTACAGGAGCTGTACAAAACCCTGGAACACGCCAGCCTATCAGCATTCGGGGAGCAGCGACCTTCAACCAAGCAGGAGTTCAGGAGGTCATTCATAAAGCGCTGTAATGACCCCGTTATCAACGAGAAACTTCATCGTATCCGGGTCTTGAAAAGCACTTTAAAAGTAAGTGTTATACCTAGATTATTATACCCCTTTCACAGAAGTCAGTGTTATACCTAGGTTATTATAATTCCTATCACAGAAGTAAGTGTTATACCTAGGTTATTATAACGCCTATCACAGAAGTAAGTGTTATACCTAGGTTATTATAACTCCTATCACAGAAGTAAGTGTTATACCTAGGTTATTATAATTCATATCACAGAAGTAAGTGTTATACCTAGGTTATTATAACGCCTATCACAGAAGTAAGTGTTATACCTAGGTTATTATAACTCCTATCACAGAAGTAAGTGTTATACCTAGGTTATTATAATTCCTATCACAGAAGTAAGTGTTATACCTAGGTTATTATAATTCCTATCACAGAAGTAAGTGTTATACCTAGGTTATTATAATTCCTATCACAGAAGTAAGTATTATACCTAGGTTATTATAATTCCTATCACAGAAGTAACTGTTATACCTAGGTTATTATAACGCCTATCACAGAAGTAACTGTTATACCTAGTTTATTATAACGCCTATCACAGAAGTAAGTGTTATACCTAGGTTATTATAACTCCTATCACAGAAGTAACTGTTATACCTAGGTTATTATAACGCCTATCACAGAAGTAAGTGTTATACCTAGGTTATTATATCTCATATCACAGAAGTAAGTGTTATACCTAGGTTATTATAACTCATATCACAGAAGTAAGCGTTATACCTAGTTTATTATAACGCCTATCACAGAAGTAAGTATTATACCTTGGTTATTATAACTCCTATCACAGAAGTAAGTGTTATACCTAGGTTATTATAACTCCTATCACAGAAGTAAGTATTATACCTAGGTTATTATAACTCCTATCACAGAAGTAACTGTTATACCTAGGTTATTATAACTCCTATCACAGAAGTAAGCATTATACCTAGGTTATTATAACTCCTATCACATAAGTAAGTATTATACCTAGGTTATTATAACGCCTATCACAGAAGTAAGTGTTACCTAGGTTATTATAACGCCTATCACAGAAGTAAGTGTTACCTAGGTTATTATAACGCCTATCACAGAAGTCAGTGTTATACCTAGGTTATTATAACTCCTATCACAGAAGTAAGTGTTATACCTAGGTTATTATAACTCCTATCACAGAAGTAAGTATTATACCTAGGTTATTATAACTCCTATCACAGAAGTAAGTGTTATACCTAGGTTATTATAACGCCTATCACAGAAGTAAGCGTTATACCTAGGTTATTATAACTCCTATCACAGAAGTAAGTGTTATACCTAGGTTATTATAACGCCTATCACAGAAGTAAGTGTTATACCTAGTTTATTATAACGCCTATCACAGAAGTAAGTATTATACCTAGGTTATTATAACGCCTATCACAGAAGTAAGCGTTATACCTAGGTTATTATAACTCCTATCACAGAAGTAAGTATTATACCTAGGTTATTATAATTCCTATCACAGAAGTAAGTGTTATACCTAGGTTATTATAATTCCTATCACAGAAGTAAGTATTATACCTAGGTTATTATAACTCCTATCACAGAAGTAAGTATTATACCTAGGTTATTATAACGCCTATCACAGAAGTAAGTATTATACCTAGGTTATTATAATTCCTATCACAGAAGTAACTGTTATACCTAGGTTATTATAACTCCTATCACAGAAGTAACTGTTATACCTAGGTTATTATAACTCCTATCACAGAAGTAAGTGTTATACCTAGGTTATTATAACTCCTATCACAGAAGTAACTGTTATACCTAGGTTATTATAACTCCTATCACAGAAGTAAGTGTTATACCTAGGTTATTATAACGCCTATCACAGAAGTAAGTGTTATACCTAGGTTATTATAACTCCTATCACAGAAGTAAGCGTTATACCTAGGTTATTATAACGCCTATCACAGAAGTAAGTGTTATACCTAGTTTATTATAACTCCTATCACAGAAGTAAGTGTTATACCTAGGTTATTATAACGCCTATCACAGAAGTAAGTGTTATACCTAGTTTATTATAACGCCTATCACAGAAGTAAGTGTTATACCTAGGTTATAATAACTCCTATCACAGAAGTAAGTGTTATACCTAGGTTATTATAACGCCTATCACAGAAGTAACTGTTATACCTAGGTTATTATAACTCCTATCACAGAAGTCAGTGTTATACCTAGGTTATTATAACTCCTATCACAGAAGTAAGTATTATACCTAAGTTATTATAACTCCTATCACAGAAGTAAGCATTATACCTAGGTTATTATAACGCCTATCACAGAAGTAAGTGTTATACCTAGGTTATTATAACGCCTATCACAGAAGTCAGTGTTATACCTAAGTTATTATAACACATATCACAGTTGTAAGTGTTATACCTAGGTTATTATAACTCCTATCACAGAAGTCAGTGTTATACCTAGGTTATTATAACGCCTATCACAGAAGTAAGTGTTATACCTAGGTTATTATACCCCTATCACAGAAGTAAGTGTTATACCTAGGTTATTATAACTACTATCACAGAAGTAAGTGTTATACCTAGGTTATTATAACGCCTATCACAGAAGTAAGTGTTATACCTAGGTTATTATAACGCCTATCACAGAAGTAAGTATTATACCTATGTTATTATAACACATATCACAGAAGTAAGTGTTATACCTAGGTTATTATACCCCCTATCACAGAAGTAAGTGTTACCTAGGTTATTATAAAGTCTATCACAGAAGTAAGTGTTATACCTAGGTTATTATAACGCATATCACAGAAGTAGGCGTTATAGCTAGGTTATTATAACTCCTATCACAGAAGTAAGTGTTACCTAGGTTATTATAACGCCTATCACAGAAGTAAGCGTTATACCTAGGATATTATAACGCCTATCACAGAAGTAAGCATTATACCTAGGTTATTATAACGCCTATCACAGAAGTAAGCGTTATACCTAGGTTATTATAACGCCTATCACAGAAGTAACTGTTACCTAGGTTATTATAATGCCTATCACAGAAGTAAGCATTATACCTAGGATATTATAACTCCTATCACAGAAGGAAATGTTATACCTAGGTTGTTATAACTCATATCTCAGAAGTAAGTGTTATACCTAAGTTATTATAACGCCTATTACAGAAGTAAGTATTATACCTAGTTTATTATAACGCCTATCACAGAAGTAAGTGTTATACCTAGGTTATTATAACTCCTATCACAGAAGTAAGTGTTATACCTAGGTTATTATAATTCCTATCACAGAAGTAAGTGTTATACCTAGGTTATTATAACGCCTATCACAGAAGTAAGTGTTATACCTAGGTTATTATAACTCCTATCACAGAAGTAAGTGTTATACCTAGGTTATTATAATTCATATCACAGAAGTAAGTGTTATACCTAGGTTATTATAACGCCTATCACAGAAGTAAGTGTTATACCTAGGTTATTATAACTCCTATCACAGAAGTAAGTGTTATACCTAGGTTATTATAATTCCTATCACAGAAGTAAGTGTTATACCTAGGTTATTATAATTCCTATCACAGAAGTAAGTGTTATACCTAGGTTATTATAATTCCTATCACAGAAGTAAGTATTATACCTAGGTTATTATAATTCCTATCACAGAAGTAACTGTTATACCTAGGTTATTATAACGCCTATCACAGAAGTAACTGTTATACCTAGTTTATTATAACGCCTATCACAGAAGTAAGTGTTATACCTAGGTTATTATAACTCCTATCACAGAAGTAACTGTTATACCTAGGTTATTATAACGCCTATCACAGAAGTAAGTGTTATACCTAGGTTATTATATCTCATATCACAGAAGTAAGTGTTATACCTAGGTTATTATAACTCATATCACAGAAGTAAGCGTTATACCTAGTTTATTATAACGCCTATCACAGAAGTAAGTATTATACCTTGGTTATTATAACTCCTATCACAGAAGTAAGTGTTATACCTAGGTTATTATAACTCCTATCACAGAAGTAAGTATTATACCTAGGTTATTATAACTCCTATCACAGAAGTAACTGTTATACCTAGGTTATTATAACTCCTATCACAGAAGTAAGCATTATACCTAGGTTATTATAACTCCTATCACATAAGTAAGTATTATACCTAGGTTATTATAACGCCTATCACAGAAGTAAGTGTTACCTAGGTTATTATAACGCCTATCACAGAAGTAAGTGTTACCTAGGTTATTATAACGCCTATCACAGAAGTCAGTGTTATACCTAGGTTATTATAACTCCTATCACAGAAGTAAGTGTTATACCTAGGTTATTATAACTCCTATCACAGAAGTAAGTATTATACCTAGGTTATTATAACTCCTATCACAGAAGTAAGTGTTATACCTAGGTTATTATAACGCCTATCACAGAAGTAAGCGTTATACCTAGGTTATTATAACTCCTATCACAGAAGTAAGTGTTATACCTAGGTTATTATAATGCCTATCACAGAAGTAAGTGTTATACCTAGTTTATTATAACGCCTATCACAGAAGTAAGTATTATACCTAGGTTATTATAACGCCTATCACAGAAGTAAGCGTTATACCTAGGTTATTATAACTCCTATCACAGAAGTAAGTATTATACCTAGGTTATTATAATTCCTATCACAGAAGTAAGTGTTATACCTAGGTTATTATAATTCCTATCACAGAAGTAAGTATTATACCTAGGTTATTATAACTCCTATCACAGAAGTAAGTATTATACCTAGGTTATTATAACGCCTATCACAGAAGTAAGTATTATACCTAGGTTATTATAATTCCTATCACAGAAGTAACTGTTATACCTAGGTTATTATAACTCCTATCACAGAAGTAACTGTTATACCTAGGTTATTATAACTCCTATCACAGAAGTAAGTGTTATACCTAGGTTATTATAACTCCTATCACAGAAGTAACTGTTATACCTAGGTTATTATAACTCCTATCACAGAAGTAAGTGTTATACCTAGGTTATTATAACGCCTATCACAGAAGTAAGTGTTATACCTAGGTTATTATAACTCCTATCACAGAAGTAAGCGTTATACCTAGGTTATTATAACGCCTATCACAGAAGTAAGTGTTATACCTAGTTTATTATAACTCCTATCACAGAAGTAAGTGTTATACCTAGGTTATTATAACGCCTATCACAGAAGTAAGTGTTATACCTAGTTTATTATAACGCCTATCACAGAAGTAAGTGTTATACCTAGGTTATAATAACTCCTATCACAGAAGTAAGTGTTATACCTAGGTTATTATAACGCCTATCACAGAAGTAACTGTTATACCTAGGTTATTATAACTCCTATCACAGAAGTCAGTGTTATACCTAGGTTATTATAACTCCTATCACAGAAGTAAGTATTATACCTAAGTTATTATAACTCCTATCACAGAAGTAAGCATTATACCTAGGTTATTATAACGCCTATCACAGAAGTAAGTGTTATACCTAGGTTATTATAACGCCTATCACAGAAGTCAGTGTTATACCTAAGTTATTATAACACATATCACAGTTGTAAGTGTTATACCTAGGTTATTATAACTCCTATCACAGAAGTCAGTGTTATACCTAGTTTATTATAACGCCTATCACAGAAGTAAGTGTTATACCTAGGTTATTATACCCCTATCACAGAAGTAAGTGTTATACCTAGGTTATTATAACTACTATCACAGAAGTAAGTGTTATACCTAGGTTATTATAACGCCTATCACAGAAGTAAGTGTTATACCTAGGTTATTATAACGCCTATCACAGAAGTAAGTATTATACCTATGTTATTATAACACATATCACAGAAGTAAGTGTTATACCTAGGTTATTATACCCCCTATCACAGAAGTAAGTGTTACCTAGGTTATTATAAAGTCTATCACAGAAGTAAGTGTTATACCTAGGTTATTATAACGCATATCACAGAAGTAGGCGTTATAGCTAGGTTATTATAACTCCTATCACAGAAGTAAGTGTTACCTAGGTTATTATAACGCCTATCACAGAAGTAAGCGTTATACCTAGGATATTATAACGCCTATCACAGAAGTAAGCATTATACCTAGGTTATTATAACGCCTATCACAGAAGTAAGCGTTATACCTAGGTTATTATAACGCCTATCACAGAAGTAACTGTTACCTAGGTTATTATAATGCCTATCACAGAAGTAAGCATTATACCTAGGATATTATAACTCCTATCACAGAAGGAAATGTTATACCTAGGTTGTTATAACTCATATCTCAGAAGTAAGTGTTATACCTAAGTTATTATAACGCCTATTACAGAAGTAAGTATTATACCTAGTTTATTATAACGCCTATCACAGAAGTAAGTGTTATACCTAGGTTATTATAACTCCTATCACAGAAGTAAGTGTTATACCTAGGTTATTATAACTCATATCACAGAAGTAAGTGTTATACCTAGGTAATTATAACTCCTATCACAGAAGTAAGTGTTATACCTAGGTTATTATAACTCTTATCACAGAAGTAAGTGTTATACCTAGGTTATTATAACTCCTATCACAGAAGTAAGTGTTATACCTAGGTTATTATAACTCATATCACAGAAGTAAGTGTTATACCTAGGTTATTATAACTCATATCACAGAAGTAAGTGTTATACCTAGGTTATTATAACTCCTATCACAGAAGTAACTGTTACCTAGGTTATAATAACTCATATCACAGAAGTAAGTGTTATACCTAGGTTATTATAACTCCTATCACAGAAGTAACTGTTACCTAGGTTATAATAACTCATATCACAGAAGTAAGTGTTATACCTAGGTTATTATAACGCCTATCACAGAAGTAAGTGTTATACCTAGGTTATTATAACTCCTATCACAGAAGTAACTGTTACCTAGGTTATAATAACTCATATCACAGAAGTAAGTGTTATACCTAGGTTATTATAACTCCTATCACAGAAGTAACTGTTACCTAGGTTATTATACCCCTATCACAGAAGTAAGCGTTATACCTAGGTTATTATACCCCCTATCACAGAAGTAACTGTTACCTAGGTTATAATAACTCATATCACAGAAGTAAGTGTTATACCTAAGTTATTATAACTCCTATCACAGAAGTAAGTGTTATACCTAGGTAATTATACCCCTATCACAGAAGTAAGTGTTATACCTAGGTTATTATAACGCCTATCACAGAAGTAAGTATTATACCTAGTTTATTATAACGCCTATCACAGAAGTAAGTGTTATACCTAGGTTATTATAACTCCTATCACAGAAGTAAGTATTATACCTAGTTTATTATAACGCCTATCCCAGAAGTAAGTGTTATACATAGTTTATTATAACGCCTATCACAGAAGTAAGTGTTATACCTAGTTTATTATAACTCCTATCACAGAAGTAAGTATTATACCTAGTTTATTATAACGCCTATCACAGAAGTAAGTGTTATATCTAGTTTATTATAACGCCTATCACAGAAGTAAGTGTTATACCTAGGTTATTATAACTCCTATCACAGAAGTAAGTGTTATACCTAGGTAATTATAACTCCTTTCACAGAAGTAAGTATTATACCTAGGTTATTATAACTCCTATCACAGAAGTAAGTATTATACCTAGTTTATTATAATGCCTATCACAGAAGTAAGTGTTATACCTAGTTTATTATAACGCCTATCACAGAAGTAAGTGTTTTACCTAGTTTATTATAACTCCTATCACAGAAGTAACTGTTATACCTAGGTTATTATAACTCCTATCACAGAAGTAAGTGTTATACCTAGTTTATTATAACTCATATCACAGAAGTAACTGTTATACCTAGTTTATTATAACTCCTATCACAGAAGTAAGTGTTATACCTAGGTTATTATAACTCCTATCACAGAAGTAAGTATTATACCTAAGTTATTATAACTCCTATCACAGAAGTAAGTATTATACCTAGGTTATTATAACTCCTATCACAGAAGTAAGTGTTATACCTAGTTTATTATAACGTCTATCACAGAAGTAAGTGTTATACCTAGGTTATTATAACGCCTATCACAGAAGTAAGCGTTATACCTAGGTTATTATAACTCATATCACAGAAGTAACTGTTACCTAGGTTATTATAATGCCTATCACAGAAGTAAGCATTATACCTAGGATATTATAACTCCTATCACAGAAGGAAATGTTATACCTAGGTTGTTATAACTCCTATCACAGAAGTAAGTGTTATACCTAGGTTATTATAACGCCTATCACAGAAGTAAGTGTTATACCTAGTTTATTATAACGCCTATCACAGAAGTAAGTGTTATACTTAGGTTATTATAACTCCTATCACAGAAGTAAGTATTATACCTAGGTTATTATAACTCCTATCACAGAAGTAACTGTTATACCTAGTTTATTATAACTCCTATCACAGAAGTAAGTGTTATACCTAGGTTATTATAACGCCTATCACAGAAGTAAGTGTTATACCTAGTTTATTATAACTCCTATCACAGAAGTAACTGTTATACCTAGGTTATTATAACGCCTATCACAGAAGTAAGTGTTATACCTAGGTTATTATAACTCATATCACAGAAGTAACTGTTATACCTAGGTTATTATAACTCCTATCACAGAAGTAAGTATTATACCTAGGTTATTATAACTCCTATCACAGAAGTAAGTGTTATACCTAGGTTATTATAACTCCTATCACAGAAGTAAGTATTATACCTAGGTTATTATAACTCCTATCACAGAAGTAAGTGTTATACCTAGATTATTATAACGCCTATCACAGAAGTAAGTGTTATACCTAGGTTATTATAACTCCTATCACAGAAGTAAGTATTATACCTAGGTTATTATAACTCCTATCACAGAAGTAAGTGTTATACCTAGGTTATTATAACTCCTATCACAGAAGTAAGTGTTATACCTAGGTTATTATAACTCCTATCACAGAAGTAAGTATTATACCTAGGTTATTATAACGCCTATCACAGAAGTAAGTATTATACCTAGTTTATTATAACGCCTATCACAGAAGTAAGTGTTATACCTAGGTTATAATAACTCATATCACAGAAGTAAGTGTTATACCTAGTTTATTATAACTCCTATCACAGAAGTAAGTGTTATACCTAGTTTATTATAACGCCTATCACAGAAGTAAGTGTTATACCTAGGTTATTATAACGCCTATCACAGAAGTAAGTATTATACCTAGTTTATTATAACTCCTATCACAGAAGTAAGTATTATACCTAGGTTATTATAACTCCTATCACAGAAGTAAGTGTTATACCTAGGTTATTATAACGCCTATCACAGAAGTAAGTGTTATACCTAGTTTATTATAACTCCTATCACAGAAGTAAGTGTTATACCTAGGTTATTATACCCCTATCACAGAAGTAACTGTTATACCTAGGTTATTATAACTCCTATCACAGAAGTAACTGTTACCTAGGTTATTATAACTCCTATCACAGAAGTAAGTGTTATACCTAGGTAATTATACCCCTATCACAGAAGTAACTGTTACCTAGGTTATTATAACTCCTATCACAGAAGTAAGTATTATACCTAGGTTATTATAACTCCTATCACAGAAGTAAGTGTTATACCTAGATTATTATAACTCCTATCACAGAAGTAAGTGTTATACCTAGATTATTATAACTCCTATCACAGAAGTAACTGTTATACCTAGGTTATTATAACTCCTATCACAGAAGTAACTGTTACCTAGGTTATTATAACTCCTATCACAGAAGTAAGTGTTATACCTAGGTAATTATACCCCTATCACAGAAGTAACTGTTACCTAGGTTATTATAACTCCTATCACAGAAGTAAGTGTTATACCTAGATTATTATAACTCCTATCACAGAAGTAAGTGTTATACCTAGGTTATTATAACTCCTATTACAGAAGTAAGTGTTATACCTAGATTATTATAACTCCTATCACAGAAGTAAGTGTTATACCTAGATTATTATAACTCATATCACAGAAGTAAGTATTATACCTAGTTTATTATAACTCCTATCACAGAAGTAAGTGTTATACCTAGGTTATTATAACTCATATCACAGAAGTAAGTATTATACCTAGTTTATTATAACTCCTATCACAGAAGTAAGTGTTATACCTAGATTATTATAACTCCTATCACAGAAGTAAGTGTTATACCTAGGTTATTGTAACTCCTATCACAGAAGTAAGTGTTATACCTAGGTAATTATACCCCTATCACAGAAGTAAGTGTTATACCTAGGTTATTATACCCCCTATCACAGAAGTAAGTGTTATACCTAGGTTATTATAACGCCTATCACAGAAGTAACTGTTATACCTAGATTATTATAACTCATATCACAGAAGTAAGCATTATACCTAGGATATTATAACTCCTATCACAGAAGGAAATGTTATACCTAGGTTGTTATAACTCCTATCACAGAAGTAAGTGTTATACCTAGTTTATTATAACTCCTATCACAGAAGTAAGTGTTATACCTAGTTTATTATAACGCCTATCACAGAAGTAAGTGTTATACCTAGGTTATTATAACTCCTATCACAGAAGTAAGTATTATACCTAGGTTATTATAACTCCTATCACAGAAGTAACTGTTATACCTAGGTTATTATAATGCCTATCACAGAAGTAACTGTTATACCTAGTTTATTATAACTCCTATCACAGAAGTAAGTGTTATACCTAGTTTATTATAACTCCTATCACAGAAGTAAGTATTATACCTAGTTTATTATAACTCCTATCACAGAAGTAAGTGTTATACCTAGGTTATTATAACGCCTATCACAGAAGTAAGTGTTATACCTAGTTTATTATAACTCCTATCACAGAAGTAACTGTTATACCTAGGTTATTATAACGCCTATCACAGAAGTAAGTGTTATACCTAGGTTATTATAACTCATATCACAGAAGTAACTGTTATACCTAGGTTATTATAACTCCTATCACAGAAGTAAGTATTATACCTAGGTTATTATAACTCCTATCACAGAAGTAAGTGTTATACCTAGGTTATTATAACTCCTATCACAGAAGTAAGTATTATACCTAGATTATTATAACGCCTATCACAGAAGTAACTGTTATACCTAGGTTATTATAACTCCTATCACAGAAGTAAGCATTATACCTAGGTTATTATAACTCCTATCACAGAAGTAAGTGTTATACCTAGATTATTATAACGCCTATCACAGAAATAACTGTTATACCTAGGTTATTATAACTCCTATCACAGAAGTAAGTATTATACCTAGGTTATTATAACTCCTATCACAGAAGTAAGTGTTATACCTAGGTTATTATAACTCCTATCACAGAAGTAAGTATTATACCTAGGTTATTATAACTCCTATCACAGAAGTAAGTGTTATACTTAGGTTATTATAACTCCTATCACAGAAGTAAGTATTATACCTAGGTTATTATAACGCCTATCACAGAAGTAAGTATTATACCTAGTTTATTATAACGCCTATCACAGAAGTAAGTGTTATACCTAGTTTATTATAACGCCTATCACAGAAGTAAGTGTTATACCTAGGTTATTATAACGCCTATCACAGAAGTAAGTATTATACCTAGTTTATTATAACTCCTATCACAGAAGTAAGTATTATACCTAGGTTATTATAACTCCTATCACAGAAGTAAGTGTTATACCTAGGTTATTATAACTCCTATCACAGAAGTAAGTGTTATACCTAGGTTATTATAACGCCTATCACAGAAGTAAGTGTTATACCTAGTTTATTATAACTCCTATCACAGAAGTAAGTGTTATACCTAGGTTATTATACCCCTATCACAGAAGTAACTGTTATACCTAGGTTATTATAACTCCTATCACAGAAGTAACTGTTACCCAGGTTATTATAACTCCTATCACAGAAGTAAGTGTTATACCTAGGTAATTATACCCCTATCACAGAAGTAACTGTTACCTAGGTTATTATAACTCCTATCACAGAAGTAAGTGTTATACCTAGATTATTATAACTCCTATCACAGAAGTAAGTGTTATACCTAGTTTATTATAACTCCTATCACAGAAGTAAGTGTTATACCTAGTTTATTATAACTCCTATCACAGAAGTAAGTGTTATACCTAAGTTATTATAACTCCTATCACAGAAGTAAGTGTTATACCTAGATTATTATAACTCCTATCACAGAAGTAAGTGTTATACCTAGATTATTATAACTCCTATCACAGAAGTAACTGTTATACCTAGGTTATTATAACTCCTATCACAGAAGTAACTGTTACCTAGGTTATTATAACTCCTATCACAGAAGTAAGTGTTATACCTAGGTAATTATACCCCTATCACAGAAGTAACTGTTACCTAGGTTATTATAACTCCTATCACAGAAGTAAGTGTTATACCTAGGTTATTATAACGCCTATCACAGAAGTAAGTATTATACCTAGGTTATTATAACTCCTATCACAGAAGTAAGTATTATACCTAGATTATGATAACTCCTATCACAGAAGTAAGTGTTATACCTAGGTTATTATAACTCCTATCACAGAAGTAACTGTTATACCTAGATTATTATAACGCCTATCACAGAAGTAAGTATTATACCTAGTTTATTATAACTCCTATCACAGAAGTAAGTGTTATACCTAGGTTATTATAACTCCTATCACAGAAGTAAGTATTATACCTAGTTTATTATAACTCCTATCACAGAAGTAAGTATTATACCTAGTTTATTATAACTCATATCACAGAAGTAACTGTTATACCTAGGTTATTATAACGCCTATCACAGAAGTAAGTGTTATACCTAGTTTATTATAACTCCTATCACAGAAGTAACTGTTATACCTAGGTTATTATAACGCCTATCACAGAAGTAAGTGTTATACCTAGGTTATTATAACGCCTATCACAGAAGTAAGTGTTATACCTAGGTTATTATAACGCCTATCACAGAAGTAAGTGTTATACCTAGGTTATTATAACTCCTATCACAGAAGTAAGTATTATACCTAGGTTATTATAACTCCTATCACAGAAGTAAGTGTTATACCTAGATTATTATAACGCCTATCACAGAAGTAAGTGTTATACCTAGATTATTATAACGCCTATCACAGAAGTAAGTGTTATACCTAGGTTATTATAACTCCTATCACAGAAGTAAGTGTTATACCTAGGTTATTATAACTCCTATCACAGAAGTAAGTATTATACCTAGGTTATTATAACTCCTATCACAGAAGTAAGTGTTATACCTAGGTTATTATAACTCCTATCACAGAAGTAAGTATTATACCTAGGTTATTATAACGCCTATCACAGAAGTAAGTATTATACCTAGTTTATTATAACGCCTATCACAGAAGTAAGTGTTATACCTAGTTTATTATAACGCCTATCACAGAAGTAAGTGTTATACCTAGGTTATTATAACGCCTATCACAGAAGTAAGTATTATACCTAGTTTATTATAACTCCTATCACAGAAGTAAGTATTATACCTAGGTTATTATAACTCCTATCACAGAAGTAAGTGTTATACCTAGGTTATTATAACTCCTATCACAGAAGTAACTGTTACCTAGGTTATTATAACTCCTATCACAGAAGTAAGTGTTATACCTAGGTAATTATACCCCTATCACAGAAGTAACTGTTACCTAGGTTATTATAACTCCTATCACAGAAGTAAGTGTTATACCTAGGTTATTATAACGCCTATCACAGAAGTAAGTATTATACCTAGGTTATTATAACTCCTATCACAGAAGTAAGTATTATACCTAGATTATTATAACTCCTATCACAGAAGTAAGTGTTATACCTAGGTTATTATAACTCCTATCACAGAAGTAACTGTTATACCTAGGTTATTATAACTCCTATCACAGAAGTAAGTGTTATACCTAGGTTATTATAACTCCTATCACAGAAGTAAGTGTTATACCTAGATTATTATAACTCATATCACAGAAGTAACTGTTATACCTAGTTTATTATAACTCCTATCACAGAAGTAAGTGTTATACCTAGGTTATTATAACTCCTATCACAGAAGTAAGTGTTATACCTAGATTATTATAACTCCTATCACAGAAGTAACTGTTATACCTAGGTTATTATAATGCCTATCACAGAAGTAACTGTTATACCTAGTTTATTATAACTCCTATCACAGAAGTAAGTGTTATACCTAGGTTATTATAACTCCTATCACAGAAGTAAGTATTATACCTAGTTTATTATAACTCCTATCACAGAAGTAAGTATTATACCTAGTTTATTATAACTCATATCACAGAAGTAACTGTTATACCTAGGTTATTATAACGCCTATCACAGAAGTAAGTGTTATACCTAGTTTATTATAACTCCTATCACAGAAGTAACTGTTATACCTAGGTTATTATAACGCCTATCACAGAAGTAAGTGTTATACCTAGGTTATTATAACGCCTATCACAGAAGTAAGTGTTATACCTAGGTTATTATAACGCCTATCACAGAAGTAAGTGTTATACCTAGGTTATTATAACTCCTATCACAGAAGTAAGTATTATACCTAGGTTATTATAACTCCTATCACAGAAGTAAGTGTTATACCTAGATTATTATAACGCCTATCACAGAAGTAAGTGTTATACCTAGGTTATTATAACGCCTATCACAGAAGTAAGTGTTATACCTAGGTTATTATAACTCCTATCACAGAAGTAAGTGTTATACCTAGGTTATTATAACTCCTATCACAGAAGTAAGTATTATACCTAGGTTATTATAACTCCTATCACAGAAGTAAGTGTTATACCTAGGTTATTATAACTCCTATCACAGAAGTAAGTATTATACCTAGGTTATTATAACGCCTATCACAGAAGTAAGTATTATACCTAGTTTATTATAACGCCTATCACAGAAGTAAGTGTTATACCTAGTTTATTATAACGCCTATCACAGAAGTAAGTGTTATACCTAGGTTATTATAACGCCTATCACAGAAGTAAGTATTATACCTAGTTTATTATAACTCCTATCACAGAAGTAAGTATTATACCTAGGTTATTATAACTCCTATCACAGAAGTAAGTGTTATACCTAGGTTATTATAACGCCTATTACAGAAGTAAGTGTTATACCTAGTTTATTATAACTCCTATCACAGAAGTAAGTGTTATACCTAGGTTATTATACCCCTATCACAGAAGTAACTGTTATACCTAGGTTATTATAACTCCTATCACAGAAGTAACTGTTACCCAGGTTATTATAACTCCTATCACAGAAGTAAGTGTTATACCTAGGTAATTATACCCCTATCACAGAAGTAACTGTTACCTAGGTTATTATAACTCCTATCACAGAAGTAAGTGTTATACCTAGATTATTATAACTCCTATCACAGAAGTAAGTGTTATACCTAGTTTATTATAACTCCTATCACAGAAGTAAGTGTTATATCTAGGTTATTATAACTCCTATCACAGAAGTAAGTGTTATACCTAGATTATTATAACTCCTATCACAGAAGTAAGTGTTATACCTAGATTATTATAACTCCTATCACAGAAGTAACTGTTATACCTAGGTTATTATAACTCATATCACAGAAGTAACTGTTACCTAGGTTATTATAACTCCTATCACAGAAGTAAGTGTTATACCTAGGTAATTATACCCCTATCACAGAAGTAACTGTTACCTAGGTTATTATAACTCCTATCACAGAAGTAAGTGTTATACCTAGATTATTATAACTCCTATCACAGAAGTAAGTGTTATACCTAGGTTATTATAACTCCTATCACAGAAGTAAGTGTTATACCTAGATTATTATAACTCCTATCACAGAAGTAAGTGTTATACCTAGATTATTATAACTCATATCACAGAAGTAAGTATTATACCTAGTTTATTATAACTCCTATCACAGAAGTAAGTGTTATACCTAGGTTATTATAACTCCTATCACAGAAGTAAGTATTATACCTAGTTTATTATAACTCCTATCACAGAAGTAAGTGTTATACCTAGATTATTATAACTCCTATCACAGAAGTAAGTGTTATACCTAGGTTATTGTAACTCCTATCACAGAAGTAAGTGTTATACCTAGGTAATTATACCCCTATCACAGAAGTAAGTGTTATACCTAGGTTATTATACCCCCTATCACAGAAGTAAGTGTTATACCTAGGTTATTATAACGCCTATCACAGAAGTAACTGTTATACCTAGGTTATTATAACTCCTATCACAGAAGTCAGTGTTATACCTAGGTTATTATACCCCCTATCACAGAAGTAAGTGTTATACCTAGGTTATTATAACGCCTATCACAGAAGTAAGTGTTATACCTAGGTTATTATAACTCCTATCACAGAAGTCAGTGTTATACCTAGGTTATTATACCCCCTATCACAGAAGTAATTGTTATACCTAGGTTATTATAACGCCTATCACAGAAGTAAGTGTTATACCTAGTTTATTATAACGCCTATCACAGAAGTAAGTGTTATACCTAGGTTATTATAACTCCTATCACAGAAGTAAGTGTTATACCTAGGTTATTATAACTCCTATCACAGAAGTAAGTGTTATACCTAGGTTATTATAACGCCTATCACAGAAGTAACTGTTACCTAGGTTATTATAACTCCTATCACAGAAGTAACTGTTATACCTAGGTTATTATAACTCCTATCACAGAAGTAAGTATTATACCTAGGTTATTATAACTCCTATCACAGAAGTAAGTGTTATACCTAGGTTATTATAACTCCTATCACAGAAGTAACTGTTATACCTAGGTTATTATAACGCCTATCACAGAAGTAACTGTTACCTAGGTTATTATAACGCCTATCACAGAAGTAAGCATTATACCTAGGTTATTATAACTCCTATCACAGAAGTAACTGTTATACCTAGGTTATTATAATTCCTATCACAGAAGTAACTGTTATACCTAGGTTATTATAACTCCTATCACAGAAGTAAGTGTTATACCTAGGTTATTATACCCCCTATCACAGAAGTAAGTGTTATACCTAGGTTATTATAACGCCTATCACAGAAGTAAGTGTTATACCTAGGTTATTATAACGCCTATCACAGAAGTAAGTGTTATACTTAGGTTATTATAACCCCTATCACAGAAGTAAGTGTTATACCTAGGTTATTATAACGCCTATCACAGAAGTAAGTGTTATACCTAGGTTATTATAACTCCTATCACAGAAGTAAGTGTTATACCTAGGTTATTATAACGCCTATCACAGAAGTAAGTGTTATACCTAGGTTATTATAACGCCTATCACAGAAGTAAGTGTTATACCTAGGTAATTATAACACATATCACAGAAGTAAGTGTTATACCTAGGTTATTATAACGCCTATCACAGAAGTAAGTGTTATACCTAAGTTATTATAACTCCTATCACAGAAGTCAGTGTTATACCTAGGTTATTATAACTCCTATCACAGAAGTCAGTGTTATACCTAGGTTATTATAACGCCTATCACAGAAGTAAGTGTTATACCTAAGTTATTATAACTCCTATCACAGAAGTCAGTGTTATACCTAAGTTATTATAACACATATCACAGAAGTAAGTGTTATACCTAGGTTATTATACCCCTATCACAGAAGTAAGTGTTATACCTAAGTTATTATAACTCCTATCACAGAAGTAAGTGTTATACCTAGGTTATTATAACACATATCACAGAAGTAAGTGTTATACCTAGGTTATTATTATACCCCTTATCACAGAAGTAAGTGTTACCTAGGTTATTATAACGCCTATCACAGAAGTAGGCGTTATAGCTAGGTTATTATAACTCCTATCACAGAAGTAAGTGTTACCTAGGTTATTATAACGCCTATCACAGAAGTAAGCGTTATACCTAGGATATTATAACGCCTATCTCAGAAGTAAGTATTATACCTAGGTTATTATAACTCCTATCACAGAAGTAAGTGTTATACATAGGTTATTATAACGCCTATCACAGAAGTAAGTATTATACCTAGGTTATTATAACGCCTATCACAGAAGTAAGCGTTATACCTAGGTTATTATAACGCCTATCACAGAAGTAACTGTTACCTAGGTTATTATAATGCCTATCACAGAAGTAAGCATTATACCTAGGATATTATAACTCCTATCACAGAAGGATATGTTATACCTAGGTTGTTATAACTCATATCTCAGAAGTAAGTGTTATACCTAAGTTATTATAACGCCTATTACAGAAGTAAGTATTAAACCTAGTTTATTATAACGCCTATCACAGAAGTAAGTGTTATACCTACGTTTTTATAACTCCTATCACAGAAGTAAGTGTTATACCTAGGTTATTATAACTCCTATCACAGAAGTAACTGTTACCTAGGTTATAATAACTCATATCACAGAAGTAAGTGTTATACCTAGGTTATTATAACTCCTATCACAGAAGTAACTGTTACCTAGGTTATAATAACTCATATCACAGAAGTAAGTGTTATACCTAGGTTATTATAACGCCTATCACAGAAGTAAGTGTTATACCTAGGTTATTATAACTCCTATCACAGAAGTAACTGTTACCTAGGTTATAATAACTCATATCACAGAAGTAAGTGTTATACCTAGGTTATTATAACTCCTATCACAGAAGTAACTGTTACCTAGGTTATTATACCCCTATCACAGAAGTAAGCGTTATACCTAGGTTATTATACCCCCTATCACAGAAGTTACTGTTACCTAGGTTATAATAACTCATATCACAGAAGTAAGTGTTATACCTAGGTTATTATAACTCCTATCACAGAAGTAAGTGTTATACCTAGGTAATTATACCCCTATCACAGAAGTAAGTGTTATACCTAGGTTATTATAACGCCTATCACAGAAGTAAGTGTTATACCTAGTTTATTATAACGCCTATCACAGAAGTAAGTGTTATACCTAGGTTATTATAACTCCTATCACAGAAGTAAGTATTATACCTAGTTTATTATAACGCCTATCACAGAAGTAAGTGTTATACATAGTTTATTATAACGCCTATCACAGAAGTAAGTATTATACCTAGTTTATTATAACTCCTATCACAGAAGTAAGTATTATACCTAGTTTATTATAACGCCTATCACAGAAGTAAGTGTTATACCTAGTTTATTATAACGCCTATCACAGAAGTAAGTGTTATACCTAGGTTATTATAACTCCTATCACAGAAGTAAGTGTTATACCTAGGTAATTATAACTCCTATCACAGAAGTAAGTATTATACCTAGGTTATTATAACTCCTATCACAGAAGTAAGTATTATACCTAGTTTATTATAACGCCTATCACAGAAGTAAGTATTATACCTAGGTTATTATACCCCCTATCACAGAAGTAAGTATTATACCTAGTTTATTATAACTCATATCACAGAAGTAACTGTTATACCTAGGTTATTATAACGCCTATCACAGAAGTAAGTGTTATACCTAGGTTATTATAACTCCTATCACAGAAGTAAGTATTATACCTAGTTTATTATAACTCATATCACAGAAGTAACTGTTATACCTAGGTTATTATAACGCCTATCACAGAAGTAAGTGTTATACCTAGGTTATTATAACTCCTATCACAGAAGTAAGTATTATACCTAGTTTATTATAACGCCTATCACAGAAGTAAGTGTTATACCTAGGATATTATAACGCCTATCACAGAAGTAAGCGTTATACCTAGGTTATTATAACGCCTATCACAGAAGTAAGTGTTATACCTAGGTTATTATAACTCCTATCACAGAAGTAACTGTTACCTAGGATATTATAACGCCTATCACAGAAGTAAGCATTATACCTAGTTTATTATAACTCCTATCACAGAAGTAAGTGTTATACCTAGGTTATTATAACTCCTATCACAGAAGGAAATGTTATACCTAGGTTGTTATAACTCCTATCACAGAAGTAAGTGTTATACCTAGGTTATTATAACTCCTATCACAGAAGTAAGTATTATACCTAGGTTATTATAACTCCTATCACAGAAGTAAGTATTATACCTAGGTTATTATAACTCCTATCACAGAAGTAAGTATTATACCTAGGTTATTATAACTCCTATCACAGAAGTAAGTATTATACCTAGGTTATTATACCCCCTATCACAGAAGTAAGTGTTATACCTAGTTTATTATAACTCCTATCACAGAAGTAACTGTTATACCTAGGTTATTATAACGCCTATCACAGAAGTAAGTGTTATACCTAGGTTATTATAACTCCTATCACAGAAGTAAGTATTATACCTAGTTTATTATAACGCCTATCACAGAAGTAAGTGTTATACCTAGGTTATTATAACTCCTATCACAGAAGTAAGTATTATACCTAGTTTATTATAACTCCTATCACAGAAGTAAGTATTATACCTAGTTTATTATAACGCCTATCACAGAAGTAAGTGTTATACCTAGGTTATTATAACTCCTATCACAGAAGTAACTGTTATACCTAGGTTATTATAACTCCTATCACAGAAGTAAGTATTATACCTAGGTTATTATAACTCCTATCACAGAAGTAAGTATTATACCTAGTTTATTATAACGCCTATCACAGAAGTAAGTGTTATACCTAGTTTATTATAACGCCTATCACAGAAGTAAGCGTTATACCTAGGTTATTATAACGCCTATCACAGAAGTAAGTGTTATACCTAGGTTATTATAACGCCTATCACAGAAGGAAGTGTTATACCTAGGTTATTATAACTCCTATCACAGAAGTAAGTGTTATACCTAGATTATTATAACTCCTATCACAGAAGTAACTGTTATACCTAGGTTATTATAACTCCTATCACAGAAGTAAGTGTTATACCTAGGTTATTATAACTCCTATTACAGAAGTAACTGTTATACCTAGGTTATTATAACTCCTATCACAGAAGTAAGTGTTATACCTAGGTTATTATAACTCCTATCACAGAAGTAAGTGTTATACCTAGGTTATTATAACTCCTATCACAGAAGTAAGTGTTATACCTAGGTTATTATAACTCCTATTACAGAAGTAACTGTTATACCTAGGTTATTATAACTCCTATCACAGAAGTAAGTGTTATACCTAGGTTATTATAACTCCTATCACAGAAGTAAGTGTTATACCTAGGTAATTATAACGCCTATCACAGAAGTAACTGTTATACCTAGATTATTATAACTCCTATCACAGAAGTAACTGTTATACCTAGGTTATTATAATGCCTATCACAGAAGTAACTGTTATACCTAGGTTATTATAACTCCTATCACAGAAGTAACTGTTATACCTAGGTTATTATAACTCCTATCACAGAAGTAAGTGTTATACCTAGGTTATTATAACTCCTATCACAGAAGTAAGTGTTATACCTAGGTTATTATAACTCCTATCACAGAAGTAAGTGTTATACCTAGGTTATTATAACGCCTATCACAGAAGTAAGTGTTATACCTAGGTTATTATAACTCCTATCACAGAAGTAAGTATTATACCTAGGTTATTATAACTCCTATCACAGAAGTAACTGTTATACCTAGGTTATTATAACGCCTATCACAGAAGTAAGCGTTATACCTAGGTTATTGTAACTCCTATCACAGAAGTAACTGTTATACCTAGGTTATTATAACTCCTATCACAGAAGTAACTGTTATACCTAGGTAATTATAACGCCTATCACAGAAGTAAGTATTATACCTAGTTTATTATAACTCCTATCACAGAAGTAAGTGTTATACCTAGGTTATTGTAACTCCTATCACAGAAGTAAGTATTATACCTAGTTTATTATAACGCCTATCACAGAAGTAACTGTTATACCTAGGTTATTATAACTCCTATCACAGAAGTAAGTATTATACCTAGGTTATTATAACGCCTATCACAGAAGTAAGTGTTATACCTAGGTTATTATAACGCCTATCACAGAAGTAAGTGTTATACCTAGGTTATTATAACTCCTATCACAGAAGTAACTGTTATACCTAGGTTATTATAACGCCTATCACAGAAGTAAGTATTATACCTAGGTTATTATAACTCCTATCACAGAAGTAAGTGTTATACCTAGTTTATTATAACGCCTATCACAGAAATAAGTATTATACCTAGTTTATTATAACTCCTATCACAGAAGTAAGTATTATACCTAGGTTATTATAACGCCTATCACAGAAGTAAGTGTTATACCTAGGTTATTATAACGCCTATCACAGAAGTAAGTGTTATACCTAGGTTATTATAACTCCTATCACAGAAGTAAGTATTATACCTAGGTTATTATAACGCCTATCACAGAAGTAAGTATTATACCTAGTTTATTATAACGCCTATCACAGAAGTAAGTGTTATACCTAGGTTATAATAACTCCTATCACAGAAGTAAGTGTTATACCTAGGTTATTATAACGCCTATCACAGAAGTAAGTATTATACCTAGGTTATTATAACTCCTATCACAGAAGTAAGTATTATACCTAGGTTATTATAACTCCTATCACAGAAGTAAGTATTATACCTAGGTTATTATAACGCCTATCACAGAAGTAAGTATTATACCTAGTTTATTATAACGCCTATCACAGAAGTAAGTATTATACCTAGATTATTATAACTCCTATCACAGAAGTAAGTGTTATACCTAGGTTATTATAACTCATATCACAGAAGTAAGTGTTATACCTAGGTTGTTATACCCCCTATCACAGAAGTAAGTGTTATACCTAGGTTATTATAACTCCTATCACAGAAGTAAGCGTTATACCTAGGTTATTATAACTCCTATCACAGAAGTAAGCGTTATACCTAGGTTATAATAACTCCTATCACAGAAGTAAGTGTTATACCTAGGTTATTATAACTCCTATCACAGAAGTAAGTGTTATACCTAGTTTATTATAACGCCTATCACAGAAGTAAGTGTTATACCTAGTTTATTATAACTCCTATTACAGAAGTAAGTGTTATACCTAGGTTATTATAACGCCTATCACAGAAGTCAGTGTTATACCTAGGTTATTATAACTCCTATCACAGAAGTAAGTGTTATACCTAGGTAATTATAACGCCTATCACAGAAGTAAGTGTTATACCTAGTTTATTATAACTCCTATCACAGAAGTAAGTATTATACCTAGTTTATTATAACGCCTATCACAGAAGTAAGTGTTATACCTAAGTTATTATAACTCCTATCACAGAAGTAAGCGTTATACCTAGGTTATTATAACTCCTATCACAGAAGTAAGCATTATACCTAGGTTATTATAACTCCTATCACAGAAGTAAGCATTATACCTAGGTTATTATAACTCCTATCACAGAAGTAAGCATTATACCTAGGTTATTATAACTCCTATCACAGAAGTAAGCATTATACCTAGGTTATTATAACTCCTATCACAGAAGTAAGTGTTATACCTAGGTTATTATAACGCCTATCACAGAAGTAAGCGTTATACCTAGGTTATTATAACGCCTATCACAGAAGTAAGCGTTATACCTAGGTTATTATAACTCATATCACAGAAGTAACTGTTACCTAGGATATTATAACGCCTATCACAGAAGTAAGCGTTATACCTAGGTTATTATAACTCATATCACAGAAGTAACTGTTACCTAGGATATTATAACGCCTATCACAGAAGTAAGCGTTATACCTAGGTTATTATAACTCCTATCACAGAAGGAAATGTTATACCTAGGTTATTATAATGCCTATCACAGAAGTAACTGTTATACCTAGGTTATTATAACTCCTATCACAGAAGTAACTGTTATACCTAGGTTATTATAACTCCTATCACAGAAGTAAGTGTTATACCTAGGTTATTATAACTCCTATCACAGAAGTAAGTGTTATACCTAGGTTATTATAACTCCTATCACAGAAGTAAGTGTTATACCTAGGTTATTATAACGCCTATCACAGAAGTAAGTGTTATACCTAGGTTATTATAACTCCTATCACAGAAGTAAGTATTATACCTAGGTTATTATAACTCCTATCACAGAAGTAACTGTTATACCTAGGTTATTATAACGCCTATCACAGAAGTAAGCGTTATACCTAGGTTATTGTAACTCCTATCACAGAAGTAACTGTTATACCTAGGTTATTATAACGCCTATCACAGAAGTAAGCGTTATACCTAGGTTATTGTAACTCCTATCACAGAAGTAACTGTTATACCTAGGTAATTATAACGCCTATCACAGAAGTAAGTATTATACCTAGTTTATTATAACTCCTATCACAGAAGTAAGTGTTATACCTAGGTTATTGTAACTCCTATCACAGAAGTAAGTATTATACCTAGTTTATTATAACTCCTATCACAGAAGTAAGTGTTATACCTAGGTTATTGTAACTCCTATCACAGAAGTAAGTATTATACCTAGTTTATTATAACTCCTATCACAGAAGTAAGTGTTATACCTAGGTTATTATAACTCCTATCACAGAAGTAAGTATTATACCTAGGTTATTATAACGCCTATCACAGAAGTAAGTGTTATACCTAGGTTATTATAACGCCTATCACAGAAGTAAGTGTTATACCTAGGTTATTATAACTCCTATCACAGAAGTAACTGTTATACCTAGGTTATTATAACGCCTATCACAGAAGTAAGTATTATACCTAGGTTATTATAACTCCTATCACAGAAGTAAGTGTTATACCTAGTTTATTATAACGCCTATCACAGAAGTAAGTATTATACCTAGTTTATTATAACTCCTATCACAGAAGTAAGTATTATACCTAGGTTATTATAACGCCTATCACAGAAGTAAGTGTTATACCTAGGTTATTATAACGCCTATCACAGAAGTAAGTGTTATACCTAGGTTATTATAACTCCTATCACAGAAGTAACTGTTATACCTAGGTTATTATAACTCCTATCACAGAAGTAAGTATTATACCTAGGTTATTATAACGCCTATCACAGAAGTAAGTATTATACCTAGTTTATTATAACGCCTATCACAGAAGTAAGTGTTATACCTAGGTTATAATAACTCCTATCACAGAAGTAAGTATTATACCTAGGTTATTATAACGCCTATCACAGAAGTAAGTATTATACCTAGTTTATTATAACGCCTATCACAGAAGTAAGTATTATACCTAGGTTATTATAACTCCTATCACAGAAGTAAGTGTTATACCTAGGTTATTATAACTCATATCACAGAAGTAAGTGTTATACCTAGGTTGTTATACCCCCTATCACAGAAGTAAGTGTTATACCTAGTTTATTATAACTCCTATCACAGAAGTAAGTATTATACCTAGTTTATTATAACGCCTATCACAGAAGTAAGTGTTATACCTAGGTTATTATAACTCCTATCACAGAAGTAAGCGTTATACCTAGGTTATTATAACTCCTATCACAGAAGTAAGCATTATACCTAGGTTATTATAACTCCTATCACAGAAGTAAGCATTATACCTAGGTTATTATAACTCCTATCACAGAAGTAAGCATTATACCTAGGTTATTATAACTCCTATCACAGAAGTAAGCATTATACCTAGGTTATTATAACTCCTATCACAGAAGTAAGTGTTATACCTAGGTTATTATAACGCCTATCACAGAAGTAAGCGTTATACCTAGGTTATTATAACGCCTATCACAGAAGTAAGCGTTATACCTAGGTTATTATAACTCATATCACAGAAGTAACTGTTACCTAGGATATTATAACGCCTATCACAGAAGTAAGCGTTATACCTAGGTTATTATAACTCATATCACAGAAGTAACTGTTACCTAGGATATTATAACGCCTATCACAGAAGTAAGCGTTATACCTAGGTTATTATAACTCCTATCACAGAAGGAAATGTTATACCTAGGTTGTTATAACTCCTATCACAGAAGTAAGTGTTATACCTAGGTTATTATAACTCCTATCACAGAAGTAAGTGTTATACCTAGGTTATTATAACTCCTATCACAGAAGTAAGTATTATACCTAGGTTATTATAACTCCTATCACAGAAGTAACTGTTACCTAGGTTATAATAACTCATATCACAGAAGTAAGTGTTATACCTAGGTTATTATAACTCCTATCACAGAAGTAAGTATTATACCTAGTTTATTATAACTCCTATCACAGAAGTAAGTGTTATACCTAGGTTATTATAACTCCTATCACAGAAGTAAGTGTTATACCTAGGTTATTATAACTCCTATCACAGAAGTAAGTGTTATACCTAGGTTATTATACCCCCTATCACAGAAGTAAGTGTTACACCTAGTTTATTATAACTCCTATCACAGAAGTAAGTGTTATACCTAGGTTATTATAACTCCTATCACAGAAGTAAGTGTTATACCTAGGTTATTATACCCCCTATCACAGAAGTAAGTGTTATACCTAGTTTATTATAACTCCTATCACAGAAGTAACTGTTATACCTAGGTTATTATAACGCCTATCACAGAAGTAAGTGTTATACCTAGGTTATTATAACTCATATCACAGAAGTAACTGTTATACCTAGGTTATTATAACTCCTATCACAGAAGTAAGTATTATACCTAGGTTATTATAACTCCTATCACAGAAGTAAGTGTTATACCTAGATTATTATAACTCCTATCACAGAAGTAAGTGTTATACCTAGGTTATTATACCCCTATCACAGAAGTAACTGTTATACCTAGGTTATTATAACGCCTATCACAGAAGTAAGTGTTATACCTAGTTTATTATAACGCCTATCACAGAAGTAAGTGTTATACCTAGTTTATTATAACGCCTATCACAGAAGTAAGTGTTATACCTAGGTTATTATAACTCCTATCACAGAAGTAAGTATTATACCTAGGTTATTATAACTCCTATCACAGAAGTCAGTGTTATACCTAGATTATTATAACTCCTATCACAGAAGTAAGTATTATACCTAGGTTATTATAACTCCTATCACAGAAGTAAGTATTATACCTAGGTTATTATAACGCCTATCACAGAAGTAAGTGTTATACCTAGGTTATTATAACGCCTATCACAGAAGTAACTGTTATACCTAGGTTATTATAACTCCTATCACAGAAGTAAGTATTATACCTAGGTTATTATAACGCCTATCACAGAAGTAAGTATTATACCTAGTTTATTATAACGCCTATCACAGAAGTAAGTGTTATACCTAGGTTATAATAACTCCTATCACAGAAGTAAGTGTTACCTAGGTTATTATAACGCCTATCACAGAAGTAAGTGTTATACCTAGGTTATTATAACTCCTATCACAGAAGTAAGTATTATACCTAGTTTATTATAACTCCTATCACAGAAGTAAGTGTTACCTAGGTTATTATAACTCCTATCACAGAAGTAAGTGTTATACCTAAGTTATTATAACTCCTATCACAGAAGTCAGTGTTATACCTAGGTTATTATAACGCCTATCACAGAAGTAAGTGTTATACCTAGGTTATTATAACGCCTATCACAGAAGTAAGTGTTATACCTAGGTTATTATAACTCCTATCACAGAAGTAAGTATTATACCTAGTTTATTATAACTCCTATCACAGAAGTAAGTGTTACCTAGGTTATTATAACTCATATCACAGAAGTAAGTTATACCTAGGTTATTATAACGCCTATCACAGAAGTAAGTGTTATACCTAGTTTATTATAACTCCTATCACAGAAGTAAGTGTTATACCTAGGTTATTATAACGCCTATCACAGAAGTAAGTGTTATACCTAGTTTATTATAACGCCTATCACAGAAGTAAGTGTTATACCTAGGTTATTATAACGCCTATCACAGAAGTAAGTGTTATACCTAGGTTATTATAACGCCTATCACAGAAGTAAGTGTTATACCTAGGTTATTATAACGCCTATCACAGAAGTAAGTGTTATACCTAGGTTATTATAACGCCTATCACAGAAGTAAGTGTTATACCTAGTTTATTATAACTCCTATCACAGAAGTAAGTGTTATACCTAGGTTATTATAACGCCTATCACAGAAGTAAGTGTTATACCTAGTTTATTATAACGCCTATCACAGAAGTAAGTGTTATACCTAGGTTATTATAACGCCTATCACAGAAGTAAGTGTTATACCTAGGTTATTATAACGCCTATCACAGAAGTAAGTGTTATACCTAGGTTATTATAACGCCTATCACAGAAGTAAGTATTATACCTAGTTTATTATAACTCCTATCACAGAAGTAAGCGTTATACCTAGGTTATTATAACTCCTATCACAGAAGTAAGTGTTATACCTAGGTTATTATAACGCCTATCACAGAAGTAAGTATTATACCTAGTTTATTATAACTCCTATCACAGAAGTAAGCTATAATATTTTTTACCAAACATCTGTATTGGGGTGTTGATTTGTCGTTTATGGAACCCACTAAAGTGCTAGTTACTGTATGTACTAAGATGGAGTTAGGAAGTGTACCCATCTGTGAAAGCCGCCTTTTTTTGGTATATGTGATGACAAAGTCTATTAATTTATTTGTAGGCTAAATATTGCTTCCTCCCACACGCTGTGTCTCCCTCTTCACTATGGCAAAGTCTGAACAAAAATGATATACTACACATACAATTTAGTACATTTATATATATATTTATTCTTTACAGGCAAAAGAAGGGGACCTGTCAGTCATAAACTGTCTCCTAAACGACCCAGCTTTGTCCTCCAAAAAATTCAAAGACTGGAAGCAAAAAAACATTGAGTTCTTTATGGATATTTGTGAGTATAGCGGAACCCTGAAACCTCACAACGGTGCCTCAGAACTCGCTGCGCCAGCACCCCAGCTCACGCACACACATTCCTTCATTGAAACGCACGTCTGACCGGCAGCAGCGCCAGGGGAGAGTTTGGTTCCTGCCCTGGAGGAAGCACTGTACTTTTTGTACATAATGTACTGAAATGGACTGTAAATAGATTGGATAAGACATTAGTGCCACAGGATGCCTATGACATTGCATGAACAAGCCAGTATTATTATTTGGTCAACTCTTTTACTTTGCTGTTTGTATCAGGATCTGCATCTCCATACTGAATTATTAATGAGTTTCTGCGACGCCATTGCCTACACACAGCGGAGCCATTCGGTGTCTCTGGTGCCTGCAGCAATTCAAGGGCGTTTCTAAGGGGAGAGTGTTGGGGACTGCCTAATGCTTCAGACGCACCTGACAAGCCACACCCCAAATGTGACATAACCACACCTCCTTTCAAAGGAATGCGTGGCCGTGTTCCGATGTAGTCGTAAACGCTGAGGCACCGATAGGTAGCATGCTAGTTCAGTCCACAAAATGTCTGTCTCCGCCGTGTGTAGGTGATCGCTGCTCTCTATGTACTGTATAAAGTGATGAACTCCACGCGTTTTATATATTTAGATATGCAAGCACTGTCTGTATTGGACACGGCATCTATGTATATAAAATGGTACATAATAGCCAAATGTTACAATACGATAAAATATTTCTGGTCTTTCATACCTAAGTAGCATTTCGGTCACTGTTAACCATTATTACACATTTTTGTAATTAAGAACTCCCAGGAGCAGAGGAAGACGGGATCCAGACTAAACAGAAATGGCTCCGCCCCTTAGTGCCTTAAGATGTAAATTGCGCATCCTGCAAACAGCGATTTCCTTGTAAGAAAGAGAGCTTGGGACTCGCACCACCAGGCCAGGGCAGCTCCAGGACTGTTTACGGGATGCTTCACCTAAGGTGGCTTTCAGTCAACTCCAGAGTTCTCGGAATCTAAAGGGACTTGTCTTAATGATAGTAGTGATTGCAGGATGATCGATCTATCCACTGTGATTCTAGTGCCACTAGCCTGTGACTTAAGTCATTTACGATACCATTGTACCAGAGACTGAATGGGGAATGCAGCGGCTCAGTCATGTTCACCGGAAAGTGAATTTTCTTTTTGTGAAACGCGTTACTAATAAGATGCAACTGGACACGGGGAGCGAGGTGAAACAAATCCAATACGTACAATAACAGTGGGCGCTGTTCGCTAGGTTCTTCCAACAGTTGTCCTGTTTATTGCTTTTATAGCCAAGGTTTGTCTCCTGTTAACTGTTAGCTCTTTGTGGCAAGTCACATGTGTTACTTTCAAGGGCAGCCCCTCACCATTGTCACACACCAGTAGAAATGCCTGTGATATTCTGTAGCATGTATGTCCCGTGGGGACAGCTCGGCCGTAGTAAGGGCATGGAACGGATTCACTAAGATTACTCATTATGACGTGCAGGTTCGGTCAAACAATGTGAATATCGGACTCTACAAGGCACTTGAATTTTACGGCATGTATAAAAGTGGAGAATAATGTATAAGGTGGAGATTAGGCTAAAAATTCAAATTTATTTTATTTGGCAAATTCAGGTGCAGAAAAGCTCACGACACAAACACTAAAGCTTCAAACAAGTGATCACATGACCGCTAACTACACCGGCGGGTGTGATGACAGCAGATATTTGGTGAACACGCTACGACAGTACTTGTTACAATGTTACATCTCATTTTTCTTCTATTTGCAGACTTTTTTTTTTTTCCCATTGTAAGCAGCTCCCGTCCCGGGTGTCAGAATAGGGCTCTCCCGATAGAAAGGGCGTCTCTTTAACATTACACGACTGGGCTCTGATCAGGCTACAATGAGGCAGGGGGCCTGATTGAGACCCGGTCGCAAGCGCTGAGCGTTCGCAACCGGGTCGATGGTGGCCCAGAGCGCATGCGCACGATGGAGCCGGCTCCGTCGTGCGCATGCGCGAGACCCGGATAGCGACGGGCAATCCGTCGCTCCGGGTCTCGTACCAAAGGGGGCGTTCTGTCGATGTTGAGTGACAGCACGCCCCCTTTGGTGGGCGGGCCGGGGGAGTGGCTGCCCAAGCGAAGGCATTCCCATGTGAACGCCTCCGTTTGGGGGCGGCCCCACTGACATCACGAGTGATGTCTGTGGGAGAGATTTCGGCTCTGTTAGAGCCGAAATCTCTCTGGGGCTTGCGGCAACGAGACCCTACCACAAGGGTCTCGTCGCGATGGTCTTGACCGTCGCGACCATGTTCCTGGCCGCTCGCTATAGCTGTGGGTGGTCACCCACAGCTATGCGAGCGGCCAGGAGGCCATTCTAAAAAAAAAAAATAGCCCAACCCTGATTCAGAGCGACCGTTCTGTCAGAGCGTCCGGCTCTGAATCAGGGCCAGAGTCCGGAGAACAAACCGTAGTCTAAATATTACTTTAATTTTGCTCCAAAAAGCTGACGCGTTTTACATTATGTCCACTTTTATCCATGCCAACCATTCTATTTTAATGAAAATATATTTTTATAAATATTTATTGAATAAAAGGCATCCACCTAGGGTTTTTTTCTTATTTTAAACAATAACAATTCCCTAATACCAAATGGGCACATTCACAATTATCTCCCCCCCAATTTATGGATGAAAGGGGGATTTCTCCAGCCACTATTATACCATTAATTACAGCCTGACCTCTTCTCCTGCCTCCCACCACTATTAGTCTGCCAGCCTGCGGATGGGCCGGCATGGTGGTCATCCTACGTAGAGACCAACCCTCTGTACTCCCGACCATATTAATGGCATAAACTCCTTTATATACAGCCGGGTGTAATGCTGACTGATCACTGTTATATAAAGTAACCACCTATCCATGTCCTTCTAATATTGGGATTTTCAAAGTACTTTGGTATTATAATTATTACACCACCGTGCATGCACTGCTGTGTATTCTATTGCTGATAATGAATCCCTTAGTAATCGTTGTTGGAGATTATAAGAATATTTGATTTCCTTGGAACGTAAATCATTTTCTTTTATAAAGGAGACAGAATTCTGAGAGTATAAATATCCTTATAAACTTATTCATGGCAAAGGCTATTCATTGTTACGCAACCTAATATAAGGAACCGATGGCAATATTAGTAACCAATGTTAGGTTATAGACAGGGAGAGAGCGGTATATTAGTTATCACTTATTACACTGTATCTCAATATTCACTTTACAGCACTAGTTATCCCAAATGGATTTCTCAGGTTATTTCCCGCATCTGTAACCTGTGGCAAACGGAACCCTTCCTGTGTCCATCCGCTCCTACGCCAATGTAAGGAAGCGAGAAGACAGACGCATCTAAACGCACAATGGCAGCTGGCGGGGTTTTCAGGCCTAAACCTACAATAGTAGGACTCTTCTCATGTATCCTCCCAAATTACCAAAATGCTGAGCTCCACATTACTCCTAAATGCTCCTAAAAACGTTCCCTGGGACAGGTCACTGTGATTACTACGCTGTTCCCAGGGGACGCAGAACATTTGCCACCCATTAAACTTCTCATTGCCATCCAAATACTTGGTCCTCAATGGGACGTTTTGTGTTGGACGTGTCACTGTGAATAACGGGGGGATCACTTCTAGCTGCCGCTGTGATTTGGGCATGTTTGTCTTTCGAGGAGTCGGCACCCTATGGGCAAACCGCTGACCTAGCTGGTGTCTCAGTGTAGACTGATGATTACGCCCAGGCTGTTGGCCTGACCAAGGACACAATCATACCTCTGTATCATCAACACCCATTAGCCATAAACTGGGGATGTTGTCCAATACATGTAGGAATAGAAGGTGCCTGCTTTACTCCCGGATTATAAATGAATGAACCTTTTTCGGCAAAGGGTTGCCAAATCTGCACATAACGGAAGAGGCAAATAATGGCAACTCCGAGTTCTGTAAATATTTAATTTCCCTGTAATTCAGCTGAAAAGCTTACATGGATTTCTTACATAAATATATATATATATATATAGGCACATATATAACTGAATATTTTTTATAAATTATATTACTCCGTATTACCACGGGACGAATGTGACACACTGAGGGAAAAATACTGATGTACAGTATATTACTTATAACAGTTATTTATTTGTTCTATATGTAGGAAGTTAAAAATTAAAAAAAAAAAAAAAAAAATTTTGTTATTAAATAATAAACAGTTTTGCAAAACCTGCATCCAGACAGATCTGCACTGAACTTTTTATTACCTTGTAAATGTTAAACAGCATTTTTATTTAAACGCTCCAGAAAAAAAAATGTTTAATTGTATATTGATTACAAGCCAATCACATAATGCACTGTACTCCGGGGATCGAATGCGGCTGTTTCTATATTATATTGCGCTAGTATATATACGATCGCCTACAATTTCTGTATCATGGGGCATCCACTGAAAGGAACATTCTCTTTATTTAATTTGTTTGCAAATACCGACACATGGACATGAGCCCCAATCCTAGCTGCCCTCCCACAGGTACCAGGGTGTATAAGATAATATACTCCCTAACGTGTGATACAGATATCTGATGCAAATCTAATATCTGTTATCATTTACAGCAGGGAGTGCATTATTCATGATCATGCACAACTTTTCCTAATAAACAACCTAATATACAATATATATACTGTGTGTGTGTGTATATATATATATATATATATATATATTATATATATATATATATATATATATATATATATATAATACAGACTCAGGGGTGCAGTATTTGTGTCACCATACTGTTTGTCTGGATTAAAACAAACATAGTTATGCTTTAATATCACTATTGTACAGTAACAGAGAACAAGAAACAACCTCGCCCCCCATTCAGGGCACTACCTCACTTTTCAGCCCTAAGGGCAGCTAGTCTGCGCACAACCTCACACAAAGACTCGGCCCTTCCTGCTTCTTGCAGGTATGGCCAAAGTCCTTCTGGTCCCCTGGCTTGGCTGCTACAGCCTCTTCTAGGCTGTATAACGTGGTTACACCCATTTTTTAGACCTATTTGGGCAGATCCCACCATCCCAGCACAGATTCAGTGGCTCACCAACGCAACCTAGCTTCATTCTACCACATATGGGTCTCACCAGCTCACAACCCCTGGGGTGAGTGAATTGGGAAGAGGCATTTTCTTGGCAAAGTCCCTCTTCACTTTTTCTCATCAGGGCATTTTACCACATCCAAGAACAACATCCAGACTCTTCTGTCATCTGGGGGTCTCATTCTCCAAGTTCCTGTGTTTCTTCTTTTTCCTGAGCTAATGGAACTTTATATATTCATCTGAATCCTCCATCAGATGTTTCATTGTGCTTTCAAACTTAGCAACAATATTCTGCATTTTAACATATTCAGATAAAGGCTTTAATGTTTCTTTCTCTATTTCAAAACTTAAAATTCTTTCTCTTGAACCTCTACTGTAGCCCAACATTCTGTACAGCCCATTCATCTATTTTTGGCTATAGTTAAGAACCTACAATTTCCCCCACATCAGAAGGGAAGAGCTTAGGACCTTCGTCCTGCACCATTTTTGTGATGTCTGGAATTAAAGAAGCAACATCAGAGACCGTCCAGGAGGTCGAGATTTTGTAATTTCTCTTCATTTCTTTCAAACACAAACAAATTTATCTGTAGTAGAAGTTTCAACTTGGTTGCATAAAGTTTCTGTCTCATGTACAGGAGCATAACTCCTCCACACTTGATATGAACTTCCTGCAAGGTTTTGCTTTCATCTGCAGAGGCGTGTGACATGGTCAACTCCATGGTATTCTGACCATATGGAAGCATTAGAGTCTTATCCTGGGAAGCCATAGATATTTTGGAGTCTTCTGTATGTCTTGTACCTTTGCCTCATTGGACAGAAGATCACTATTTGTCTTTCTTAACTCCATATATCAGCTTTATTATTGGACTTGTAACCATCTGGGAGAGGTGCACACTTTTAGATTTAACAGGGAGCTAAAGGTTTCTGCAAGTCATTTAATTTTCTGTAACATATTCTTTTGGGGAGTTTTTCAGCTGTGACTCACTAATACTAAATGGATCACTCTTAATAACATGGGCAGACTCAAATTCCAGGGTGTAGTCCAACTTCTTTTCCTTTTCTGTTTTTTTTCCACTTCCAAGTAAGAGCTATTGTTTCAGTGCTTTCCAACTTGCTCTGAGTCTGCAGAAGATTGCTCTCCATATCTTAAAATTTACCAAGTCCCAACTTTTGTTCAGTTATTCCAGATTCCTTTCAGTTTACACTCAAGCTCTTTTTCTCTGGCACTCATTTCCACCTGGAGATTGTGCAACTGTTTCTGTGTACTTGACAGACATTTTTCAAGGTTTATATTCTCGCCTTGCAACTCCTCAGTCACACCACATACACATGGTAAAGTTCTTTCTCCAAAATTTCACTATGTTGTGCTGTTTAATGCAGAATTTCCTCTAGAAATAAATTTATTTCAGCAAGACACTGAAGTTGCTCAAGAAATAGCTAAGTTGGGCCGGAATGTTTATATTTGCTCTTCAAAACTTGCTTGAAAATGATCCCCATGTCTTTTATATCCCTGTTGCTCTCCCACTGAGCATAACTCTGCAGTATATAAATATATTCCTCTTTTTTTTCAAGAGCTTTCATGGAGATTCTCAGTTAAACAATTTCTCTCTCATTTACATTTTGAAAGTTTTGCTTGTGTGGACACACAGAGTATTTTTATTTCATTATCAGAGCTAAATCCACCACTTGTGTGCACCCTGCATCACTCTGAAATCATTTTACACATTTGTTTTAAATCTTCCACTTCTCGCTGAAGTACCACACACTTTTGCTGTGCTTCAACAATATCTTGCTCTTTCTCTGCAAGAAGCATCTCATTTTCATGCTGTTTTTTTGAGCATAGATTCTTTTAATACTTCAGCCTCCTCAAAAAGTTCAGACATGCCAATGTGAGGTCTGTCTCTTTAAGAGCTTTAATTTCCAACTTTATTTTTTTTATTCCTCTTGTCTATATTATATTTTTAAAGCAAATAATTAATTCTGTAACTTTTCAACAATTTGCTCATGCAACAGTTTCTTTTCAGCAGACCTTCACCTATCTGCTCCACCAGACACAACAGACTTTCACCTATCTGCTCCACCAGATACAACAGACTTTCACCTATCTGCTCCACCAGACACAACAGACTTTCACCTATCTGCTCCACCAGATACAACAGACTTTCACCTATCTGCTCCACCAGATACAACAGACTTTCACCTATCTGCTCCACCAGATACAACAGACTTTCACCTATCTGCTCCACCAGATACAACAGACTTTCATGCAAAACTTTATTCATATGATCAAATTTGTCCATGCTGACATGGCCATCTCCTGGTAGACCCAGCACCATACACTGACCACACACATGGTTAGTTTTACACTACTTTTGCATTTTAGATGTTTCTTTCTCTGGAACATCACTTTGCAACACAACATCTAGGAACTATTTATCCTCCTTTTCTAGTAACATGCTTCTTTTTATTCCCCATATTTATCTGCACACAGTATATACAGGAACAGCTTTTCTTATTTTACAGTATCATACTTTGCTTCCAAAGCTCTTCTCAACACAGCAAAGCACTTTATCTGACACTGCAGGTGTGGCACCACAACCAATTGCATGTATCACAGTAATGGGGCACATCCACTAGACGATCTACTCCTTGTCCAATCTCTAAATGATTTTCCCTTGATTTTTTCCCTTGAAATGTTATCTTTCAGTCTGAACGATTTGCAAACTATCTTTAATAGATCAAGTGAAATTGACCTGCATGTTCAGTCGACTGACGAGACGATCAAACGACCAGCGGGAGCACGCATCGTTGATCGTTAATGACCAAACACTGCACGATTTATAAATGATTTTTAAACAATTGAACGATAACGACGTCGTTATCGTTCAATCGCCTGCTAAAATCGTGTAGTGGATGCCCCCCTTGACTGTCCCTGTAATTGCCTCTGCATAGGTATCTTACTCTGCACCACGCCCAAATCTGATGAGGAAGATTAAAACTCTTGTTTTCTTCAGCAGAAATACACTTGTATTTTCCTCTATTAACCCCTTCTTTGTCTGCACACTGCTGTATCACTTCACAAACACTTGCTTTTATTTGCAGCAATTCCTGGGCAACTTTATACACCTTTTTATTTTTCTTCCTCTCCAAAGAAAAAATGTTTCCACTTCACACGTGATTTAACACACTTATTTTCTAGCAAATCCAGATATTTCCAGCCAATTCTCCACCATAATGTGACGTTCTGGGTTATTGTGCTCAGTAGAATGGTCAGTGGTGCAGGATTTGGGTGCACAAATAAGGGTCACCATTCCGCTTATCCAGGTTACAACAAACAAAATGGTGCTTTAATATTGTCAGCACACAGCAACAGAAAATAAATACAACCATTCAGGGCACTACCTCACTTCTTCAGCCCTAATTATCAAGGGCAGCTAGTCTGCGCACAACAACCTCACACAAAGTCTAAGTCCTGCCTGCTCATTGCCCCCTGGCTTAGTCACCACAGCCCCACCTGGGCTGTATTCTCTGGGCAGCAGATAGGTGTGGTCACACCCCTCTTGACAACTTTTTGCCCAATCCCACCATCACAGTACAGATTCAGTGGCCTACCAGCGCCACCTAGCTTCATTTGACCAATAAAGAGATACATTTAACACCTCTTACTTAGAAATGAGGCTTAGTAGGTAACTTTATCCATTCTTACAAGAACGTCTGCAGTTCTTAATTGCAAATACGTCCTTTCAAGAGCTAAGAAACTAACTGCAACTGGAAGGTACCAGTGACGTCATACAGCGTTTTAGAAAATTGCAGCCTGCAAGATTAAAGCAGACATTTAGGGGCTGCGGCAGAGCGGGTATGACGCCAGTTGGCGTGGAATATTTTGCGCACTTTCTCATTGTTCAAATCCTGAAAGGAATCAGACACAAATGCGGGAATATAGAATGGGATTAATTATGGAGGCAACGAGCTGTACGACCGGAAAGGGCAGCACGGGGTGTGAAGGGGCGTTCACGTAAATGTATCTTATTTAGGCTATAAAGTGGGCATATATATGCCTATTAGAGGGCGTATCTTCTGCACCTGCTACATGGAAAGGGCAGTTACACACTGACAATGATGACTTGTAGGGAAGTAGGCGCAGATCTGGATGCATCTCCAGATGTTTACGGCTCCGTATATGTATAAAAGACGCAATTTGTGCAACAACTAATTTTTTTTTAGTAATCTGCACCCATTGTGTTTCCACCTGTACATCTGCCCCTTAATGCTCAGCATCTAAACAGCGCAAAATATCTACTTCAACTCCATTCATAGATAACTTCTTACCATGGATGTGCTGAACCCCCAGCTAGTATAGATCTGTAATCGTCCACTGTTACCTTTGACTTTAGTCATTTAATGCCTTTAGCGAAACTGTATTGCTCACAAATAATCATCTTTTAGTCCACAGATTTCAAATGATACTAAAATAGGAGTTATTTAATCATATTAAAGTTATACTGACCACCCAGAGCTACGATACTGGTTGTTACTGGCACCTTTGTGCCCTTGTCACTTAGGGGGTCCCCTGAAAGCAGTTCCACAAAGGACATATGACTGGATAATAGGACACTTCTCAAAAATGTCCCTAAGTTTATTCATAGTTCTTCATTCACAGATCACAAAACATTAACGAGATTAAAGACAAAACATTGTCCTTAGAGAAGATGATGTTGAAGTAGAAGATATCCGGGTAAGGAGGATATAAGGAGGAAATAACATTGGCTGCATGGATACAGGGGCCAGGACAATGGCTGAGACCAAAAGCAGCCTCTCACTGCCAGGGGACCAGCAGGAAGGCACTCTGAATGACAGGTCAGATAATAGCCCCTTGGTGAGGTCCAGTCATGGCACTTTTAGTAAAGGGACAATTGCATTTGGCCCACAATTACATTAATAATAGAACCCGCATACAAGACACCCTAAAATGACTTTTATCTCTGCCACCCTGATGTCACAGGAATACTAGAGACCCCTTATGGAAATATTTACATCAACATTAAGATTTCAGTCATAATCGGATTCGTCCCCCTTACAAAGCCTGAACAACATCCCAAGTCCTAACTATGAAACTATTGTAGTGTAGAACCATCGTCAAGCCCCCAACACATGCTTCTTTGGGGTACGACTGAAGTTTCACGATCATTTTTTGCAAAGAGGTTTGAGAACCTGCTAATGTCTTAGAAGGGGTCTGCCTGACATATACATTAATGTACGTCGCCATAATGGTAGTGCCTTGGCTTATAGGTCCCACCCAGGTAAGCTCACTCACATCTGGTCAAATGGACAAACAGTAACGGAGAACAGAGAATCAACTAATGCCAGGAAAGGGTACAAAATAAATTCTATATTAAGGGGGAGATTTATCAAATCTTGAAGAAAGATCAAGTGTAGTAGTTGCCCATAGCAACCAATCAGCGCCTAACTGACATTTCACAGGCTGTTCGAGAAAAAGTCAGAAGCTGTTTGGTTGCTATGAGCAAATTCTCCACTTTATCTCTCTCCAAGATTTGATAAATCTCCCCCCTAAATGTTTCTCAGCAAAAGATGATGTTGAACATGTAACTATTTGCTCTTAGTACTGCAGTTATTTAATAGCGGATAACTAATATTTCATCCATTGCTCAATGGCATATTATTATTTTATACCTTGCACATTGTACATGATAATGAGTTTCTACAGTAAATACTTCTATAAAGCTCCATTTCCTTGTAATATCTGTAATAATTTATAAAGCAGAGTTTGCATAGGCCTTCATTCAGAGCCGTACGCTCTGAGCAGAGCGCACGCTCTGAATGAGGGCCGGGCTCCATGAAAATGGAGCGTCCTCCTGGACGCTCGTATAGCTGTGGGTCACCACCCACAGGCTATACGAGCGTGCATTGTGATGGCCGCGATGGTCGTGACCATCGCGACCATCGAAATTGCGAGCCGGAGCCTGCGGTTGAGGTTTTCAACCGCAAGCTCCGGAGTGATTTTGGCTCTATCAGAGCCAAAATCACTCCCACTGACATCACTAGTGATGTCAGTGGGCCGGCTTTTGACGGGAGGCGTTCCCGTGGGAACGCCCCCATCAGGGAGGCACGCCCACCAAAGGGGGCATGCTGTCAATCAACATTGACAGCACGCCCCCTTTGATCGGACACAAGGAGCGAAGGACTTTACTTCGCTCGTCGCGTCTGGCGCATGCGCACGACGGAGCTCCCTCCGTCGTGCGCATGCTCAGTCCATAACATCGACCCACTTGCGAGCGGACAGCCGCTCGCAAGTGGGTCTGAATCAGGCCCTTAGTTCCTTAATACTGAAGTCTATGGACACTAGTCACAACATCTGAACTTATCACTTCTATATCTATAAGAGCTCATTTGTCTATTATATAAACATATTGCGCTGCAGAATACATGGCAGTCTACACGTGAGCCCTGTTATCTGATGGCCATTATTCCTCCCCCTTAGCACAGAAAATGCTGAAGATTCATTTATCACCATTGTTTGGAAATAACTTGTGTCTGTGACTCAACTTTCCAACATGGCACAAACAAATCATTAATGTTTCTGGTCACCCTCCCCTGGGCTGCTGTGTATACAAGTAACAGAGTGTGGGATGTGTGTGTGTATCACCACATGGAGCCTGTGTCACCCACACAATGCCACAAAGTTGTGATGTTGTAGCTTTCCATGCAAAAGGAGGTTAAATTGCACTAATACACCCCCCCAGATATAATGACACTGACGCGTGGTTCCGCTACCATGGGTAACCGTTATGTAACCGCACAAAATGTATGTTTTACATGGAATGTTATAATGATGCGTAACTTTATGGAAAGGATCAATTTCTCTTAATGCCAGAAGTATTGACTCCAAAGCCTGTGTCCAATGCATAAAGTGTATTTTAGTTTACAGTACGAACTACGAAGTCTGGCAGCGAATTTAAGTTTCTTCCTGGAGCCACTAAAGTTTCTCCGCTGTATATATAACATGTTCCATATTCCTGCAGCAATAGATTATATGAAACCAAACTGCACAGGACTGTTTTAGCCTAGAGAGGCTCATTGCTCGGTCCTCGGTTTAGTACAGACTTGTCCCACTAGATGGGGCTATTTCTGTTTACTTCTGTGATTATGTACAGTATGTACATAAAGGCAGAACTGTTATTTTATAGACATTCATACAATTTTTGGGGGGGTCTGGGGGGTTATTTATTTAACATATTGTGAAGAGAACAAGCTGTATCTGCGTTTGGAGGCTGGCGTGGAGTTAACGCATGTACATCATAATGTATTTCATTTAAAAGAAAAAAAAAAGACAGACAAAACATTTCCCCAATTTACAACCACAGTGCGAGCTTCACTGAATTATTGTTTAAAAATAGTTGTTTTCACATTTATTATCAATACTATTATTTTGATACGTTTCCATACCAACTGTGTAATCAATAAAATAATTAAAGGGGAGCAAATAGTGTGTTATTTTCTTGGTAATAGACCTGTCAATGTGGTCATTTCATGGATATATGCAACAGTTTATTTATATGGTGTCACCAAATGCACGCAAGCAGGCGGCTTACTGTACAAATGACCAGCAAAGGGGAGACGACGGGGCCTAAGAAATCCTAGCGTCATATTCTCAATGTAATAATACAAATACAAAAAGAAATATACTGTACTTGTTTTAAAACTCCATGGAGAGCGGACAGTGATCACCCAGGACAGTGTGATGTACGGGGTGTGTCCTGCCACAAAAGGGCCTTTTTTTTGCACAATCTAATTTTGGCTGATTGTAGATGTCGTATATATATAGATGTCGTATATATAGCGCGCCATCTAAATCTTCTGCACCATATAGAGAAGTGCTACAGAAAGGGCAGACACAAGTCACGTAAACTAACATCGCACAAGAGACAACATGGTACAAGTAGTAAGACACAAGTCACATAAACTAACATCGCACAAGAGACAACATGGTACAAGTAGTAAGACACAAGTCACATAAACTAACATCGCACAAGAGACAACATGGTACAAGTAGTAAGACACAAGTCACGTAAACTAACATCGCACAAGAGACAACATGGTACAAGTAGTAAGACACAAGTCACGTAAACTAACATCGCACAAGAGACAACATGGTACAAGTAGTAAGACACAAGTCACGTAAACTAACATCGCACAAGAGACAACATGGTACAATTAGTAAGACACAAGTCACGTAAACTAACATCGCACAAGAGACAACATGGTACAAGTAGTAAGACACAAGTCACGTAAACTAACTTCGCACAAGAGACAACATGGTACAAGTAGTAAGATACAAGTCACATAAACTAACATCGCACAAGAGACAACATGGTACAAGTAGTAAGACACAAGTCACATAAACTAACATCGCACAAGAGACAACATGGTACAAGTAGTAAGACACAAGTCACATAAACTAACATCGCACAAGAGACAACATGGTACAAGTAGTAAGACACAAGTCACATAAACTAACATCGCACAAGAGACAACATGGTACAAGTAGTAAGACACAAGTCACATAAACTAACATCGCACAAGAGACAACATGGTACAAGTAGTAAGACACAAGTCACATAAACTAACATCGCACAAGAGACAACATGGTACAAGTAGTAAGACACAAGTCACATAAACTAACATCACACAAGAGACAACATGGTACAAGTAGTAAGACACAAGTCACATAAACTAACATCGCACAAGAGACAACATGGTACAAGTAGTAAGACACAAGTCACATAAACTAACATCGCACAAGAGACAACATGGTACAAGTAGTAAGACACAAGTCACATAAACTAACATCGCACAAGAGACAACATGGTACAAGTAGTAAGACACAAGTCACATAAACTAACATCGCACAAGAGACAACATGGTACAAGTAGTAAGACACAAGTCACATAAACTAACATAGCACAAGAGACAACATGGTACAAGTAGTAAGACACAAGTCACGTAAACTAACATCGCACAAGAGACAACATGGTACCAGTAGTAAGACACAAGTCACATAAACTAACATCGCACAAGAGACAACATGGTACAAGTAGTAAGACACAAGTCACATAAACTAACATCGCACAAGAGACAACATGGTACAAGTAGTAAGACACAAGTCACATAAACTAACATCGCACAAGAGATAACATGGTACAAGTAGTAAGACACAAGTCACGTAAACTAACATCGCACAAGAGACAACATGGTACAAGTAGTAAGACACAAGTCACATAAACTAACATCGCACAAGAGACAACATGGTACAAGTAGTAAGACACAAGTCACATAAACTAACATCGCACAAGAGACAACATGGTACAAGTAGTAAGACACAAGTCACATAAACTAACATCGCACAAGAGACAACATGGTACAAGTAGTAAGACACAAGTCACATAAACTAACATCGCACAAGAGACAACATGGTACAAGTAGTAAGACACAAGTCACATAAACTAACATCGCACAAGAGACAACATGGTACAAGTAGTAAGACACAAGTCACATAAGCTAACATCGCACAAGAGACAACATGGTACAAGTAGTAAGACACAAGTCACATAAACTAACATCGCACAAGAGACAACATGGTACAAGTAGTAAGACACAAGTCACATAAACTAACATTGCACAAGAGACAACATGGTACAAGTAGTAAGACACAAGTCACGTAAACTAACATCGCACAAGAGACAACATGGTACAAGTAGTAAGACACAAGTCACGTAAACTAACATCGCACAAGAGACAACATGGTACAAGTAGTAAGACACAAGTCACATAAACTAACATCGCACAAGAGACAACATGGTACAAGTAGTAAGACACAAGTCACATAAACTAACATCGCACAAGAGACAACATGGTACAAGTAGTAAGACACAAGTCACATAAACTAACATCGCACAAGAGACAACATGGTACAAGTAGTAAGACACAAGTCACATAAACTAACATCGCACAAGAGACAACATGGTACAAGTAGTAAGACACAAGTCACATAAGCTAACATCGCACAAGAGACAACATGGTACAAGTAGTAAGACACAAGTCACATAAACTAACATCGCACAAGAGACAACATGGTACAAGTAGTAAGACACAAGTCACATAAACTAACATCGCACAAGAGACAACATGGTACAAGTAGTAAGACACAAGTCACGTAAACTAACATCGCACAAGAGACAACATGGTACAAGTAGTAAGACACAAGTCACGTAAACTAACATCGCACAAGAGACAACATGGTACAAGTAGTAAGACACAAGTCACGTAAACTAACATCGCACAAGAGACAACATGGTACAAGTAGTAAGACACAAGTCACGTAAACTAACATCGCACAAGAGACAACATGGTACAAGTAGTAAGATACAAGTCACATAAACTAACATCGCACAAGAGACAACATGGTACAAGTAGTAAGACACAAGTCACATAAACTAACATCGCACAAGAGACAACATGGTACAAGTAGTAAGACACAAGTCACATAAACTAACATCGCACAAGAGACAACATGGTACAAGTAGTAAGACACAAGTCACATAAGCTAACGTCGCACAAGAGACAACATGGTACAAGTAGTAAGACACAAGTCACATAAACTAACATCGCACAAGAGACAACATGGTACAAGTAGTAAGACACAAGTCACATAAACTAACATCGCACAAGAGACAACATGGTACAAGTAGTAAGACACAAGTCACATAAACTAACATCGCACAAGAGACAACATGGTACAAGTAGTAAGATACAAGTCACATAAACTAACATCGCACAAGAGACAACATGGTACCAGTAATAAGACACAAGTCACATAAACTAACATCGCACAAGAGACAACATGGTACAAGTAGTAAGACACAAGTCACATAAACTAACATCGCACAAGAGACAACATGGTACAAGTAGTAAGACACAAGTCACATAAACTAACATCGCACAAGAGACAACATGGTACAAGTAGTAAGACACAAGTCACATAAACTAACATCGCACAAGAGACAACATGGTACCAGTAATAAGACACAAGTCACATAAACTAACATCGCACAAGAGACAACATGGTACCAGTAGTAAGACACAAGTCACGTAAACTAACATCGCACAAGAGACAACATGGTACCAGTAGTAAGACACAAGTCACATAAACTAACATCGCACAAGAGACAACATGGTACAAGTAGTAAGACACAAGTCACATAAACTAACATCGCACAAGAGACAACATGGTACAAGTAGTAAGACACAAGTCACATAAACTAACATCGCACAAGAGACAACATGGTACAAGTAGTAAGACACAAGTCACATAAACTAACATCGCACAAGAGACAACATGGTACAAGTAGTAAGACACAAGTCACATAAACTAACATCGCACAAGAGACAACATGGTACCAGTAGTAATACACAAGTGGGGGAAATGTGATGTGAGTAGTAATACAAATGGTTTATTACAAGGAGAAGCCTGGGAAGGAGAATGCTGGTAGCATTGTTGGGCGACGATATATCGGAGGATATAGAAGAAGGTAAAACATTGCGAAATATAGTGTCAGGAGGAGAGTAAAGCCGGGAGGGAAAGGCGAAGTAGCCGACCAGGACAGAAGAGAGATTGGGGAAGATAAGAGGAAGAAAGGCCCTGATTGTGAGAGCGGGAATGAGAGTGGGTGCCACATAGGGGGCAGTGCAATTATTTGTGATGTGCAGCCGCGCGCATAATGGGTAATTAGGGGAGAGCAACATATTTTACCGCTAAAATGTTCAGTGAGCGATGTGGCAGCCACATTCTGCCGTTACAAGTGTTCCTATGCCATTCTGACGTCATATCACCAGCATTGTACATAACTGAATCGTTAGAGGGTATGTAGCTGGAGAGTAGTGGGGTGAGCTTAGGTTTTAGGCTGTTAGGCTGTGGTGATGCTTTGGAGGCCGGGGGACACTCTGATAAAGCCAGGGAGTTTGAAATGTGTGGAGTCAGCATGGTTGAATTCTTGGGGTCCAATGGCTGACTGGAAAGGGTAGAAGCAAGTGTGGAGGTTTGGGGTATAAGGGGCAGGAGGAGAGGGATAAAGCTATAAAGGTGAGGTTGAATTGGAATCTGTAGGGGATAGGGAGCCAGTGGACGGATGGGCAGATAGGGAAGGCAGGTGCATAGTGTCAGGAGAGGAAGCATAAGAAGGATGCAATAGTGAAGGTGAGAGGTGATTACAGAGCGGATCAGTTTGTTGCCAGTGTTGATGGAGAGGAAGGGTCTAATTCTTTCTATATAGCAAAAATGGAAATGACAGGGGAGACGGACTGGATGTGGTAGAGATGGAGGACACCAGGATAATGCAGAAGCAGCGGACTTGAGGAACTGATCAGATTGTAGCATTGTCAACAGTGGTGGAGGCATGAGAGGGGGGGAAGACGAGGAGTTCAGTTTTGGAGATATTTGAGAAAGTGCTGAGACATCCAGGAGGGGATTGCAAAGAGACAGTTGGAAATCCAATGGAGGGAGAGGTCATGGAAGGAAGATGCAGAGTTGGGTCCTGTTGATGAACTGCAGACAGAAAGAACTGAGTGGTATCAAGTAAGGAGGTAAACGGGAAAGAGGTTTAGTAGGAGCTAAAGGTTTACCCATGAGAGGAAAGTAAGGGGTGAACGGTGCACAGTAGAAGGCGGTCCATGGTATCACAGAACTTATAGAGGTTGATAAAGTTACAGTAAGTGACCTTTGGATTTGCCAGAAAGGAGATAATTTGTGAATTTGGTCAGAGTAGTTTCTGTTGAATGGAGGAGACCAAAGCCAGTTTGGAGAGGTCAAAGAGGGAATGTGTAGATGAGCCGCTCAGGTATTTTGGATGTGAAAGGGAGGAGAGAGAGGAGTTTGGCAGTGAGACACGGCTGAGCATAGGATTTTTGAGAATAAGGGGGTGACAAAAAGTTGAGTTTGAAGAACAAGAAAAAATGCTGGTGGAGAGGTTAAAGTGGTGGAGACAGGTGTCTAGGAGATGGGTTGGAGGTGGTAAGAGAGAATAGAGTAGATGAGCCAGAGGATGAAAGTAGAGCATAGACTTTATCTTCCATGGTGGGATGGAAGAAGCACAAGGACGGGCCACTAGAAAGGGGGTGAAAGTTTAGGGGCAGGAATGGGCCTGAAAGCATCTCCAGCTTTGATGAATTGTGGAAGTGAAGAAGTGAATCGACGGCTATAAGAGTGGGAGAGAGGAAAAAAGGGGGGAGGAGGAAGTTTAAGGCTGGATGCCTGGGAGGAAATGAGAGACTTAAAGAAGGATTATTTAATGTTGGAGTAGGCAGATTTTCTTCTTTCGTGTTCAGCTGTGCAAGAACATTTTTACAGCAACTGGGTCTGTTTAGAGTTCCATGGTTGGGAGAGGTGGTCCATTGAAAAAGGCTAAAAGTGAGGAAGAAGGATTGGTGGTAGCAATATCCAAGGGTTCTCAATGAAGATATTGAAATTGTCCAGGATGAGAGTAAAGGAATCTCAGAGGACCGAAAGTGCAGAGACCAGGTACAAGTGGGAAGTGGGTCCCGCCAGGTGATATGATTTGAAGTGGACAAGGAAGAAGAGATGAATCGAGTGGATTTTAAAGAGTATGAAGAAGTTCCGGAGAGCATGCAGGGGGTGTCCAGTAGCCACTGACATGAATGGGCAGGCTGTGGGGGTGGAGGAGACTAGTTCAGGGGTTTTCGCCTTGACGATGGATATTACATAGACAAGTGCTTGCCTATGGGATTGTTTGGTGTGTTGTGCATTTTTTCGAGTGGTTCAGCACCTTTTTGCATTGGTGCACTCAGTCTGACTGTAGAGGTCATGGGATAGCGCATTACCTCAATGACTTCTTTTGCTCCTTCCTTCCCCAGGTGCATTCTGATCATTGTATGGTTTTGTTGCCTTTGAAGGACCTGTTTGTCACGTTTGGGGTACCCATCGCTGCAGACAAGACAGAGGGACAGACTTATTGTGTGTCCTACTTGGGTATTGAAATTGATACTCTGGAGGGATGTGTCACAAGCCAATGCTGGGCGGGGTGAACGCCGGACAAGCATTTGCTGAAGTCTCCTCCTTCCTCCTTAGGATCTGTGGTTAGCAGCATATTGTTTGCAGTTCCAGTCTTGGTTGCTGCTGGGCCTCTGCACTAATTACTGCCTGTCTGTGTGCACTATCAGGTGCACACTGATTGATTCTCCTGTCTGAACACAGCCCAGGTGCTCAATAATCTGTCATTAAGGAGACTTGCTCTGGTTGGGCCCTGTTTCTGTTATATTCCAGCCAGCCCTTCACTCCTTGCCGGTGATAGAGTTTCTCGTGCTTACGGTTTTTCCAGTCTCCTGTTTAGTCAGTTGGGTTCCTGAGCCAGTTTGCTGTGTCTGTTTGTTGCCGTTTGCTCCATCTAGGCGGCACAGTCTGCATTCCACCTCCTCGTGATGTTTGTGTCATCCAGGCGGCACGGTGCACTCCCTCCCTCCGAAGTGCCATATCCCTGTCAGGCGGCTTGTGTCAACTTGTCGACACTAGCTGTCTCCCTGCATCCAGTGCACTTACCAGTGCATCATGGCCAGTGTCAACCCGGCGACACTGGTCGCAACTCTGCGTCATCAGTGCGCAATTTGGTGCACCGTCGCCAGTGTCATCCCGGCGGCGCTGGTACTGTAGCTATTCAGTTACTGTATCTCGGCCCAAGGCCGCATCCTGTCAAAGTTTTCCTGCCCTCAAGGCAACAACTCAGCCCAGAGGCTGCTACCGGCCCAAAGGCCGCATCTCAACCTATAGGCCCACAGGTCTCATCCAGCCCAGAGGATGCTACCGGCCCAAAGGCCGCATCTCAACTATTAGGCCCACAGGCCTCATCCAGCCCATTGGCTGCAACTGGCCCAAAGGCCGCATCTCAACTATTAGGCCCAGCCCAAAGGCTGCTACCGGCCCAAAGGCCGCATCACTACTTACTGGACCACAGGCCCATCCAGCCCAGGGGCTGCTACCAGCCCAAAGGCTGCACCTCAAACTATTGGCTTTCAAGTCGTATTTGGAGCTAGCTTCTCCAGCCCTTCAGGCATCCACCCGTCCGCATCCAGCCAAAATATTTGAACACTCAAGGCTTAGCAGGACTATTCCTTTTGGCTACCACTGTGCCATAACATTATCACCGGCCATAAAATTATATGCCCCCAGGGGTTGACGTCTTATCATGGACCCCGGTCAAAACCCGGCTCAGATCCTGGCTGGTCAAATCCAGTTGTTGACTCAGAAGGTGCAGGAGCTGTCACTCCGTGTCGAGGAAACTCGTGGTGCCACTGCTTCCAGTATAGTAAAACCCAAATTGAACTTGCCTGACCAGTTTTCCGGCACCTGGAAAGATTTTTTGAATTTAAAGAAAGCTACAAGCTCTACTTTAAGCTCCGGCCCAGATTCTCGGGTTCTGAGACCCAGCAAGTTGGCATAATTATTTCTATCCTTCAGAGCGACCCGCAAACTTGGGCTTTCGGGCTTCCTTCATCCAGTCCAGCTTGCATTCTTCACGGCTCTTGGGGTACTCTACGATGACCCCGACAAGGCAGCCTTGGTAGAGGCAAGTCTCAGAGTAGAGCTGCGGAAGACTACAGCATGGAGTTCCGCAAGTGGGCTATTGATTCAGGTTGGAACGATCCAGCCTTGCGTAGTCAGGGTCTGATTCAGAGCCGGACGCCATTTGCGCTCACTCGTTCAGAAAAAGGGGGTGGCTATTTAAATTAACCATTCGCTCTTTGCGGTCTGTTGACGCCTCTAGGTCTGAACGAGCGAACAAAACATGCAGACTTTTTTTGTAAAAAACGCCCCCTGGCCGCTCGCATCATACGTCATGTCTGCTATTTATTAGATTAATCGAGTATATCGAATGGCGTCTGAACTGCTCGCTGTTCTTGTGGTTGGTTTTTCCTACCGCAATCATGCGAGCAGTTCTGGCTTAAAAACACCCAACTGACGTGGTCGATGACGCTGCTTTCTTAATTATGCACTCCCATTAAACGCCCGTTTTGACCGTTTGGCACGCCTGCGTTCGGATCACCACTCCCCGTTTTCAAGCACCTTCCCCTGTTACCACCCACAAACGCCTCATTCTGTCACTCAAAATAGCAGGCATTAGCTATATTGCGAGCACACGATTTCTGACCGCACTGACTGGTTCGCGCATGCGTACTGAAACCCATACGCATGCGCAGATGTGCGAACATCGCTCGGAACGAATGAGCGGCCGCTTACGAGCGGCTCTGAATGAGACCCTCAGTTCCGTTGGGGTCTATCTGATGAAATTAAGGATATCCTGGTCCAGTATCCTGACCCAAGTTCTCTGGACGACCTCGTGAGCTTGGTCATTCGTGTGGATCGTCGGCTCTGGGAGCGCAGATTGGAGAAAAAATTACCGTCTCAAGCCCCTCATTCTCCATTATGGACAGCTCCCTCCGACTCCTATGAACCCATGCAGCTGAGAGCGTTTTGCCTTCCTCCCGAGGAGAAACGTAGGAGGCGGTCGTTGGGTTTATGTCTTTACTGTGGAGGTAAAGGTAATGTGGCCCAACTTTGCCCTTTCAAGTCGGGAAAAGGCAAGGTTTAGGTGAACTTGGGGAGATTCATCTAGGCCTTGCATCTGTCTCCCCGGAAAATTAATTCCTTATCCAAGCAGTCATTCACCTGTCCAACACACAGGTCTCCGTCCCAGCATTTATCGACAGTGGTGTGGTGGATAATTTTATGGACTTGTCATTCTTCCAAACCCTGGGCCTGATTCCGCTGTCATTATCAACTCCTGTGTCAGTGATTGGGCTAGATGGAACCAGTCTTTCTAAAGCTCCGATGCTTTCAAGGACTCCCCTTTTGCAGCTGTCGGTTTGAGCTCTACATCATGAAAAACTTTAATTTCTGCTCCTGCAGTGTCCTTTGGGGCCGGAGGTCTTGGGGTTGCCCTGGTTGAAGAAGCATAACCCTGTGATCCAGTGGCAGACCGGTGAAATCCTGGAATGGGGTACATCATGCTTCTCCCAATGTCTGTCTCGGCCTATCCGACTGATTGCTGCCGCCGCTCCATCTATTCTGGCCCCATATCAGGACCTTGCCGAAGTGTTTTGTAAAAAAAAAAAAGGCGATGTCCTGCCTCCTCACTGTTCCTACGACTGCGCCATCGATTTGTTGCCAGGTGCGGCTGGTCAGACGTGACTTACATGCTGTGTGACTGGCCGATGTGCGTCGATGTTACCGATGTTGTACGTCGTCCTACGGATATGAGAAGGCAGCAGTGGCGTCCCTATGGCCGTTTGTGCTTTGGAAGACATTAGTATATTTTAGCATCTGCGATCCATGAGAGAATGGGGGTGCGATTGCATTAGCGCAAATCTCGGAATCAGGCCGTCAGTCAGGTCATAAGGATATGCATTCTTGTTAATAAATTAAATAATAATTGTAAATCCAAGGGTGTGTGTGAGGGAGAGGGTATCGGGGAGCTGGGGTGGAATCGTAACGTCTTGCCTAGGAAGCCTAGAGACCTTGCACCACCACTGAGTACTGTCCCTCATCACAGAAATATTCCATAGACAAAAAAACCTTACGGTTTCACATGTCCCATAAAGACATGATCTGAAATTTCACAAAACCTATTGAATTTCTGCCACTCAAACGAAAAAAAGCAATGACCTCAGTTGCATAGACTGCATGTGTGTATTCCAATGAGCACACAATTCTGTGAATTAGCAGCTCCACCATTTTGTGAGTGACAGCAATCTCTGTGAGAGTGCTGAATCTGCAGTTAACAACATACCATATCTGTGTTATATAGATAATAAGAATAAGACCTTACCTTGGTTATCTCTATTTCTACGAAGTCCATAGGGATCCACAGGAGACCTTGAGGTATAGGTTGATGACGTCAGTCGGGCACCTCATAGTTAAATTTGTGCTCCCAGGATGCACCGGGCCCCTCTCCTATACCCCGCCCCCAAGCCAAGGCACCTCAGTTTTGTAACAAGCCAATGGCCAGAGTTGGAGAAGAGAGAAGGAAGAAATTCTGGAACACACAAGTATCACAATCTCACATACAGAAGGAGACAGAAAGACTGGTGACCAGAACACAGCCCGTCTGCAGCACAGGTGCGACAGGGTGGGAGTCCTGTGGATCCCTATGGACTTCATAGAAATAGAGATAACCAAGGTAAGGTCTTACCATATCTCTTATTTTCTACTGCAGCGTCCATAGGGCTCCACAGGAGACCTTGGGGATGTCAAAGCAGTCTCCTTAAGGGTGGGGACGCTCCTGTGCAGAAAGGAGAATCTGCCGCCCGAAGGAAGCATCCTGAGAGGCAAAGGTATCGAATGCATAATACCTTAGGAATGTATGGACAGTAGACCAAGTGGCCACCTTACACAGTTGAACCGCAGAGACGCCACGGCGAGCTGCCCATGAGGGACCTTCAGACCGAGCTTTGACAGAGACGGTACAGGAAGGCCCTCATAAACGTAAGCCTCTGATATTTCCAGGCGAATCCAGCCTGCCATCCTTTCTTTCGGAAACCATAGAGGACAAACAACGTGTCAGACGTCCGAAATGAGTTGGTACGGTCCACATAAGTTTTTAAAGCACGTACCACATCCAGGGAGGCCTCACCAGCTGAGAGGTCTGGGGAGTTAAAGGCTGGCACTACAATTTCCTCATTAATGTGGACGCTTGATACCACCTTAGGCAGGGAACCGAGGCGAGTACGAAGAACCGCCCTGTCTCTATGAAAAATCAGAAAAGGAGGGCGACATGAAAGAGCCCCCAAATCTGACACCCTTCTGGCTGATGCAATGGCCAGAAGAAACACAGTTTTAATTGTAAGCCATTTTAAATCCACTGAGCCCAGTGGTTCAAATAGCGGTCCTTGCAGAGCCCTAAGGACCACAGTCAAATACCAAGGAGCCACCGGTGGGATAAAGGGAGGCTGGATGCGAAGCACACCTTGCATAAAAGTGTGTACATCCGGAAGAAGAGCAATCCTACAGTGAAACAGTACTGACAGGGCAGAAATCTGCACCTTCAGAGAAGCAAGGCGAAGACTGTGATCCAAGCCTGCTTGTAGGAATGCCAAAATCCTGGATAATCCAAATGTCTGAGGATTATAACCTCTGGGGCAACACCATTCAAAAACGGTGTGCCACACTCTGTGATAAACTCTCGCCGAAGCAGGCTTGCGAGCTCTGAGCATGGTGTTCACCACCGAGCTGGAAAAACCCCTGGAACTCAAGAAGGCAGTCTCAAGAGCCACGCCGTCAAAGACAGATGACTCAGGTCCGGGTAGAGGCAAGGACCTTGTGACAACAGGTCCGGACGTTGAGGCAACAGCATCGGAGTGTCTATGGATAGACTGAAGATCTGCGTACCAGTGACGTCTGGGCCACGCTGGAGCTGGCAGCAGTAGCACACCTCCTTCTTGTTTGAACTTCCTGATCACCCGAGGCAGAAGGGAGAACGGAAGGAACAGGTACACGAACTGGAAGGTCCATTTGACTGACAGAGAATCTACCAGCAGAGCCCCCACGTCTCTTGTCCTTGAACCATACCTTGGCAACTTGTGGTTGTGCCGAGATGCCATTAGATCCACTTCGGGAAGGACCCATTTGTTCACCAGAAGCTGAAATACTTCCTGGTGAAGTGACCATTCCCCTGGGTGTACATCGTGACAGCTTAGGAAGTCCGCTTCCCAGTTCAGTGCTCCCGGGATAAACACCGCTGATATGGCTGGGACATTTTCCTCCACCCAGGTCAGAATGCGGGACACTTCCCTTAGTGCCGCCTGACTTAGAGTACCTCCTTGGCGGTTTATGTAGGCCACTGTGGTGGCGTTGTCTGACTGGACTTGCATGGGTTTTCCGTGAAGTATGAGCCTTGCTTGCTGAAGAGCCCTCAGAACCGCCCTGAGTTCCAATATGTTTATTGGAAGCATGGACTCCTCTATTGTCCACCTTCCCTGGAAGAGGTGTGAACCAGTCACTGCACCCCACCCCCGGGGACAGGCATCCGTTGTCAGAAGGACCCACTCCGGGATCCAAACGGGGCGGCCCTTGGTAAGGTGACTTGTGTGGAGCCACCAAGTCAGAGACAGATGTACCTCCAGAGACAGTACCAATATCTGGGTTCATATCCGGCGTGGAGATCCGTCCCATCTGGAAAGGATCGGTGTCTGTAGAGGCCAGGAATGAAACTGGCCATTCTCCACCATGTTGAATGTCGACACCATGGAGCCCAGTAACCGCATTGCCGAGTGAATCTACATCCAGCGACAGTGCAGGCAGCTGCGAACCCACTGCTGCAATGTGGTTATCTTGTCCCTGGTCAAGAAAATCCTCTGTTGTTGAGAATCCAACAATGCCCCTAGATGTAGCATCCTCTGTGAGGGCATCAGCGGGGACTTCTTCCAGTTAATTAACCAACCGTGGCTTTGTAGCACTGTTATTGTCAGCTGTAGATGCTGAAGTACTTCCGGAGACCTGGCTAGTAATAGTAGGTCGTCCAGGTAGGGCAACAGACGGACCCCCTGCAGCCGCAGTTGGGCCGCCATCACCGCCATAAGTTTGGTGAACACCCTGGGTGCCGTGGACAGTCCAAACGGTAGGGCCTGAAACTGGAAGTGTTGTTGCAACACTGCGAACCTGAGGTACCTCTGGTGAGCCAAAGCTATCGGGGCATCATGAATATCCAGAGACACCATAAAATCCCCAGTTTCCATAGCCAGTATAATTGACCGCAGGGTTTCCATTTTGAACCGAGGCACTTGGAGAAACTTGTTTAGGGACTTGAGGTTTAGGATAGCCTGTATGTACCATTCGGTTTTGGAAGCAAAAAGAGAGTGGAACAATAGCCCATTCCCCTCTGGGGAGTAGGTACCGGAACTATAACTCCCTGTAGGAGCATAGATCGTATAACTTTCTGCAGTTCCAATGCCTTTTCCTGATCCATCTGAAGTCCCATAGGGAAGAATTGATGAGGAGGTCTGTGTTGGAAGGAAAGGGCGTACCCTTGAGAGACCACTTCTCTTACCCAAGTGTCTGTTGTGGTATGACACCAACACTGGGCGAACTGAAGAAGTCAGCCTCCCACCTTGGGGTACCCCAAGGAGAGGCCCGCCCCGTCAGGCTGAGGGTTTAGCGTCGGGATTGGCAGCTGGGCGCCAGGTACTCCAAGCCTGCTTCTTGGGCTTTGTGACCTTCTTAGCTCCTGACGGTCTGGGAAAGGACTGAACCTTGGCCTTACCCTGAGGACGGAAAGTCCGAAAACACTGAGGGCCTGATTCAGACCCGGACGGTATCTGCAGTCCGTTCGCAATTGCCGATGGTTGCTAATCTGCGCATGCATATGCATCGCAGTGCGCGTGCGCAAACTACACACTGCGTTTGCAGATCCCTCGCTCGCACAGCACAGCCAGCCCAGCAGAGTGAGTGACAGGAGAGGCCGTTTGTGGGTGGTGACAGGGGCAGTCCAGTAAAAACGTGGGGTTGGAGATGCGAATGCAGGCGTGCCCGAGTGTTTCAACGCCGTTTTAGAGGCGTGCATAATTAACAGGCAGCGTCATAGTACACTTCACCAGTCATTTTTTTCCTCGCAATGCTTGCAGTAAAAAAAAAAGCTACCACAAGCGCTGCGTTCACATCCGATAGTGGTCGATGTACCAATGTTTTCACAAACTTCCACGAGATGACGTGGGGCAGTGGGCGTCTCTGCATTCGCTAAGGGGAGTCTGCATACATAGAGCGAACGCTCATACAGATACGATGGGCGTGCTCATGCCTTGGCGAGCGATCGCACCCCGCCGCGTCACTTTCAAATATTTGCATACGCATCATGCGAGCGTACGCTCATAGCGACCGGGTCTGAATCAGGCCCTGAGTTCCAGATCCCGACGGCATTGGGGCCGAGGGTAAGCAGGCAGACTTGGCATCAGTCAAAGTGTCCACGATTTTGACCAAATCTGGCCCAAATAAGACCTGGCCATTAAAGGGTAGACTTTGTAACCCTTTCTTGGACTCAGCATCTGCCCTCCAAGATCGCAACCAAAGAGAACGTCTAGCTGACACCGCAGCGGATGAAATGCGAGATGTTAGGAGACTAACATCCAAAGCGGCCTCATTCACATATGTAGCCGAGTCTCTGAGGTAACCTACCAGTTCAATTTGTTCACCGGTAGCCTCCACTGGCAAGGACGCTTCCAAGGCATTTGCCCAACGTTCCATGGCTCTGGCCACCCAGCATATAGCCATAGCTGGCCTAGCGACCCCCCCTGAGAGGGAATAAATGGACTTTAGGCACACCTCCGCTTTTCTGTCCATAACATCCCTTAATGATGACATGGACGGCATAGGAAGTGTCGCACTTTTGACAAGGCGTGTAATATGAGAATCCACCTGAGGAGCAGTTTCCCATTTAGAGAAATACTTCTCCTCAAACGGATAAGTGGCCTCCAACCTTTTCTGCGGTTGAAATCTCCTGCTTGGAGTTTTCCAGGCTTCCTCCAAGTGTTCAACTGGCCGATCCGACAGAGGAACTTTTAACCTCTTTAAAGAAAGCATGTTTGGATTTGGCTGCTGGGGTATCCTCATCCCCAGTATCCAAGGCCACGCGGACTGCACGAATTAGGCCGTGTACATACATTTTGGACTTAGGCTCCGCCTCCTTTTGATGGGGGTCTGTATCGGACAAGTCCTGAATTACCCCATCATCAGTCGACACATCATCTTGACAGTACGTGGACTGGGACGACAGCACCTCCTTCCTAGCAGGGCGCTGAAAAGACTCCCCCTGTAACACCTCCGTCAGGTTTTGCACCGTATTGGAGAGAGTATTAACCCAAACAGGTTCAGGTGACGCCTGGTAGGGAGTAGGTTGTAAGGGCGCATTATGAGCCACAACCAACTGTCGGGGAAACCCCTGTGACGTAGATGGCATAGCTACCTGCGGAGCGTACCCAATTGTGGGGTCACTGGAGGTGCAGCAAGCCGACTCATCAGGGTAGATAGTGCTTGTGCAAAACAAGCCCAGGGTGGCTCTTGAGAAGAGCTGGGCCCAACAGGTAAACCTGCATTTTTGGTACACAGGGTACACAATCCTCCCACAATAATCTCTCCCTCCTTTAATCCAGCCAAACACCTGTTGCAGGACTGTGTGAGAGGGATATCAGCCTGTCCAGACTCACTTCCAGACATAATGGGGTAGATGTATTATAGCGGCACTTACCGTGCCGCTATAACGCTTCCCGCTTTGCCTCTTTACCGAAGCGAAGCAGGAAGCACTACCGATGAGATGTTTATACATGTTTATAGTGCAGGAAGCACTACCGATGAGATGTTTATACATGTTTATAGTGCAGGAAGCACTACCGATGAGATGTTTATAAAACTTTATACATGTTTATAGTGCAGGAAGCACTACCGATGAGATGTTTATACATGTTTATAGTGCAGGAAGCACTACCGATGAGATGTTTATACATGTTTATAGTGCAGGAAGCACTACCGATGAGATGTTTATACATGTTTATAGTGCAGGAAGCACTACCGATGAGATGTTTATACATGTTTATAGTGCAGGAAGCACTACCGATGAGATGTTTATAGTTATACATGTTTATAGTGCAGGAAGCACTACCGATGAGATGTTTATACATGTTTATAGTGCAGGAAGCACTACCGATGAGATGTTTATACATGTTTATAGTGCAGGAAGCACTACCGATGAGATGTTTATACATGTTTATAGTGCAGGAAGCTCTACCGATGAGATGTTTATACATGTTTATAGTGCAGGAAGCACTACCGATGAGATGTTTATACATGTTTATAGTGCAGGAAGCACTACCGATGAGATGTTTATACATGTTTATAGTGCAGGAAGCACTACCGATGAGATGTTTATACATGTTTATAGTGCAGGAAGCACTACCGATGAGATGTTTATAAAACTTTATACATGTTTATAGTGCAGGAAGCACTACCGATGAGATGTTTATACATGTTTATAGTGCAGGAAGCACTACCGAAGCACTACCCCCTCCGGCGCTACCCGCTAGCGACAGCAGCGCATCAGCCTAGTGCTGATGCGCTGTGTCTCTGTCCCGGCCGGCTCCACTGAGCATGTGCGGGATCTCGCAAGTATCGCGAGATCCCCGCGTGGAGCCGGCAGCCGCCGCAGCAGGGACAGCGCTGTCCCTGCTGTGGGGATAGGCTAGCGCCAGGCTGTAGCTGACGATAACGACAGCTACAGCCGGACGAACGGTCATGCGGTATGACCGTTCGTACATGGCACTGACGCTCGGCGCTGCTATCTTGTCATTTACCTCCCAGACCCCCGATCATACATCGGGGAGAAGCTGATACCGCTTCTGGGCTTCGTACATCTCCCCCAATGAATGTATGTGTCACACTCCTCAGCTCAACTGAACTGTGAAATAAACTAACCCCTGAGCAGCACTGTCACCGCAAGGGCTAGTGACAGAGAAAGTACAGGGATAGTTAAAATGGCTGACAGAGAAAAGAGTTATACAGTCAGACAGCGCTAGCAACAGACACATACAATGCCAGGAAAACCTGCACTATGCTGCACTATTATCAACTAACTAGACCTTGTGTCTAGTAGGAATAGTGCTACACCGACCTGCTTAGAGGAGAGGTATGTAGAGGGACCCAGGCTCCGCAGTTCCCGGTGAGACCAGCATTTTTAGCACATAAAATGGCCGCCGGAGGACTCATAGAGAGCTGCCTGCAACCGCCAGACCACTGTGGAAAGGCACGCAGTGCAGCGAGGGAGGGGCCGGCTGTGCCATACAGGGAAGGCCCGCTCCCCTGGCGTGCTATTAACCCCAGGGATACCACAACGTCCGCACGTTGTGGCCCCCTTTCCCTGGTGGTCTAGTGACAGAGCAGTCGCCATGCCTGGTGATGTCTATGCGTTCCAGACTTCAGGCTGTAATTGCCTGCAAAGGATTTGCAACAAAGTATTAAAAAGTGAAAGTTACATTTAGGATTGTTTAGTTTGTCCCATTACTTTTGGCCCCTTAAAAAGTGGGAGGCACATATAGAAACCGTTGTAATTCCTACACCGTTCCCCTGATTTGGATGTAATTACCCTCAAAAGAAATCTGAAAGTCTGCAGGTAAAGCACATCTTGTTTGTTTCATTTCAAAGCCATTGTGGTGGTGAATAGAGGCCAAAATATGAAAATTCTGTCAATGTCCCAATATTTATGCACCTGACTGTATATAGATATATAATGCACAGGGTGAGGGAATAATCATATAATGAGGGAGGGTATAATGTATATAGATATATAACGCACAGGGTGAGGGTATAATGTATATAGGGAGGGTATAATGTATATAGATATATAACGTACAGGGTGAGGGTATAATATAATGAGGGAGGGTATAATGTATATAGATATATAACGTACAGGGTGAGGGTATAATATAATGAGGGAGGGTATAATGTATATAGATATATAACGTACAGGGTGAGGGTATAATATAATGAGGGAGGGTATAATGTATATAGATATATAACGCACAGGATGAGGGTATAATGTATATAGATATATAACGCACAGGGTGAGGGTATAATATAATGAGGAGGGTATAATGTGTATAGATATATAATTCACAGGGTGAGGGTATAATAATATAATGAGGGAGGGTATAATGTATATATAGATATATAATGTACAGGGTGAGGGTATAATAATATAATGAGGGAGGGTATAATGTATATATAGATTTATAATGTACAGGGTGAGGGTATAATAATATAATGAGGGAGGGTATCATATATATAGATATATAACGTACAGGGTATAATAATATAATGAGGGACGGTATAATGTATTATACATAGATATATAATGTACAGGGTGAGGGTATAATCATATGAGGGAGGGTATAATGTATATGTAGATATATAATGTACAGGGTGAGGGTATAATAATATAATGAGGGAGGGTATAATGTATATATAGATATATAATGTACAGGGTGAGGGTATAATATTAATAATATAATGAGGGAGGGTATAATGTATATATAGATATATAATGTACAGGGTGAGGGTATAATAATATAATGAGGGAGGGTATCATATATATAGATATATAACGTACAGGGTATAATAATATAATGAGGGAGGGTATCATGACAGGAGGGGGAGGGGACGCGAAGCTGTGGGGAGGAGGAGGTATGAGGTACTATGAGCCGCCGAGGCCTCCGTACTGACTGACCGACCCCGTGTGAGGGGGGAGGAGGGGGAGATGGTGTCCAAGGTGAGTGTGAGAGAACTACTGCTCCCAGCATGTCCGTCTGTATTATATATGAGTAACGGGGTGCGGTGTCCGTGCTGTGCAGTATTGGGGAGCAGCCCCCCGGTGCCGTTACCCGCCCCCCCCCATACTGTGACCCCGGCGCCATGTTACACCCAGAGAGTGACAGCTGGGGCGGGGTACAGGACCCCCCATATCCCCTCACCTGTATTATGGGGGCCGGTGCAGGTATTAGGGGGAGGTGTGAGGGTGCAGGTATGGGGGGGAGGTGTGAGGGTGCAGGTATTAGGGGGAGGTGTGAGGGTGCAGGTATTAGGGGGAGGTGTGAGGGTGCAGGTATGGGGGGGAGGTGTGAGGGTGCAGGTATGAGGGGGAGGTGTGAGGGTGCAGGTATGAGGGGGAGGTGTGAGGGTGCAGGTATGAGGGGGAGGTGTGAGGGTGCAGGTATGGGGGGGAGGTGTGAGGGTGCAGATATAAGGGGGAGGTGTGAGGGTGCAGGTATTAGGGGGAGGTGTGAGGGTGCAGGTATGAGGGGGAGGTGTGAGGGTGCAGGTATGAGGGGGAGGTGTGAGGGTGCAGATATAAGGGGGAGGTGTGAGGGTGCAGGTATTAGGGGGAGGTGTGAGGGTGCAGGTATTAGGGGGAGGTGTGAGGGTGCAGGTATTAGGGGGAGGTGTGAGGGTGCAGGTATGAGGGGGAGGTGTGAGGGTGCAGGTATTAGGGGGAGGTGTGAGGGTGCAGGTATGAGGGGGAGGTGTGAGGGTGCAGGTTTTAGGGGGAGGTGTGAGGGTGCAGGTATGAGGGGGAGGTGTGAGGGTGCAGATATAAGGGGGAGGTGTGAGGGTGCAGGTATGAGGGGGAGGTGTGAGGGTGCAGGTATGGGGGGGAGGTGTGAGGGTGCAGGTATGGGGGGGAGGTGTGAGGGTGCAGGTATGAGGGGGAGGTGTGAGGGTGCAGGTATTAGGGGGAGGTGTGAGGGTGCAGGTATGAGGGGGAGGTGTGAGGGTGCAGGTATGAGGGGGAGGTGTGAGGGTGCAGGTATGAGGGGGAGGTGTGAGGGTGCAGATATAAGGGGGAGGTGTGAGGGTGCAGGTATGGGGGGGAGGTGTGAGGGTGCAGGTATGGGGGGGAGGTGTGAGGGTGCAGGTATGGGGGGGAGGTGTGAGGGTGCAGGTATGAGGGGGAGGTGTGAGGGTGCAGGTATGAGGGGGAGGTGTGAGGGTGCAGGTATGGGGGGGAGGTGTGAGGGTGCAGGTATGGGGGGGAGGTGTGAGGGTGCAGGTATGGGGGGGAGGTGTGAGGGTGCAGGTATGGGGGGGAGGTGTGAGGGTGCAGGTATGGGGGGGAGGTGTGAGGGTGCAGGTATGAGGGGGAGGTGTGAGGGTGCAGGTATGAGGGGGAGGTGTGAGGGTGCAGGTATTAGGGGGAGGTGTGAGGGTGCAGGTATTAGGGGGAGGTGTGAGGGTGCAGGTATGGGGGGGAGGTGTGAGGGTGCAGGTATGGGGGGGAGGTGTGAGGGTGCAGGTATGGGGGGGAGGTGTGAGGGTGCAGGTATGGGGGGGAGGTGTGAGGGTGCAGGTATGGGGGGGAGGTGTGAGGGTGCAGGTATTAGGGGGAGGTGTGAGGGTGCAGGTATGGGGGGGAGGTGTGAGGGTGCAGGTATGGGGGGGAGGTGTGAGGGTGCAGGTATTAGGGGGAGGTGTGAGGGTGCAGGTATGGGGGGGAGGTGTGAGGGTGCAGGTATGGGGGGGAGGTGTGAGGGTGCAGGTATTAGGGGGAGGTGTGAGGGTGCAGGTATTAGGGGGAGGTGTGAGGGTGCAGGTATTAGGGGGAGGTGTGAGGGTGCAGGTATGAGGGGGAGGTGTGAGGGTGCAGATATAAGGGGGAGGTGTGAGGGTGCAGGTATGGGGGGGGAGGTGTGAGGGTGCAGGTATGGGGGGGAGGTGTGAGGGTGCAGGTATGGGGGGGAGGTGTGAGGGTGCAGGTATGAGGGGGAGGTGTGAGGGTGCAGGTATGAGGGGGAGGTGTGAGGGTGCAGGTATGGGGGGGAGGTGTGAGGGTGCAGGTATGGGGGGGAGGTGTGAGGGTGCAGGTATGGGGGGGAGGTGTGAGGGTGCAGGTATGGGGGGGAGGTGTGAGGGTGCAGGTATGAGGGGGAGGTGTGAGGGTGCAGGTATGAGGGGGAGGTGTGAGGGTGCAGGTATTAGGGGGAGGTGTGAGGGTGCAGGTATGGGGGGGAGGTGTGAGGGTGCAGGTATGGGGGGGAGGTGTGAGGGTGCAGGTATGGGGGGGAGGTGTGAGGGTGCAGGTATTAGGGGGAGGTGTGAGGGTGCAGGTATTAGGGGGAGGTGTGAGGGTGCAGGTATTAGGGGGAGGTGTGAGGGTGCAGGTATGGGGGGGAGGTGTGAGGGTGCAGGTATAAGGGGGAGGTGTGAGGGTGCAGGTATAAGGGGGAGGTGTGAGGGTGCAGGTATTGGGGGGGAGGTGTGAGGGTGCAGGTATTGGGGGGAGGTGTGAGGGTGCAGGTATTGGGGGGGAGGTGTGAGGGTGCAGGTATTAGGGGGAGGTGTGAGGGTGCAGGTATGGAGGGGAGAGTGAGGGTATTAGGGGGAGGTGTGAGGGTGCAGGTATTAGGGGGAGGTGTGAGGGTGCAGGTATGGGGGGGAGGTGTGAGGGTGCAGGTATGGGGGGGAGGTGTGAGGGTGCAGGTATTAGGGGAAGGTGTGAGGGTGCAGGTATAAGGGGGAGGTGTGAGGGTGCAGGTATAAGGGGGAGGTGTGAGGGTGCAGGTATAAGGGGGAGGTGTGAGGGTGCAGGTATAAGGGGGAGGTGTGAGGGTGCAAGTATAAGGGGGAGGTGTGAGGGTGCAGGTATGGGGGGGAGGTGTGAGGGTGCAGGTATGGGGGGGAGGTGTGAGGGTGCAGGTATTAGGGGGAGGTGTGAGGGTGCAGGTATAAGGGGGAGGTGTGAGGGTGCAGGTATGGGGGGGAGGTGTGAGGGTGCAGGTATGGGGGGGAGGTGTGAGGGTGCAGGTATTAGGGGGAGGTGTGAGGGTGCAGGTATAAGGGGGAGGTGTGAGGGTGCAGGTATGGAGGGGAGGTGTGAGGGTGCGGGTATGGAGGGCAGGTGTGAGGGTGCGGGTATGGAGGGCAGGTGTGAGGGTGCGGGTATGGAGGGCAGGTGTGAGGGTGCGGGTATGTGGGGGAGGTGTGAGGGGCTGGTATGGGGGGGGGAGGTGTGAGGGTGCGGGTATGGAGGGGAGGGGGAGATGTGAGGGTGCGGGTATGGAGGGGAGGAGGAGATGTGAGGGTGCAGGTATAGAGGGGAGGGGGAAGGTGTGCGGGTATGGAGGGGAGAGCGTGCCGGTATGGAGGGGAGGGGTGAGGGTGCAGGTATAGAGGCAGGGGGAAGGTGTGAGGGTGTGGGTATGGAGGGGGGAGAGTGCAGGTATGGAAGGGAGGGCAGGAGGAGGTGTGAGGTTGCAGGTATAGAGGGGACAGGTGAACACAGATGTTGGTTGCAGACCTGAGGGGAATTATATAGGTAGAAATCCTCCCTCGCACCGCAGAGCTATTACCTCCTGTGATTACCCGCACAGTGCGCAGCAGCACATCGCACAAGGTTCTGACAATACCTTGCACCTAATTGAATCTCCACCGAAGTTTGTAAAATCTCCTTTATGGTGGATACTAATGAGCAGACACTGGATCCTGTCCCTGCCTTCTACACTGCAGGTGCCCACACACATACCGACTTTTCATCCAATTTGGCCGTTTTCGACGAATCGTGACGACAGATCATGTAAAAAATGGCCAAATCGTGAGTTTCTACTCTTGATCACGATGCCGATGCGCGTCCCCGCTCATCGTACATCGCATCTTCAGATCTGACGTGCTGTAGGGCAGATTAGCCAATCTGGGATACAATGCATTGGCTGCACGATAGATCTTAACTCAGATTGGACATTTTTAACTCCAAATCGTGACCACGACTGCCGGGGAGCTGCCGGGGGAGAGTTCAGGTGAAATCGTGTACATTGGCTGATTGGGAGCAAGTCGGTATGTGTGGGGGCACCTTGAGTGCTGCCTGCAGCCTCCTATACACAACATATGATTCAGACCAGTTTTGTTCTTACCAGTCTCTTAATTCCATCAGATCTTTAAGCTGGCAGCGGTGCCAGCCGGACTGGCCCTCACTTCCTATGGGTTGTATGCTGTGTCTGACAGGGAGCCTAAAGGAAATTGCCTTACTCCTCATCAGGTAATCATATAGATCAGCCTCCTCCTGTCAGTGTGCTAATGCCAGCATTACATGTCACTACTACATATCTGTTTAATACATAAGGTTATAAAATAATTATTTGCCCTGGATAAGGGCATTCTGAGCTCCAATTAAATTATTTTGGAGGGGTTATATTTATATAATTCTGCAATAAATGTAGATATTGGCAGTAGGAGCTATATAAACATTGCTCCTGAGTATTGTTACCGCAGGTTACATCATCTATGTCTCTTTCAGTTGTCCATATACTCGGTTCCTCCCCGAAAATCTAAATACATTGAAGAGCAGCCAGGCCGACTGCAGTGTGTCTTTACTGCCGTGCGCAAAGCCGTCCTGCCCGCGGTGACTTGGTGTAAGGTGAGTATGGAGCCAGCACGTCCCTCTCACCTCCTACTAACCTTAAAGGGGTCCTTCAGCTAATCTTCCATTGGCCAGGTGTCTATGCTGGAGCTTGTGTAAGAGCCTGCGGCGGCCGGGGGCACCTCCATATTGCTCCGGATCGCATGGGACTGGACGGGTGAGTTATGATATTTATCATACATAGCCTGCAGGCAGAACAGCACCTACGGAATAACATTGTTCAGCTACAGAACCCCCTTATATGACATAGGGCCATATTCCATTTGGGAGCGAAAAGTCCGTGCTGGACTTTTTCGCTCCACATCGCAGGTTTTCCGGGGATAAAGTATCGAGCACGTGTTCGCTTTATCCCCATATTCCATTAGAAATCAACGAAAACGGGAGCCAGGGAAAGGTAAGTATCGGCAAAAAATTTTCGGGAAATATTCCAGGGACCCCCCTGAAGATGTCTAGACATGGGGGATCACTATGGGTACCCCCATTTTTACCTGCTGAAGGAAGTCGAGGTTTCTAATAGCCGCGGCAGGTGCATATTTGCGGCTATGAAGAAGGGGTGAAGAATAGCACTTAGCAATAGTTATTTTTTCCAGCAAAAAAATCTATCAAATTTGGGGTACATGAAAATGGGGGTAAGCATTTTTTTTTTTAAGTCCCTAAAATGATTTTTAAAATTCAGCAAAATGCACCTGCCGCTATCACCCGCAATGAAGAAAATCCTCTGAATTTAATTTGGCTATCTTAGAAGTGTGTTCCCTATTTTTTAATTTTTTTTACCCCCAAAATTAAAGTACATTTTTTTGGGGAGTCCCTTTATTTTTTAAATACTTTTTATGACAGTTTGTTTTTAAATGCCATTCCCAGGGGTGCAGTCTGTTTTTTTTTTAATTAAGTCTGCACCCCCTAAACCCCAATTCTGCACTTTTTTTCGTCACCTATTTCAGTTTTGAAAAGTTTATCCCCGTTTTTTTTTTCAGACTTTTTGAACCTGCGAAAAGTCTTTGAAATTGAAGACGGGGATAATTTTAATAGGCGAAAATGACGTCATCGGCGGTAAATTATAACCAGTTCCGACATTTCGCTCCAAATTGAATATGGTCCTGATTGCCCATTTATACCTGATTTGTTTTCAGTGTCACGGTGCCCTTTAGCTCCAGCCCAGCAGGACGCTGGGACTCGGCAAACTTACTGTATTCCCTGAGGGTGGTTTCACATTATGAACAAATGGCCTTGGAAACCTACCGACATGTTATGGGGCTGATGGGGGCGCACCTAGCAAGTGGGCGTAAGATACACCAAAGGAAAGTGCTGATAAATAGAACTTTCTCTCGCCCCCATATGCTGCAATGACGTCGTGTTCCACTCGGCAGAGGTTCGCACCAGGTGCGTCACAGCCACTTCCCGTCCTGTTGTAAACTATTTCCTATAAGTGCAACAAACACTTTGCTTATTAGGTATCATTTAAACCTCTGTAATGCAGCGTACACACGGTCAGATAACCTATTGTACGATTCTATTGTTAAAATCTGACAGTTTCTGTCCCCTGCGAATGACCAAACGATAGTCGATGCGGCACGAATGGTCGCTATCGACCATAGTCCGTGCATGCAGGCCAACCTGGTCGATAACGACCAGATTAGCCTGTTTACTATAGGGTCCCGCGATCGTTAATCACGGGTCGTTAGAGGGTTAATGCATGTGTTGGATCCCTGACCGCCCGCATAGGATACAGCTTTATACGTCTCCTTCCAAGTCTGCAGGTGCTCACATTTGTGCAAACATTTATATGAAATATTCTCTATAACTAACAGAGAGCTATAACGTATTGGTTGCATACAGTGTAAGTTTGTGGTATGTGTAGTTAGTGCCTGAGCATCTTTCTGAGTCTCTGCTCATCTGTCTCCCAGTGTTGGTGGGTAGGGACAGAACAACCTGTAGCCAAACCATTATGCAATGTTCACAGCAGCACAGTGTATATCAGGAGATGAGTGTGCTGATCGTGTCTGAGTCCATGTCCTGACCACTTGTGTCATTGTGTTACTGGTGACGGGGGCAGTGACGAGATGTGAGGAGGGGGGAATGGAGGCAGCAGAGAATTATATAGTGGGAGGAGCAGGGTCCCCCAGCAGCACAGAGTATATCAGGAGATGAGTGATGTGTTAGTGAGGACAGGGCTGTATGTGACAGGGGCAGTGACATGATGTGAGGAGGGGAATGGAGGCAGCAGGAAGTCACAGACTGAGAGTTATATAGTGGGAGGAGCAGGGTCCCCCAGCAGCACAGAGTATATCAGGAGATGAGTGATGTGTTAGTGAGGACAGGGCTGCATGTGACAGGGACAGTGACATGATGTGAGGAGGGGATTGGAGGCAGCAGGAAGTCACAGACTGAGAGTTATATAGTGGGAGGAGCAGGGTCCCCCAGCAGCACAGAGTATATCAGGAGATGAGTGATGTGTTAGTGAGGACAGGGCTGCATGTGACAGGGACAGTGACATGATGTGAGGAGGGGATTGGAGGCAGCAGGAAGCCACAGACAGAGTTATATAGTGGGAGGAGCAGGGTTGAGTTATTTTTTATCCAAATTGTATTGCCGGTGTTATTTCATTATTAAATATAAACTTTTTTGATCCCCTTTTATTTAGTATGCCTGTGATTCCATCAAGAATGGAGTGGAGGATACATTCCAGTTTGGGAAAGGTGAGTGTTATAATGTGTGCTTGTAGTATTATAAATACCTTGATTTGTCCCTCCTCACATTGGTCCTGATCTATCACCAGACAGGTGACCTGTCAGATTGGGTTATTTCCCCCTCCAAGGTCCAACCTGAGAGAGGATTATTTTGTTTTGTGGATTATCCTGAAATTGGATAAATGTTTATACTTTCTACATGAAGGTTCCCAGACTCTGTATTAATTACACTGAACCTCCTAAATGAGTGTGCGGTCACCATTAGCTCCTGTATGTCAGTGCGCTTTGTTTTTCTCATTCAGACAGTTACGTTTATCTGAAGAATCCACCCCCAGAGTTCCTGCCCAGAGTGGCCATTATATCGGTCAGTGGACTAGCAGGCCTGGTGCTGGCCAGGAAAGGTGAGTTATGGTCTGTAGGGAAATGACACCGTATCTAACACAGAAGTTGCTTTCCTTATATCCTACATATGTCCTGGGGAGGAGTGGGCCCATCGCAGACATATAGGTAGTATGGGGAAACAGTCTACGTTACTGTGGCGGCCTATTAAATAGTCCCACGGGTTACATAAACCATCCGAGGGACAGTGCTTGTTGCGTCTCTTGCGTCATCCTTGGCCTCATCGTACATCAGGTTTTTTATTTTCAGTGATCAGAGCGCATGAATGCGTCACTATTTCTCCATCGTACCAAAAAGAATGATCTAGTCCTCACGAGGGCCAAAGTTACATTGATTTTATCTCCTGCAACAAATGTTACTTGACTTTTGTTTTTTGTTCATTATTATTTTTGAATATTTTTTTTTTTTTATATATTGAAACAATGGGCGTACAAATAACAGGCAAATGTGCAATGATTGCCATAGAGCTAAATAAGTTCGACATGATGATGGGACATTATAAATGACATCATGACACAATGTGCTTACAATAGTGAAACATAGTAGCGATATATAAAAACGTCCCACAACAGTAAGTCTCAACAGAGACACGAAAAGACACAATGAAAATAAAATGTGCTCATGGTTACGCAACGGCAAAAATCAAAGAAAAAAAAAGCAGTACGCCCAGGAAAAAAAATGGGGGGTATCCTGTAATGGGGATGGGGGGGAATACAGTGATGCAGACATTGAGACTGCATTTAGTCATAGAGTTATCAGATTTGTCATTATTTAACAAAGCAAAACAAAATTGCCGTGTGCAAGAAAGTAAGCCCACCTTTTGCTGTGGTTACTCTGAGCCAGGTGCTGCTATCTGAGTCACTTCATCATTCCATCATTAGGAATTTTATCACCTTGATATAGAAGCAGAACCTCTGACATTCAGGGTAAACCAGGAGAGCGCCTCTTATCTCCTAAATAAAGGTTTTGGTCCTGCAGTATCTGATCAGAATACAACACAAGAACATGAGTATAACGTATCTACACAAGAACCTATTCCAGCTATCTGACCGTTATTGGTACGGGTGGAAATTTAGGGTGGTTTTGCAGCTACACGGCCATTGAGTCCACTGTGAACTGCTTCATTATACCAGAATATCCTAGTGGAAAATGTGAGTCCACCTGTTTGTCTATTTAGGACAATGATCCTAAGCACATATACAGTACAAATATACAGCTGGCTGACAGACAAATAAAATAATCCTTCTGTAACGGCCAAGTACAGACCTCATTCCTATGGAGATGCTGTGATGGGACCTTCAGAGAAAAGTGTATAAAGAAGTGTCCTCACACATCAATGGACTGAAAGAGTGCTGGAGGGATGCGTGGGGCAGAATTCTGTAAATACAGAGGAAGAGATCGGTATACCCATGCAGGGAATAATTATGTCTAGCTATTAAATAGGCTTATTTTTTGTTGAATAAATAAGTAATACCTATTATATTTTATCTGTCACATAAGGATTAGGTTTATCAAATTCCAGGACTCGGTGAGGGATAGATTGTTATTTATAGCATGAAATATTTTAGGGACTTCTAGGGGATATGTCCGATGAATGTATGGATTCTGCAGATTGAGCATGGAGATTAATGTGTTTCTGCTGTTCCATCTTTGTTTTCTAGGTTCTAGACTGAAGAAAGTAATGTACCCATTGGGTCTGACAGCATTAGGGGCATCCGTTTGTTACCCGGCACAAACTGTCATTTTTGCAAAGGTACAAAGCTTCTGTCAGTCACTCTGCCAGGAATTTGTAAATAAAAACGTTATGGCCTCCAGGTTGCCAAAAGTGCTGATGTTTTTGGGATTCAGCCGTGGTGTTTAAAGCGGTGAGTTTTGTAAAGGCAAAATCAGGTTGGTTTTGTCCTTAAAAATATTGCCACTTTATCGTGCAAGAAAAAACAAAAAACAAAACCAAAGTCGCTATTGATTAATAAATAAATAAGTGGTTAATGGTTGCAGGGCTCAGCAGCTGTTTAACTTGACCTCTGTGTGGTTTACACTAATTGGAGTAGCAAAAAAATAGATATAAACAGCGCTTAGAGTCTACAAATAAAAAGCTTCTAAAGGTCCTATTTCCCCTATTATCAGGAGTAATGCTGGGTACACACCACCAGATATATCACCCGTTCCATTGAATGGGCAATATATATGTAGACCATCGCCGGGTGCGTACAGATATGTCTGTGAATGACATTGTTCAGACATCGGACCTGCTCTGCAGCACAGCCGATGCTGATCTATCTCGCAGGTATATTGGCACATCCGGGTGTGTGTACGGGCGACTCGCCATCCGCCCATACACTTGCTGCAGGGACCGCTGGGGACTGACACCAATTGGGCAGGAAAATTTAAATGCCTGCCCAGTTGTGATGTCAGCGCAGACACATCGAGCGGCCGATTGGTAAGTGTGTATAGCTTACCAATCTGCTGCTCTGTCTGCAGATCCCTGGTTCGGCAGATATGATGCCCAGGTGTGTACCCACCTTAAGGCACTAAAATTGATTGTACTGACACAATGTATCATAGGACTGTAATAAAATGTCCTCCTCCTGTTGTCAGGAGATCAGGGCTGAGAGTTAGTATGAAGATCAGGCTGTCCCGTGAAATCTTTGTTTTTAGGCATATAAAATAACTAATCAACGTGAATGGAGAAATCTTGTGTGTGTCAGGAAATGCTCTCTCCTTAATTAGGACAATAAATGGATGTGTTTTCGGTAACTAAGGACTTGTATGGATAAGTACAGTAGGGTGAAGAAAATCGCCTCCATAAAGGATCTCCCTGAAGTCCTTACTCCATTCTTGTCTGTTCCACAGTGTTGTCACCGAATCCAGTTGCTGTCCTTAATTAGATGGAGATTTGCTGCCATGTAAAAAAAAAACTCCAGTGTCCCTGGGTGTAGCTGGAGAGAGGTAAAGGTGTGCCCTGCCAGGATATGTCCCTGGGTGTAGCTGGTGAGGGGTAAAGGTGTGCCCTGCCAGGATATGTCCCTGGGTGTAGCTGGAGAGAGGTAAAGGTGTGCCCTGCCAGGATATGTCCCTGGGTGTAGCTGGAGAGTGGTAAAGGTGTGCCCTGCCTGGATATCTCCCTGGGTGTAGCTGGAGAGTGGTAAAGGTGTGCCCTGCCGGGATATGTCCCTGGGTGTAGCTGGTGAGTGGTAAAGGTGTGCCCTGCCAGGATATGTCCCTGGATGTAGCTGGAGAGAGGTAAAGGTGTGCCCTGCCGGGATATGTCCCTGGGTGTAGCTGGTGAGAGGTAAAGGTGTGCCCTGCCAGGATATGTCCCTGGGTGTAGCTGGAGAGAGGTAAAGGTGTGCCCTGCCGGGATATGTCCCTGGGTGTAGCTGGTGAGAGGTAAAGGTGTGCCCTGCCAGGATATGTCCCTGGGTGTAGCTGGAGAGCGGTAAAGGTGTGCCCTGCCGGGATATGTCCCTTGGTGTAGCTGGAGAGAGGTAAAGGTGTGCCCTGCCGGGATATGTCCCTGGGTGTAGCTGGAGAGAGGTAAAGGTGTGCCCTGCCAGGATATGTCTCTGGGTGTAGCTGGAGAGAGGTAAAGGTGTGCCCTGCCGGGATATGTCCCTGGGTGTAGCTGGTGAGAGGTAAAGGTGTGCCCTGCCAGGATATGTCCCTGGGTGTAGCTGGAGAGAGGTAAAGGTGTGCCCTGCCGGGATATGTCCCTGGGTGTAGCTGGTGAGAGGTAAAGGTGTGCCCTGCCAGGATATGTCCCTGGGTGTAGCTGGAGAGAGGTAAAGGTGTGCCCTGCCGGGATATGTCCCTTGGTGTAGCTGGAGAGAGGTAAAGGTGTGCCCTGCCGGGATATGTCCCTGGGTGTAGCTGGAGAGAGGTAAAGGTGTGCCCTGCCAGGATATGTCTCTGGGTGGTCAGCAAATTACCATGTAAGGGGCAGAGCTGACTTTTTCTTCCCCTGTCATGGCATGCCGGGAAGGAAGGCGCGGCTGAATATCCACTCTGCGCCCGATGTGTAAATAAATGTGGCGCTCCGACGGTAGATTGTCACTCCGTTAGTAAGTCCAATGCAGAGAGGAAGTGTAGAGGCGTTTCGTCATGCCCACATGACTTTATCAATGGTAATTCTCCTCATAGTGGTCTCTTGTATACCTGATGGGTAAAGATACCTCGCACCTGAGATGTAATTAAATTATTCACCATTTCCTTTGTCCATGTTATTTAAACCTACATTTGTATTTATTGGAAACATCTTGCTGCTAAATCACAGAAACGTCAGCACTTGTGGCATACTGGAGGCTATGTGATTGGTCCTTTATCAGTTTATAATCTCTTATAATTTGGGATTTTATAATTAATGACCTCATTAATCATACTTTGAATGTATTTTTTTGGAAACTATCCCACAATAGTGCTCAGCAGTTCCTTTCATGTACTGTGCACCTTATGTAATGTGTGCAGGATCCTGAACGCTTCCTGACTGACACATGTTCATCTCCGTCCTAATTCCTCAGGTAACAGGTAAGAAGTTGTACAGCACAAGTCATTGGACGTACGATGCAGTTAGATCTCTCTGGAAAGAAAAACCACAGACACAGAAAGAAGACAGGAGCCCGACCCCAGCAGCTGACGATCAGGTATTTCCAGTACATTATCCACATTGTATTAATTCATAGGAACCAGACATGGTCTCCTTACATACAGACGCACAGCACACACAGCGCGCTTAGTGAGTATGTAGGCGGCGTTTACCATAGAGGCCGGTGATCTGTATAGTTACAGCCATTATAGTTATCTGCACCTGAGGTAACACAGAATTGTCACCTGAGTGTGCCAGACCCCAGATTATAGATTATTCTATGGCGGAGCAGCTGGTACAACAATACATTACACTGACTGTCTGCATAATGATAGGGATTAATCTAGCGCTGCCCTGTATGATGATCCCCAACTTTCCATGGCAGCTGTGCTGCTTGGCTCCAGGCATCCTGTAGTGAATAGGCCCATATTTAGGGGCGAGATGGGCAGCAGTTTGTATTCTGTGTTTAATGAAATAATGATAAACCTAACAGGAGGCTGTGAGAGAAGAGGATGACCGCGAAGCTTCAGCTGGGAGGACAGCGACAGGACAGAGTGTCACAGAACCGTCCCTGTCTCCTGAGTCTGCTCATTCACTATGCGTGAGCTCAGCAGAGCAGATTACTGAAAGCGTCTCTGCAGGTAAATATAACGGTAGACGGAGATCTCCCTCCGCTGCGCAGCGGCTGCAGTAACCCCTCTGTCCAGCAGATGGAGACTCTGCAATTTTCCTTGTGTCCCACATTTGCTATATTATTCTGGCTCGGGATTTGTTCTGGGTGTCTCTATGTAGCCGAGTGATGGGTAGAGGCCAGTCGGAGGCATAGAAAGAGGAATAAGTAGCAGGAGATGGATAGAGGTGGCATGGTATAGGTCATTGGTTAGTTCTGGAGGTCGTATCTCCAGAAGGACTTGAATAAATGTAAAGTTGTGCAAAGAAGGGCAACTAAAACCGTGCAAGTCCCACATCTCCGAACTTACCGGGACAGACTAAAGGACCTCAACACACACAGGTTGCAGTAGGCAGAGGGGGTATAAGATGGAAGCCCCCAAGGGTTTTATCAAGGCATAAGAGGGCACATGCACCCGCACTGTATAGGGAAATTCATGGAAGAATGAAGAGAGGCGGAACAGCCATTCAGCAGAGGAGCTAGAGGCAAATGCAATAGGGGATTGGAGTCATGTTTGTGACAGACAGAGGTATCCTAAACCTGATCAGTGTAAAGGATCACATACGGTCTAAAGATTGAGGAATAAATTTGGTCAGAGAGGAGGAACCGCGTGTAGGGAAGCCAATCCCGATCCGTGGGATCCCGGGAATTAGTCTCAAAAACACCGGGATTTTAATCCTGGGATTAGTCACCTTAGAAAATGTGTCAGACGGAAATTCTATCGGACACATCTTTTAAATTTCACGAAGAGCTGGATTAGCGACAAGATGCCCACCTGACGCCACCGGGCCCTTCTCAGATCTGGTGTAAAAGCTGCATGTGTGAGCACAGCAGCGGGCACCGTGCTTCAGAGGCGCCCGATAATTTGCCAGATGCTCCTGGTACTTCTAGCGGCATTTCCACTGACAGGAGCCGGAGACAAGTGACCTCTCTGTGCGGCTTTCACAGGAAGAGTGGGAGCGCAGCATCGGGCACCCGGCGGGATGGTCGCGTGGCTGAGGAGCGCATGAGAGAGACAGGAAAGAGACCTGCATGGGGGGGGGGAGAGATCTGAGGGAGGGGAGGGAGAGCTGTGCGAGAGGGGGGGGGTGGGGAAGAGATCTGTGCGAGGGGAGGGGGTGGGGGGGAGAGCTGTGATGGGGGGAGATCTGTGAGGGAGGGAGAGCTCTGGGGGGGGAGGGAGAGCTCTGGGGGGGGAGGGAGAGCTCTGGGGGGGGAGGGAGAGCTCTGTGAGGGAGGGAGAGCTCTGGGGGGGAGGGAGAGCTCTGGGGGGGAGGGAGAGATCTGTGAGGGAGGGAGAGATCTGTGAGGGAGGGAGAGCTCTGGGGGGGGGAGAGATCTGGGGGGGGTTACAAAGCTGGGGCGGGGTTACAAAGCTGGGGCGGGGTTACAAAGCTGGGGCGGGGTTACAAAGCTGGGGCGGGATTGGCTCCCTAGCCGCGATGGTTCTTGTTGTTTGTCACAAACTAAAGGGAAATTTGCTCCATCTGTGAATCCAGTTGGATTCATGACTGCAGCCAACACAAATTTTGCTAGGAGGAAATAATTAGCCCCCAAATTACTGGCTGTGCTAGACACATAAGGTAATTACCCCTGACGAGGTTACTTCATTATGTTGCCGTCCATGTTTTCCTTGTGGGATGTTGGTGTTTCCCCCACACGCTCTGCATTTCTCCATATTGGGCTCCTGGCCCTTATAATAGGTCTCATCATGCGTCTGGTTCTGAGCTCAGAGAATAGAAAATGAAAGCTGTAACTTTGCACCTGGAACAAAGCATCCTGCAAGGGGGCAAATACACGTATCATGTGCATGCAGGGTTACTACTGGCCCACAAATGCTGGCTAGCTTTATTCCCACAGTGCACATTACATGTGAGTTTGGCTCCCCCCGCCCTGCGCACGTCTTACACCTGCCCCCCCGCAGTGCAGAATGCTTTTACCAATGTGCAACGTTACTGGCTTTCTTTTATTTGTTCCCAACTCAGAATTAGCCCCCATATGGTTATTATAAGGACCAGCTTATAGTGTAGTTTGCTGCATCTGACTCCTCAATTTGCCCTTTAAGCACATTCGAGAATTTGCCAGGGACTGAGTGCTGCAGATATAACCGTGTGCTATGTGTGTGTGGGAGAGGACAGAGTGCTGCAGATATGACCGTGTGCTGTGTGTGTGGGAGAGGACAGAGTGCTGCAGATATGACCGTGTGCTATGTGTGTGTGGGAGAGGACAGAGTGCTGCAGATATGACCGTCTGCTATGTGTGTGTGGGAGAGGACTGAGTGCTGCAGATATGACCGTGTGCTATGTGTGTGGGAGAGGACAGAGTGCTGCAGATATGACCTATGACCATGTGCTATGTGTGTGGGAGAGGACAGAGTGCTGCAGATATGACCGTGTGCTATGTGTGTGTGGGAGAGGACAGAGTGCTGCAGATATGACCGTGTGCTGTGTGTGTGGGAGAGGACAGAGTGCTGCAGATATGACCGTGTGCTGTGTGTGTGGGAGAGGACTGAGTGCTGCAGATATGACCGTGTGCTATGTGTGTGGGAGAGGACTGAGTGCTGCAGATATGACCGTGTGCTATGTGTGTGGGAGAGGACTGAGTGCTGCAGATATGACCGTGTGCTGTGTGTGTGGGAGAGGACTGAGTGCTGCAGATATGACCGTGTGCTATGTGTGTGGGAGAGGACAGAGTGCTGCAGATATGACCGTGTGCTATGTGTGTGGGAGAGGACTGAGCGCTGCAGATATGACCGTGTGCTATGTGTGTGTGGGAGAGGACTGAGTGCTGCAGATATGACCGTGTGCTATGTGTGTGGGAGAGGACTGAGTGCTGCAGATATGACCGTGTGCTATGTGTGTGTGGGAGAGGACAGAGTGCTGCAGATATGACCGTGTGCTATGTGTGTGGGAGAGGACTGAGTGCTGCAGATATGACCGTGTGCTATGTGTGTGTGGGAGAGGACAGAGCGCTGCAGATATGACCGTGTGCTGTGTGTGTGGGAGAGGACAGAGCGCTGCAGATATGACCGTGTGCTATATGTGTGCGGGAGAGGACTGAGTGCTGCAGATATGACCGTGTGCTATATGTGTGCGGGAGAGGACTGAGTGCTGCAGATATGACCGTGTGCTATGTGTGTGGGAGAGGACAGAGAGCTGCAGATATGACCATGTGCTATGTGTGTGTGGGAGAGGACAGAGTGCTGCAGATATGACCGTGTGCTATGTGTGTGTGTGGGAGAGGACTGAGTGCTGCAGATATGACCGTGTGCTATGCGCGTGTGCTATATGTGAAGACAGAGTGCTGCATATATGACCGTGTGCTATGTGTGTGGGAGAGGACTGAGTGCTGCAGATATGACCGTGTGCTGTGTGTGTGGGAGAGGACTGAGTGCTGCAGATATGACCGTGTGCTATGTGTGTGGGAGAGGACTGAGTGCTGCAGATATGACCGTGTGCTATGTGTGTGGGTGAGGACAGAGTGCTGCAGATATGACCGTGTGCTATGTGTGTGTGGGAGAGGACTGAGTGCTGCAGATATGACCGTGTGCTGTGTGTGCGGGAGAGGACTGAGTGCTGCAGATATGACCGTGTGCTATGTGTGTGTGGGAGAGGACTGAGTGCTGCAGATATGACCGTGTGCTATGTGTGTGGGAGAGGACAGAGTGCTGCAGATATGACCGTGTGCTGTGTGTGTGGGAGAGGACTGAGTGCTGCAGATATGACCGTGTGCTATGTGTGTGGGAGAGGACTGAGTGCTGCAGATATGACCGTGTGCTATGTGTGTGTGGGAGAGGACTGAGTGCTATGTGTGTGGGAGAGGACAGAGTGCTGCAGATATGACCGTGTGCTATGTGTGTGGGAGAGGACTGAGTGCTGCAGATATGACCGTGTGCTATGTGTGTGTGGGAGAGGACAGAGTGCTGCAGATATGACCGTGTGCTGTGTGTGTGGGAGAGGACTGAGTGCTGCAGATATGACCGTGTGCTATGTGTGTGTGGGAGAGGACTGAGTGCTGCAGATATGACCGTGTGCTATGTGTGTGGGAGAGGACTGAGTGCTGCAGATATGACCGTGTGCTATGTGTGTGGGAGAGGACAGAGTGCTGCAGATATGACCGTGTGCTATGTGTGTGGGAGAGGACAGAGTGCTGCAGATATGACCGTGTGCTATGTGTGTGGGAGAGGACAGAGTGCTGCAGATATGACCTATGACCGTGTGCTATGTGTGTGGGAGAGGACAGAGTGCTGCAGATATGACCGTGTGCTATGTGTGTGGGAGAGGACAGAGTGCTGCAGATATGACCGTGTGCTATGTGTGTGGGAGAGGACTGAGTGCTGCAGATATGACCGTGTGCTATGTGTGTGTAGGAGAGGACAGAGTGCTGCAGACATGACCGTGTGCTATGTGTGATGACTGAGTGCTGCAGATATGGCCGTGTGCTGTGTGTGTGGGAGAGGACTGAGTGCTGCAGATATGTCCGTGTGCTATGTGTGTGGGAGAGGACTGAGTGCTGCAGATATGACCGTGTGCTATGTGTGTGTGGGAGAGGACTGAGTGCTATGTGTGTGGGAGAGGACAGAGTGCTGCAGATATGACCGTGTGCTATGTGTGTGGGAGAGGACTGAGTGCTGCAGATATGGCCGTGTGCTGTGTGTGTGTGGGAGAGGACTGAGTGCTGCAGATATGTCCGTGTGCTATGTGTGTGGGAGAGGACTGAGTGCTGCAGATATGACCGTGTGCTATGTGTGTGGGAGAGGACAGAGTGCTGCAGATATGACCATGTGCTATGTGTGTGCGGGAGAGGACTGAGTGCTGCAGATATGACCGTGTGCTATGTGTGTGGGAGAGGACTGAGTGCTGCAGATATGACCGTGTGCTATGTGTGTGTGGGAGAGGACTGAGTGCTGCAGATATGACCGTGTGCTATGTGTGTGGGAGAGGACAGAGTGCTGCAGATATGACCGTGTGCTGTGTGTGTGGGAGAGGACTGAGTGCTGCAGATATGACCGTGTGCTATGTGTGTGGGAGAGGACTGAGTGCTGCAGATATGACCGTGTGCTATGTGTGTGGGAGAGGACTGAGTGCTGCAGATATGACCGTGTGCTATGTGTGTGGGAGAGGACAGAGTGCTGCAGATATGACCGTGTGCTATGTGTGTGTGAGAGGACAGAGTGCTGCAGATATGACCGTGTGCTATGTGTGTGGGAGAGGACTGAGTGCTGCAGATATGACCGTGTGCTATGTGTGTGGGAGAGGACAGAGTGCTGCAGATATGACCATGTGCTATGTGTGTGCGGGAGAGGACTGAGTGCTATGTGTGTGGGAGAGGACAGAGTGTTGCAGATATGACCATGTCCTATATGTGCGGGAGAGGACAGAGTGCTGCAGATATGACCGTGTGCTGTGTCTGTGGGAGAGGACAGAGTGCTGCAGGTATGACCGTGTGCTATGTGTGAGGACTGAGTGCTGCAGATATGACCGTGTGCTATGTGTGCGGGAGAGGACTGAGGGCTGCAGATATGACCGTGTGCTATGTGTGTGGGAGAGGACAGCGTGCTGCAGATATGACCGTGTGCTGTGTGTGTGGGAGAGGACAGCGTGCTGCAGATATGACCGTGTGCTATGTGTGTGCGGGAGAGGACAGAGTGCTGCAGATACGACCGTGTGCTTAGTGTGTGTGGGAGAGGACAGAGTGCTGCAGATATGACCGTGTGCTATGTGTGTGGGAGAGGACAGAGTGCTGCAGATATGACCGTGTGCTATGTGTGTGGGAGAGGACAGAGTGCTGCAGATATGACCGTGTGCTGTGTGTGTGGGAGAGGACAGAGCGCTGCAGGTATGACCGTGTGCTATGTGTGAGGACTGAGTGCTGCAGATATGACCGTGTGCTATGTGTGCGGGAGAGGACTGAGGGCTGCAGATATGACCGTGTGCTATGTGTGTGGGAGAGGACAGCGTGCTGCAGATATGACCGTGTGCTGTGTGTGTGGGAGAGGACAGCGTGCTGCAGATATGACCGTGTGCTATGTGTGTGCGGGAGAGGACAGAGTGCTGCAGATACGACCGTGTGCTTAGTGTGTGTGGGAGAGGACAGAGTGCTGCAGATATGACCGTGTGCTATGTGTGTGGGAGAGGACAGAGTGCTGCAGATATGACCGTGTACTATGTGTGTGGGAAAGGACAGAGTGCTGCAGATATGACCGTGTGCTATGTGTGTGGGAGAGGACAGAGTGCTGCAGATATGACCGTGTGCTATGTGTGTGGGAGAGGACAGAGTGCTGCAGATATGACCGTGTGCTATGTGTGTGGGAGAGAACAGAGTGCTGCAGATATGACCGTGTGCTATGTGTGTGGGAGAGGACAGAGTGCTGCAGATATGACCGTGTGCTATGTGTGTGGGAGAGGACAGAGTGCTGCAGATATGACCGTGTGCTATGTGTGTGGGAGAGGACAGAGTGCTGCAGATATGACCGTGTGCTATGTGTGTGGGAGAGGACAGAGTGCTGCAGATATGACCGTGTGCTGTGTGTGTGGGAGAGGAGAGAGCGCTGCAGATATGACCGTGTGCTATGTGTGCGGGAGAGGACTGAGTGCTGCAGATATGACCGTGTACTATGTGTGCGGGAATGGACAGAGTGCTGCAGATATGACCGTGTGCTATGTGTGTGGGAGAGGACAGAGTGCTGCAGATATGACCGTGTACTATGTGTGTGGGAAAGGACAGAGTGCTGCAGATATGACCGTGTGCTATGTGTGTGGGAGAGGACAGAGTGCCGCAGATATGACCGTGTGCTATGTGTGTGGGAGAGGACTGAGTGCTGCAGATATGACCGTGTGCTATGTGTGTGTGTGGGAGAGGACTGAGTGCTGCAGATATGACCGTGTGCTATGCGCCTGTGCTATATGTGAAGACAGAGTGCTGCAGATATGACCGTGTGCTATGTGTGTGTGGGAGAGGACTGAGTGCTGCAGATATGACCGTGTGCTATGTGTGTGGGAGAGGACAGAGTGCTGCAGATATGACCTATGACCATGTGCTATGTGTGTGGGAGAGGACAGAATGCTGCAGATATGACCGTGTGCTATGTGTGTGTGGGAGAGGACTGAGTGTTGCAGATATGACCGTGTGCTATGTGTGTGGGAGAGGACAGAGTGCTGCAGATATGACCGTGTGCTATGTGTGTGGGAGAGGACAGAGTGCTGCAGATATGACCGTGTGCTATGTGTGTGGGAGAGGACAGAGTGCTGCAGATATGACCGTGTGCTATGTGTGTGTGGGAGAGGACAGAGTGCTGCAGATATGACCGTGTGCTATGTGTGTGGGAGAGGACTGAGTGCTGCAGATATGACCGTGTGCTATGTGTGTGTGGGAGAGGACAGAGTGCTGCAGATATGACCGTGTGCTAAGTGTGTGTGTGTGTGGGAGTGGACTGAGTGCTGCAGATATGACCGTGTGCTATGTGTGTGTGGGAGAGGACAGAGTGCTGCAGATATGACCGTGTGCTATGTGTGTGTGGGAGAGGACTGAGTGCTATGTGTGTGGGAGAGGACAGAGTGCTGCAGATATGACCGTGTGCTGTTTCTACTTCAGGGTCCATAGGGGGTCCACAGGGTTGACCTTGGGGTATAGCTGGATCTGGATCCACGGGCACCACGCAGTTAAAGCTTTGCTGCTCCCAGGATGCACTTGGGTCCGTCCTCCTCTATACCCCGCCCCGGCCACAGGCACCTCAGTTTTAGTTGGTGCCCGGCCGGAGTCGGGTCACCCTGTCGCAGTGGGGCTGCAGGAGCAGCCCCTAAGCTTTATTTTAAAAGAGAAATTTTTTATTTTTTTCTTCTTTTTTTACACTTTTAGAGCGGCAGCATCAGACTGTCCTTTAGGACGTCCACGCTGCCGCTCCTTCTCCCCGCTGGCGCCGCGACGCCAGTACAGCTCTGGGGATCGCGGCGGGACCCCAGAGCCTGTACTAGACGGGCTCTGGGGACTCCCTTGACTGCTGCCGGACGCGACGGGGATCAGGTAAGCCGCGGGTCGCCGCGTGCGGCGGCCCGCGGATACTTCAATGCAGTCAGGAGCCTCCGGTCTCTGGGGACAGACCGGAGGCGCTAGCGGCGGCGGCGGGCTCCCCCTCAATTGAGGAATACCCCGCGTGTCCGCTAGACCACCAGGGTATCAGGCTGGTAGCGGGACCGGCAACCCGGGGGTTAATTGCTAGCCAGGGGAGGCAGCCTTCCCTGTCTAGCGGCTCCTCCCCTCAGCTCAGCGCGCCTTTCAACAAGCAGTCTGGCGTCGCTGAGCTGCTCTTATCTCTCGGCCACTCCTCCTCTGAGGTCTCCGGCGGCCATCTTTACTGGCACATCGCAGACTCCCAGGCGGTATCAAGTGGACCGGTCCCCCTGTGTACCTCTCCCCTGCTAAAGGACAGTGTACACAGCGCTATAGCCCTCCCAGACACTGAATCTGGGCGGTTGATTGTAGCGGAAGGTGCAGTGAGTATAACTTTTCTGCATTGTATGTGACTATTGCTAGTGCTGCCTGTCTGTGACTTATTCTCCTTACTGTCAGCTTATAACTATCCCTTTCCTTCTCCTACGGCCCGGCAGGTGTGTGGGGGAAGGGCGTTTTTCTGAGACCCTCACATATATAAAACACGTATTTGTGGGGTCAGTCACATACTGTTGTGTGCTACACAGTACCATATCTGGGCTGTTGTTTCGCATACTGGTGAGTGCGCGGGTGTTAAAACCGTAATTCCTCTGGTGATACCTATTTCTTGTGTATCTACGGTATCATGTCGGATGAGGAGACTGAGCGCTCTGTGGCTCCTGTGCTATTTTCCTGCAGACGCTGTGCTGCTGGAGTTGATGGGGAGGACTTATCTCAGGATGGTCTGTGCGGGCGGTGCCAGCTGGTACCGGGCCCCTCCAACCCCCCTGTATCACAGGACCCTCCTTGGGCGATGTTTTCACAGGTGCTGGCGTCTATTGCGGACCGGTTATCGGTCCCATCAGCGGTCCCTTCTAGGGCGTTACCGCAGCCCACCATCCCCCATTCCCCGAGGATTCCACAAATGTTGCGGTCTTCCCCCGGGGCCCAGACTGTGGGTCCTTACTCGGGACTGCCTGTGTATGTGCAGTCTTCCCCAGGGACGTGTCAGTCTGTAGTGCCTTTGCAGAGTGTTGCTCCGACGGCTCCTCCGCCTTGGGTGGATGTTCTATCCAGCTCCGTACAGAGTCTGGCGGCTTCATCCTCGGCGTTTCAGTCTATGTTGCAAGGTGATGTGCCACCAAGGGTGTCTAAACGTCCGGTTGTGAGTTCACTAGCTGCGCAGTTGTCGGACTCGGAAGTGTCCTCAGATGATGGAGAAATCCATGAGGACTCTGACTCTGATGTCATGGGGCAGGAGGTGGAAGCTAAGTCCTCCATTAATGTTCCAGCCTTAGTTAGGGCGGTGCGGGCTATCCTACATGTTGAGGATGATGCGCCGGCTCCTAGGTCGAAGTTTCCTAATTTAAAAAAGGCCAAGGTGACCTCAACTGTGTTCCCCCTGTCTGATCAATTATCGGATCATATGGCGGCGGCCTGGCAATTACCTAGTAAGAGGTTCCATCCACAGAAGAGGTTGGCGGCGAACTATCCTTTTCCTGAAGCTCATTGCAGGAAATGGGAAACTCCGCCGGCGGTGGATTCCCACGTTACCCGCTTGATCAAAAGCGCGACGTTGCCATTGCCGTCTATCTCCTCTTTGAAGGATCCCACGGACAGGAAGGTGGAGACTTGTTTAAAGTCCATTTATTCTCTTTCCGGGGCGGTGGCTCGCCCGTCCATGGCTATCTCCTGGGTGGCTAAAGCCATTGAGGCATGGGCCAATGCCTTGGAGGATACCTTTCCTGATGAGGCTCCGGATATCCAGAGAGCGTTAGTGGGACAGATGCGGGATGCAGCTTCCTATATTGGGGAAGCGTCTTTGGATGCCAGCCTGCTCACTTCTAGGGTGTCGGCTGCAGCGGTATCTGCTCGGCGCTCCCTGTGGCTGAGGTCCTGGAGGGCTGATGCAGATTCAAAAAAGGGTCTGGAGGCCTTGCCTTTTAATGGTGATTTACTATTTGGTCCGGATTTGGACAGAATAGTGGATACTTTGGCTAAGTCCAAGTCGGCTTTTCTCCCTTCGGCCTCTGCGCCGGCTAAAGTGAGGAGCTCTGCCTTTCGGTCCTTTCGGGTTCAGGGTAAGGCCAAGGGCCAGTCCTTCCCGAGACATTCGGCGACCAAGGCCGCACCCAAGCCCAAGAAGCAGGCATGGAGTGCTCGGCGCCCTTCTTCCAAGCAGGAGGATAAGCCTGCTGCCTGATGGGACGGGCCTCTCTCTGGGGGACCCCAGAGTGGGAGGCCGACTTCTCCAATTCGCCCAGTGTTGGCACAATACCACCACGGATGCCTGGGTTCGAGAAGTAGTCTCTCAGGGGTACGCCCTGTCTTTTCGGTTCAGGCCGCCCCACCAGTTTTTTTTGTACGAGTCCTTCTCTGGACAAGACCAAAGCTGGTCAGATTCAGGTAGCTATAGAATCCTTGCTACAAGCAGGGGTCATTGTTCCCGTTCCGCAGTCTCAGCGCGGGACGGGGTACTATTCTACTCTGTTTCTGGTACAGAAACCCAATGGTTCTCATCGCCCTATCCTGAATTTGAAGTCTCTGAACAGATACCTCAGAGTTCCCAGGTTCAGGATGGAAACGTTACGTTCCATCATTCTGGCGATGGAACCCGGGGATTATATGGTCTCCCTCGATATCCAGGACGCCTATCTCCATGTGCCCATAGCACCGGCACATCAGCGGTATCTGAGGTTTGCTATCCTGAACCATCACTACCAATTTCGGGCGTTGCCTTTTGGCCTTTCCACGGCTCCGAGGGTGTTCACCAAGGTGATGGCGGTTATGGCTGCCCACCTTCGGGGTCAGGGTCTACGTCTGTTGCCGTACCTGGACGATCTTCTGCTGCTGGCGAGCTCCCCGGAGGTGCTTCTTCGACATCTCCACCTGACCATTGCTTGTCTTCAAGCACACGGGTGGTTGATAAACTGGAAGAAGTCCTCCCTGATTCCATCACAGCGGATGGTTCATTTGGGAGCCCTGCTGGATTCTCGTCAGCAGCGGATTTTCCTGACTCCAGAGAAGGTCTCCTCCCTGCAGCTGCGGATACACAGTTGCCTGAGCAGTTGCCGCCTGTCGGTCCATTCAGCTATGAGAGTTCTGGGGTCCATGGTGTCGACATTCGACATGGTGGAATTTGCCCAGTTCCATTCCCGGCCCTTGCAGGGGCTGATTCTATCGGAATGGAACGGGTTACCTCACCGGATCCGCTCTCAGATGCTGGTGTTGTCCGCGGAGGTTCGGCAGTCTTTGGCTTGGTGGCTTCAGACGGTGCATCTGGTCGAGGGGCGCCCCTTTTGGATCCCGGACTGGGTCCTGCTCACGACGGATGCCAGTCTTCGGGGTTGGGGGGCAGTGACCGGCTCATTATCGCTTCAGGGTCGTTGGTCCGCGGAAGAAGCACTTCTCCCCATCAACATCCTGGAACTGCGGGCTGTGTACAGGGCCCTGCAGTCGTCCGGCCCCGCTCTTCACGGAAGGGCGGTTCAGGTGCAGTCCGACAACGCCACCACGGTGGCGTACATCAACCACCAAGGGGGAACTCGCAGTCGGGCAGCAATGTCGGAGGTGTCTCGCATTCTTGCTTGGGCGGAGTGTCACGTTCCAGCGATCTCGGCAGTCTTCATTCCCGGAGTCCTCAATTGGGAGGCGGACTTCCTCAGCCGTCACGATGTGCATCCCGGGGAATGGTCGCTTCACCCAGAGGTGTTTCAGCTACTCGTGGACAGGTGGGGGCTGCCGGAGCTGGACTTGATGGCCTCCCGTCACAATCACAAGTTGCCCGTTTACGGGTCAAGGACAAGAGACGCAGGCGCCTGTCTGGTAGACGCTCTGTCGGTGAAATGGACGTTTCACCTGGCGTATCTGTTTCCTCCGATATCCTTACTTCCTCGGGTTCTGCGGAAATTCAAGCAGGACGGCGGCACGCTCGTGTTGGTGGCTCCGGCGTGGCCCAGACGTCCTTGGTACTCCGATCTGAGGTGCCTCTCCATCGACGCTCCGTACCTTCTTCCTCAGCGTCGGGACCTGTTGTCTCAGGGGCCCTGCCTTTACCCGGATCTGGGTCGGCTGTCTTTGACGGCGTGGCTCTTGAGACAGCCGTCTTGAGGTCTAGGGGTTTCTCCAGTTCAGTGATTGGTACCATGCTTAGGGCACGCAAGCCTGCCTCCGCGCGGATTTACCACAGGGTGTGGCGCACTTATTTTCAGTGGTGTGAATCCAGAAACTATGATCCGCAGGTGTTCCGGGTTTCCAGAATCTTGGAATTTCTTCAATCGGGTTTGGACCTCGGCTTACGCCTGGCCTCTCTGAAGGTTCATGTGTCTGCTTTGTCCGTGTGGTTTCAGCGACGGATTGCTACACTGCCAGATGTTTACACCTTTTTCCAAGGTGTTCTCAGGATCCAGCCTCCCTTCGTGCCTCCGGTGGCTCCGTGGGACTTGACGGTGGTACTGAGGGTCTTGCAGGGTCCTCCTTTTGAGCCGCTTGAGTCGGTGGAGCTCAAGTGGCTGACGTTTAAGACCATTTTTCTCCTGGCAATTGCTTCGGCCAGGAGGGTTTCAGAATTGGGGGCGCTTTCCTGTCGCCCTCCTTTTCTGATTTTTCACCAGGACAGGGCAGTGCTCCGCACGCGTCCTGAGTTTTTGCCCAAAGTGGTTTCAAAGTTCCACATTAATCAGGAACTTGTTGTGCCAGCTTTTCAGTCACCTGATCTTTCGGCTGGTGAGGCTTCCTTGGATGTGGTCCGGGCACTTAGAATCTATGTGGACCGAACTGCTTCGGTTAGGAAGTCGGATTCTTTGTTTGTCCTCTTTGGTTTTCACAAGAGGGGTTGGCCTGCCAACAAGCAAACGATAGCCCGTTGGCTTCGTTCAGTTATTTGTGAGGCTTATGCGCAGGAGGGTTTACCTGTGCCAGCCTCTGTTAAGGCTCATTCCACTCGTTCTGTGGGTCCCTCTTGGGCTGCTAGACGTGGCGCCTCCGCTGTTCAGCTGTGTAAGGCGGCTACTTGGTCTTCAATTCGGACGTTTTTGAGGTTTTATGCGTTTGACACCTTCGCCTCTCAGGATGCATCCTTTGGGCGCCGGGTACTCCTTTCAGCACAGGAGCGTCCCCGCCCTTAGTTGAACTGCTTTGGGACATCCCCAAGGTCAACCCTGTGGACCCCCTATGGACCCTGAAGTAGAAAACAAGAGATATGGTAAGAACTTACCTTTGTTATCTCTGTTTCTACGAAGTCCATAGGGTCCACAGGGCGCCCGCCCTGACGCACCTGGCTTCAAATGGGCTGTGTGGCTGGTCACCGGTTTTCCGTCTCCCATTTCTGTGAGTATGGTTTCTTGTGTGTTCCAGTCTTCCTTCTCTCTGTTTAGTCTCCTCCTCCGGCCTTAGCTGCTTACCAACTGAGGTGCCTGTGGCCGGGGCGGGGTATAGAGGAGGACGGACCCAAGTGCATCCTGGGAGCAGCAAAGCTTTAACTGCGTGGTGCCCGTGGATCCAGATCCAGCTATACCCCAAGGTCAACCCTGTGGACCCTATGGACTTCGTAGAAACAGAGATAACAAAGGTAAGTTCTTACCATATCTCTTGTTGTGTGTGGGAGTGGACTGAGTGCTGCAGATATGACCGTGTGCTATGTGTGTGTGGGAGAGGACTGAGTGCTGCAGATATGACCGTGTGCTATGTGTGTGGGAGAGGACAGAGTGCTGCAGATATGACCGTGTGCTATGTGTGTGGGAGAGGACAGAGTGCTGCAGATATGACCGTGTGCTATGTGTGTGGGAGAGGACAGAGTGCTACAGATTTGACAGTGTGCTATGTGTGTGGGAGAGGACAGAGTGCTGCAGATATGACCTATGACCGTGTGCTATGTGTGTGGGAGAGGACAGAGTGCTGCAGATATGACCGTGTGCTATGTGTGTGTAGGAGAGGACAGAGTGCTGCAGACATGACCGTGTCCTATTTGTGCGGGAGAGGACAGAGTGCTGCAGATATGACCGTGTGCTGTGTGTGTGGGAGAGGACAGAGTGCTGCAGATATGACCGTGTGCTATGTGTGTGTGGGAGAGGACTGAGTGCTGCAGATATGACCGTGTGCTATGTGTGTGGGAGAGGACTGAGTGCTGCAGATATGACTGTGTGCTATGTGTGTGGGAGAGGACTGAGTGGTGCAGATATGACCGTGTGCTGTGTGTGTGGGAGAGGACTGAGTGGTGCAGATATGACCGTGTGCTATGTGTGTGGGAGAGGACTGAGTGCTGCAGATATGACCGTGTGCTATGTGTGTGTGGGAGAGGACAGAGTGCTGCAGATATGACCGTGTGCTATGTGTGTGGGAGAGGACTGAGTGCTGCAGATATGACCGTGTGCTATGTGTGTGTGGGAGAGGACAGAGCGCTGCAGATATGACCGTGTGCTGTGTGTGTGGGAGAGGACAGAGCGCTGCAGATATGACCGTGTGCTGTGTGTGCGGGAGAGGACTGAGTGCTGCAGATATGACCGTGTGCTATGTGTGTGGGAAAGGACAGAGTACTGCAGATATGACCGTGTGCTATGTGTGTGGGAGAGGACAGAGTGCTGCAGATATGACCGTGTGCTATATGTGTGCGGGAGAGGACTGAGTGCTGCAGATATGACCGTGTGCTATATGTGTGCGGGAGAGGACTGAGTGCTGCAGATATGACCGTGTGCTATGTGTGTGGGAGAGGACAGAGAGCTGCAGATATGACCGTGTGCTATGTGTGTGTGGGAGAGGACAGAGTGCTGCAGATATGACCGTGTGCTATGTGTGTGTGTGGGAGAGGACTGAGTGCTGCAGATATGACCGTGTGCTATGCGCGTGTGCTATATGTGAAGACAGAGTGCTGCATATATGACCGTGTGCTATGTGTGTGGGAGAGGACTGAGTGCTGCAGATATGACCGTGTGCTGTGTGTGTGGGAGAGGACTGAGTGCTGCAGATATGACCGTGTGCTATGTGTGTGGGAGAGGACTGAGTGCTATGTGTGTGTGGGAGAGGACTGAGTGCTGCAGATATGACCATGTGCTATGTGTGTGCGGGAGAGGACTGAGTACTATGTGTGTGGGAGAGGACAGAGTGCCGCAGATATGACCGTGTGCTATGTGTGTGGGAGAGGACTGAGTGCTGCAGATATGACCGTGTGCTATGTGTGTGGGAGAGGACAGAGTGCTGCAGATATGACCGTGTGCTGTGTGTGGGAGAGGACAGAGTGTTGCAGATATGACCATGTCCTATATGTGCGGGAGAGGACAGAGTGCTGCAGATATGACCGTGTGCTGTGTCTGTGGGAGAGGACAGAGTGCTGCAGGTATGACCGTGTGCTATGTGTGAGGACTGAGTGCTGCAGATATGACCGTGTGCTATGTGTGCGGGAGAGGACTGAGGGCTGCAGATATGACCGTGTGCTATGTGTGTGGGAGAGGACAGCGTGCTGCAGATATGACCGTGTGCTGTGTGTGTGGGAGAGGACAGCGTGCTGCAGATATGACCGTGTGCTATGTGTGTGCGGGAGAGGACAGAGTGCTGCAGATACGACCGTGTGCTTAGTGTGTGTGGGAGAGGACAGAGTGCTGCAGATACGACCGTGTGCTTAGTGTGTGTGGGAGAGGACAGAGTGCTGCAGATATGACCGTGTGCTATGTGTGTGGGAGAGGACAGAGTGCTGCAGATATGACCGTGTGCTATGTGTGTGGGAGAGGACAGAGCGCTGCAGATATGACCGTGTGCTGTGTGTGCGGGAGAGGACAGAGCGCTGCAGATATGACCGTGTGCTATGTGTGCGGGAGAGGACTGAGTGCTGCAGATATGACCGTGTACTATGTGTGTGGGAAAGGACAGAGTGCTGCAGATATGACCGTGTGCTATGTGTGTGGGAGAGGACAGAGTGCTGCAGATATGACCGTGTGCTATGTGTGTGGGAGAGGACAGAGTGCTGCAGATATGACCGTGTGCTATGTGTGTGGGAGAGGACTGAGTGCTGCAGATATGACCGTGTGCTATGTGTGTGGGAGAGGACTGAGTACTGCAGATATGACCGTGTGCTATGTGTGTGGGAGAGGACAGAGTGCTGCAGATATGACCGTGTGCTATGTGTGTGGGAGAGGACAGAGTGCTGCAGATATGACCATGTGCTATGTGTGTGCGGGAGAGGACTGAGTGCTATGTGTGTGGGAGAGGACAGAGTGCCACAGATATGACCGTGTGCTATGTGTGTGGGAGAGGACTGAGTGCTGCAGATATGACCGTGTGCTATGTGTGTGTGTGGGAGAGGACTGAGTGCTGCAGATATGACCGTGTGCTATGCGCGTGTGCTATATGTGAAGACAGAGTGCTGCAGATATGACCGTGTGCTATGTGTGTGGGAGAGGACAGAGTGCTGCAGATATGACCATGTGCTATGTGTGTGCGGGAGAGGACTGAGTGCTGCAGATATGACCGTGTGCTATGTGTGTGGGAGAGGACTGAGTGCTGCAGATATGACCGTGTGCTATGTGTGTGTGGGAGAGGACTGAGTGCTGCAGATATGACAGTGTGCTATGTGTGTGGGAGAGGACAGAGTGCTGCAGATATGACCTATCACCGTGTGCTATGTGTGTGGGAGAGGACAGAGTGCTGCAGATATGACCGTGTGCTATGTGTGTGTAGGAGAGGACAGAGTGCTGCAGACATGACCGTGTGCTATGTGTGATGACTGAGTGCTGCAGATATGGCCGTGTGCTGTGTGTGTGTGGGAGAGGACTGAGTGCTGCAGATATGTCCGTGTGCTATGTGTGTGGGAGAGGACTGAGTGCTATGTGTGTGGGAGAGGACAGAGTGCTGCAGATATGACCATGTGCTATGTGTGTGCGGGAGAGGACTGAGTGCTGCAGATATGACCGTGTGCTATGTGTGTGGGAGAGGACTGAGTGCTGCAGATATGACCGTGTGCTATGTGTGTGTGGGAGAGGACTGAGTGCTGCAGATATGACCGTGTGCTATGTGTGTGGGAGAGGACAGAGTGCTGCAGATATGACCGTGTGCTGTGTGTGTGGGAGAGGACTGAGTGCTGCAGATATGACCGTGTGCTATGTGTGTGGGAGAGGACTGAGTACTGCAGATATGACCGTGTGCTATGTGTGTGGGAGAGGACTGAGTGCTGCAGATATGACCGTGTGCTATGTGTGTGGGAGAGGACAGAGTGCTGCAGATATGACCGTGTGCTATGTGTGTGGGAGAGGACTGAGTGCTGCAGATATGACCGTGTGCTATGTGTGTGGGAGAGGACAGAGTGCTGCAGATATGACCATGTGCTATGTGTGTGTGGGAGAGGACTGAGTGCTATGTGTGTGGGAGAGGACAGAGTGCCGCAGATATGACCGTGTGCTATGTGTGTGGGAGATGACTGAGTGCTGCAGATATGACCGTGTGCTATGTGTGTGGGAGAGGACAGAGTGCTGCAGATATGACCGTGTGCTGTGTGTGGGAGAGGACAGAGTGTTGCAGATATGACCATGTCCTATATGTGCGGGAGAGGACAGAGTGCTGCAGATATGACCGTGTGCTGTGTCTGTGGGAGAGGACAGAGTGCTGCAGGTATGACCGTGTGCTATGTGTGAGGACTGAGTGCTGCAGATATGACCGTGTGCTATGTGTGCGGGAGAGGACTGAGGGCTGCAGATATGACCGTGTGCTATGTGTGTGGGAGAGGACAGCGTGCTGCAGATATGACCGTGTGCTGTGTGTGTGGGAGAGGACAGCGTGCTGCAGATATGACCGTGTGCTATGTGTGTGCGGGAGAGGACAGAGTGCTGCAGATACGACCGTGTGCTTAGTGTGTGTGGGAGAGGACAGAGTGCTGCAGATATGACCGTGTGCTATGTGTGTGGGAGAGGACAGAGTGCTGCAGATATGACCGTGTGCTATGTGTGTGGGAGAGGACAGAGTGCTGCAGATATGACCGTGTGCTGTGTGTGTGGGAGAGGACAGAGCGCTGCAGATATGACCGTGTGCTATGTGTGCGGGAGAGGACTGAGTGCTGCAGATATGACCGTGTACTATGTGTGTGGGAAAGGACAGAGTGCTGCAGATATGACCGTGTGCTATGTGTGTGGGAGAGGACAGAGTGCTGCAGATATGACCGTGTGCTATGTGTGTGGGAGAGGACAGAGTGCTGCAGATATGACCGTGTGCTATGTGTGTGGGAGAGGACAGAGTGCTGCAGATATGACCGTGTGCTATGTGTGTGGGAGAGGACAGAGTGCTGCAGATATGACCGTGTGCTATGTGTGTGGGAGAGGACAGAGTGCTGCAGATATGACCGTGTGCTATGTGTGTGGGAGAGGACAGAGTGCTGCAGATATGACCGTGTGCTGTGTGTGTGGGAGAGGACAGAGCGCTGCAGATATGACCGTGTGCTATGTGTGCGGGAGAGGACTGAGTGCTGCAGATATGACCGTGTACTATGTGTGTGGGAAAGGACAGAGTGCTGCAGATATGACCGTGTGCTATGTGTGTGGGAGAGGACAGAGTGCTGCAGATATGACCGTGTGCTATGTGTGTGGGAGAGGACAGAGTGCTGCAGATATGACCGTGTGCTATGTGTGTGGGAGAGGACAGAGTGCTGCAGATATGACCGTGTGCTATGTGTGTGGGAGAGGACAGAGTGCTGCAGATATGACCATGTGCTATGTGTGTGCGGGAGAGGACTGAGTGCTATGTGTGTGGGAGAGGACAGAGTGCCGCAGATATGACCGTGTGCTATGTGTGTGGGAGAGGACTGAGTGCTGCAGATATGACCGTGTGCTATGTGTGTGTGTGGGAGAGGACTGAGTGCTGCAGATATGACCGTGTGCTATGCGCGTGTGCTATATGTGAAGACAGAGTGCTGCAGATATGACCGTGTGCTATGTGTGTGTGGGAGAGGACTGAGTGCTGCAGATATGACCGTGTGCTATGTGTGTGGGAGAGGACAGAGTGCTGCAGATATGACCTATGACCATGTGCTATGTGTGTGGGAGAGGACAGAATGCTGCAGATATGACCGTGTGCTATGTGTGTGTGGGAGAGGACTGAGTGTTACAGATATGACCGTGTGCTATGTGTGTGGGAGAGGACAGAGTGCTGCAGATATGACCGTGTGCTATGTGTGTGGGAGAGGACAGAGTGCTGCAGATATGACCGTGTGCTATGTGTGTGGGAGAGGACAGAGTGCTGCAGATATGACCGTGTGCTATGTGTGTGTGGGAGAGGACAGAGTGCTGCAGATATGACCGTGTGCTATGTGTGTGGGAGAGGACTGAGTGCTGCAGATATGACCGTGTGCTATGTGTGTGTGGGAGAGGACAGAGTGCTGCAGATATGACCGTGTGCTAAGTGTGTGTGTGTGTGGGAGTGGACTGAGTGCTGCAGATATGACCGTGTGCTATGTGTGTGTGGGAGAGGACAGAGTGCTGCAGATATGACCGTGTGCTATGTGTGTGTGGGAGAGGACTGAGTGCTATGTGTGTGGGAGAGGACAGAGTGCTGCAGATATGACCGTGTGCTGTGTGTGTGGGAGTGGACTGAGTACTGCAGATATGACCGTGTGCTATGTGTGTGTGGGAGAGGACTGAGTGCTGCAGATATGACCGTGTGCTATGTGTGTGGGAGAGGACAGAGTGCTGCAGATATGACCGTGTGCTATGTGTGTGGGAGAGGACAGAGTGCTGCAGATATGACCGTGTGCTATGTGTGTGGGAGAGGACAGAGTGCTACAGATTTGACAGTGTGCTATGTGTGTGGGAGAGGACAGAGTGCTGCAGATATGACCTATGACCGTGTGCTATGTGTGTGGGAGAGGACAGAGTGCTGCAGATATGACCGTGTGCTATGTGTGTGTAGGAGAGGACAGAGTGCTGCAGACATGACCGTGTCCTATTTGTGCGGGAGAGGACAGAGTGCTGCAGATATGACCTTGTGCTGTGTCTGTGGGAGAGGACAGAGTGCTGCAGGTATGACCGTGTGCTATGTGTGAGGACTGAGTGCTGCAGATATGACCGTGTGCTATGTGTGCGGGAGAGGACTGAGGGCTGCAGATATGACCGTGTGCTATGTGTGTGGGAGAGGACTGAGTGCTGCAGATATGACCGTGTGCTATGTGTGTGTGGGAGAGGACAGAGTGCTGCAGATATGACCGTGTGCTATGTGTGTGGGAGAGGACTGAGTGCTGCAGATATGACCGTGTGCTATGTGTGTGTGGGAGAGGACAGAGCGCTGCAGATATGACTGTGTGCTGTGTGTGTGGGAGAGGACAGAGCGCTGCAGATATGACCGTGTGCTGTGTGTGCGGGAGAGGACTGAGTGCTGCAGATATGACCGTGTGCTATGTGTGTGGGAAAGGACAGAGTACTGCAGATATGACCGTGTGCTATGTTTGTGGGAGAGGACAGAGTGCTGCAGATATGACCGTGTGCTATATGTGTGCGGGAGAGGACTGAGTGCTGCAGATATGACCGTGTGCTATATGTGTGCGGGAGAGGACTGAGTGCTGCAGATATGACCGTGTGCTATGTGTGTGGGAGAGGACAGAGAGCTGCAGATATGACCGTGTGCTATGTGTGTGTGGGAGAGGACAGAGTGCTGCAGATATGACCGTGTGCTATGTGTGTGTGTGGGAGAGGACTGAGTGCTGCAGATATGACCGTGTGCTATGCGCGTGTGCTATATGTGAAGACAGAGTGCTGCATATATGACCGTGTGCTATGTGTGTGGGAGAGGACTGAGTGCTGCAGATATGACCGTGTGCTGTGTGTGTGGGAGAGGACTGAGTGCTGCAGATATGACCGTGTGCTATGTGTGTGGGAGAGGACTGAGTGCTATGTGTGTGTGGGAGAGGACTGAGTGCTGCAGATATGACCATGTGCTATGTGTGTGCGGGAGAGGACTGAGTACTATGTGTGTGGGAGAGGACAGAGTGCCGCAGATATGACCGTGTGCTATGTGTGTGGGAGAGGACTGAGTGCTGCAGATATGACCGTGTGCTATGTGTGTGGGAGAGGACAGAGTGCTGCAGATATGACCGTGTGCTGTGTGTGGGAGAGGACAGAGTGTTGCAGATATGACCATGTCCTATATGTGCGGGAGAGGACAGAGTGCTGCAGATATGACCGTGTGCTGTGTCTGTGGGAGAGGACAGAGTGCTGCAGGTATGACCGTGTGCTATGTGTGAGGACTGAGTGCTGCAGATATGACCGTGTGCTATGTGTGTGGGAGAGGACAGCGTGCTGCAGATATGACCGTGTGCTATGTGTGTGGGAGAGGACAGCGTGCTGCAGATATGACCGTGTGCTATGTGTGTGCGGGAGAGGACAGAGTGCTGCAGATACGACCGTGTGCTTAGTGTGTGTGGGAGAGGACAGAGTGCTGCAGATACGACCGTGTGCTTAGTGTGTGTGGGAGAGGACAGAGTGCTGCAGATATGACCGTGTGCTATGTGTGTGGGAGAGGACAGAGTGCTGCAGATATGACCGTGTGCTATGTGTGTGGGAGAGGACAGAGCGCTGCAGATATGACCGTGTGCTGTGTGTGTGGGAGAGGACAGAGCGCTGCAGATATGACCGTGTGCTATGTGTGCGGGAGAGGACTGAGTGCTGCAGATATGACCGTGTACTATGTGTGTGGGAAAGGACAGAGTGCTGCAGATATGACCGTGTGCTATGTGTGTGGGAGAGGACAGAGTGCTGCAGATATGACCGTGTGCTATGTGTGTGGGAGAGGACAGAGTGCTGCAGATATGACCGTGTGCTATGTGTGTGGGAGAGGACAGAGTGCTGCAGATATGACCATGTGCTATGTGTGTGCGGGAGAGGACTGAGTGCTATGTGTGTGGGAGAGGACAGAGTGCCACAGATATGACCGTGTGCTATGTGTGTGGGAGAGGACTGAGTGCTGCAGATATGACCGTGTGCTATGTGTGTGTGTGGGAGAGGACTGAGTGCTGCAGATATGACCGTGTGCTATGCGCGTGTGCTATATGTGAAGACAGAGTGCTGCAGATATGACCGTGTGCTATGTGTGTGGGAGAGGACAGAGTGCTGCAGATATGACCATGTGCTATGTGTGTGCGGTAGAGGACTGAGTGCTGCAGATATGACCGTGTGCTATGTGTGTGGGAGAGGACTGAGTGCTGCAGATATGACCGTGTGCTATGTGTGTGTGGGAGAGGACTGAGTGCTGCAGATATGACAGTGTGCTATGTGTGTGGGAGAGGACAGAGTGCTGCAGATATGACCTATCACCGTGTGCTATGTGTGTGGGAGAGGACAGAGTGCTGCAGATATGACCGTGTGCTATGTGTGTGTAGGAGAGGACAGAGTGCTGCAGACATGACCGTGTGCTATGTGTGATGACTGAGTGCTGCAGATATGGCCGTGTGCTGTGTGTGTGTGGGAGAGGACTGAGTGCTGCAGATATGTCCGTGTGCTATGTGTGTGGGAGAGGACTGAGTGCTATGTGTGTGGGAGAGGACAGAGTGCTGCAGATATGACCATGTGCTATGTGTGTGCGGGAGAGGACTGAGTGCTGCAGATATGACCGTGTGCTATGTGTGTGGGAGAGGACTGAGTGCTGCAGATATGACCGTGTGCTATGTGTGTGGGAGAGGACAGAGTGCTGCAGATATGACCGTGTGCTGTGTGTGTGGGAGAGGACTGAGTGCTGCAGATATGACCGTGTGCTATGTGTGTGGGAGAGGACTGAGTACTGCAGATATGACCGTGTGCTATGTGTGTGGGAGAGGACTGAGTGCTGCAGATATGACCGTGTGCTATGTGTGTGGGAGAGGACAGAGTGCTGCAGATATGACCGTGTGCTATGTGTGTGGGAGAGGACAGAGTGCTGCAGATATGACCGTGTGCTATGTGTGTGGGAGAGGACTGAGTGCTGCAGATATGACCGTGTGCTATGTGTGTGGGAGAGGACAGAGTGCTGCAGATATGACCATGTGCTATGTGTGTGCGGGAGAGGACTGAGTGCTATGTGTGTGGGAGAGGACAGAGTGCCGCAGATATGACCGTGTGCTATGTGTGTGGGAGATGACTGAGTGCTGCAGATATGACCGTGTGCTATGTGTGTGGGAGAGGACAGAGTGCTGCAGATATGACCGTGTGCTGTGTGTGGGAGAGGACAGAGTGTTGCAGATATGACCATGTCCTATATGTGCGGGAGAGGACAGAGTGCTGCAGATATGACCGTGTGCTGTGTCTGTGGGAGAGGACAGAGTGCTGCAGGTATGACCGTGTGCTATGTGTGAGGACTGAGTGCTGCAGATATGACCGTGTGCTATGTGTGTGGGAGAGGACAGCGTGCTGCAGATATGACCGTGTGCTGTGTGTGTGGGAGAGGACAGCGTGCTGCAGATATGACCGTGTGCTATGTGTGTGCGGGAGAGGACAGAGTGCTGCAGATACGACCGTGTGCTTAGTGTGTGTGGGAGAGGACAGAGTGCTGCAGATATGACCGTGTGCTATGTGTGTGGGAGAGGACAGAGTGCTGCAGATATGACCGTGTGCTGTGTGTGTGGGAGAGGACAGAGCGCTGCAGATATGACCGTGTGCTATGTGTGCGGGAGAGGACTGAGTGCTGCAGATATGACCGTGTACTATGTGTGTGGGAAAGGACAGAGTGCTGCAGATATGACCGTGTGCTATGTGTGTGGGAGAGGACAGAGTGCTGCAGATATGACCGTGTGCTATGTGTGTGGGAGAGGACAGAGTGCTGCAGATATGACCGTGTGCTATGTGTGTGGGAGAGGACAGAGTGCTGCAGATATGACCGTGTGCTATGTGTGATGACTGAGTGCTGCAGATATGGCCGTGTGCTGTGTGTGTGTGGGAGAGGACTGAGTGCTGCAGATATGTCCGTGTGCTATGTGTGTGGGAGAGGACTGAGTGCTATGTGTGTGGGAGAGGACAGAGTGCTGCAGATATGACCATGTGCTATGTGTGTGCGGGAGAGGACTGAGTGCTGCAGATATGACCGTGTGCTATGTGTGTGGGAGAGGACTGAGTGCTGCAGATATGACCGTGTGCTATGTGTGTGTGGGAGAGGACTGAGTGCTGCAGATATGACCGTGTGCTATGTGTGTGGGAGAGGACAGAGTGCTGCAGATATGACCGTGTGCTGTGTGTGTGGGAGAGGACTGAGTGCTGCAGATATGACCGTGTGCTATGTGTGTGGGAGAGGACTGAGTACTGCAGATATGACCGTGTGCTATGTGTGTGGGAGAGGACTGAGTGCTGCAGATATGACCGTGTGCTATGTGTGTGGGAGAGGACAGAGTGCTGCAGATATGACCGTGTGCTATGTGTGTGGGAGAGGACAGAGTGCTGCAGATATGACCGTGTGCTATGTGTGTGGGAGAGGACTGAGTGCTGCAGATATGACCGTGTGCTATGTGTGTGGGAGAGGACAGAGTGCTGCAGATATGACCATGTGCTATGTGTGTGCGGGAGAGGACTGAGTGCTATGTGTGTGGGAGAGGACAGAGTGCCGCAGATATGACCGTGTGCTATGTGTGTGGGAGATGACTGAGTGCTGCAGATATGACCGTGTGCTATGTGTGTGGGAGAGGACAGAGTGCTGCAGATATGACCGTGTGCTGTGTGTGGGAGAGGACAGAGTGTTGCAGATATGACCATGTCCTATATGTGCGGGAGAGGACAGAGTGCTGCAGATATGACCGTGTGCTGTGTCTGTGGGAGAGGACAGAGTGCTGCAGGTATGACCGTGTGCTATGTGTGAGGACTGAGTGCTGCAGATATGACCGTGTGCTATGTGTGCGGGAGAGGACTGAGGGCTGCAGATATGACCGTGTGCTATGTGTGTGGGAGAGGACAGCGTGCTGCAGATATGACCGTGTGCTGTGTGTGTGGGAGAGGACAGCGTGCTGCAGATATGACCGTGTGCTATGTGTGTGCGGGAGAGGACAGAGTGCTGCAGATACGACCGTGTGCTTAGTGTGTGTGGGAGAGGACAGAGTGCTGCAGATATGACCGTGTGCTATGTGTGTGGGAGAGGACAGAGTGCTGCAGATATGACCGTGTGCTATGTGTGTGGGAGAGGACAGAGTGCTGCAGATATGACCGTGTGCTGTGTGTGTGGGAGAGGACAGAGCGCTGCAGATATGACCGTGTGCTATGTGTGCGGGAGAGGACTGAGTGCTGCAGATATGACCGTGTACTATGTGTGTGGGAAAGGACAGAGTGCTGCAGATATGACCGTGTGCTATGTGTGTGGGAGAGGACAGAGTGCTGCAGATATGACCGTGTGCTATGTGTGTGGGAGAGGACAGAGTGCTGCAGATATGACCGTGTGCTATGTGTGTGGGAGAGGACAGAGTGCTGCAGATATGACCGTGTGCTATGTGTGTGGGAGAGGACAGAGTGCTGCAGATCTGACCGTGTGCTATGTGTGTGGGAGAGGACAGAGTGCTGCAGATATGACCGTGTGCTATGTGTGTGGGAGAGGACAGAGTGCTGCAGATATGACCGTGTGCTGTGTGTGTGGGAGAGGACAGAGCGCTGCAGATATGACCGTGTGCTATGTGTGCGGGAGAGGACTGAGTGCTGCAGATATGACCGTGTACTATGTGTGTGGGAAAGGACAGAGTGCTGCAGATATGACCGTGTGCTATGTGTGTGGGAGAGGACAGAGTGCCGCAGATATGACCGTGTGCTATGTGTGTGGGAGATGACTGAGTGCTGCAGATATGACCGTGTGCTATGTGTGTGGGAGAGGACAGAGTGCTGCAGATATGACCGTGTGCTGTGTGTGGGAGAGGACAGAGTGTTGCAGATATGACCATGTCCTATATGTGCGGGAGAGGACAGAGTGCTGCAGATATGACCGTGTGCTGTGTCTGTGGGAGAGGACAGAGTGCTGCAGGTATGACCGTGTGCTATGTGTGAGGACTGAGTGCTGCAGATATGACCGTGTGCTATGTGTGTGGGAGAGGACAGCGTGCTGCAGATATGACCGTGTGCTGTGTGTGTGGGAGAGGACAGCGTGCTGCAGATATGACCGTGTGCTATGTGTGTGCGGGAGAGGACAGAGTGCTGCAGATACGACCGTGTGCTTAGTGTGTGTGGGAGAGGACAGAGTGCTGCAGATATGACCGTGTGCTATGTGTGTGGGAGAGGACAGAGTGCTGCAGATATGACCGTGTGCTGTGTGTGTGGGAGAGGACAGAGCGCTGCAGATATGACCGTGTGCTATGTGTGCGGGAGAGGACTGAGTGCTGCAGATATGACCGTGTACTATGTGTGTGGGAAAGGACAGAGTGCTGCAGATATGACCGTGTGCTATGTGTGTGGGAGAGGACAGAGTGCTGCAGATATGACCGTGTGCTATGTGTGTGGGAGAGGACAGAGTGCTGCAGATATGACCGTGTGCTATGTGTGTGGGAGAGGACAGAGTGCTGCAGATATGACCGTGTGCTATGTGTGATGACTGAGTGCTGCAGATATGGCCGTGTGCTGTGTGTGTGTGGGAGAGGACTGAGTGCTGCAGATATGTCCGTGTGCTATGTGTGTGGGAGAGGACTGAGTGCTATGTGTGTGGGAGAGGACAGAGTGCTGCAGATATGACCATGTGCTATGTGTGTGCGGGAGAGGACTGAGTGCTGCAGATATGACCGTGTGCTATGTGTGTGGGAGAGGACTGAGTGCTGCAGATATGACCGTGTGCTATGTGTGTGTGGGAGAGGACTGAGTGCTGCAGATATGACCGTGTGCTATGTGTGTGGGAGAGGACAGAGTGCTGCAGATATGACCGTGTGCTGTGTGTGTGGGAGAGGACTGAGTGCTGCAGATATGACCGTGTGCTATGTGTGTGGGAGAGGACTGAGTACTGCAGATATGACCGTGTGCTATGTGTGTGGGAGAGGACTGAGTGCTGCAGATATGACCGTGTGCTATGTGTGTGGGAGAGGACAGAGTGCTGCAGATATGACCGTGTGCTATGTGTGTGGGAGAGGACAGAGTGCTGCAGATATGACCGTGTGCTATGTGTGTGGGAGAGGACTGAGTGCTGCAGATATGACCGTGTGCTATGTGTGTGGGAGAGGACAGAGTGCTGCAGATATGACCATGTGCTATGTGTGTGCGGGAGAGGACTGAGTGCTATGTGTGTGGGAGAGGACAGAGTGCCGCAGATATGACCGTGTGCTATGTGTGTGGGAGATGACTGAGTGCTGCAGATATGACCGTGTGCTATGTGTGTGGGAGAGGACAGAGTGCTGCAGATATGACCGTGTGCTGTGTGTGGGAGAGGACAGAGTGTTGCAGATATGACCATGTCCTATATGTGCGGGAGAGGACAGAGTGCTGCAGATATGACCGTGTGCTGTGTCTGTGGGAGAGGACAGAGTGCTGCAGGTATGACCGTGTGCTATGTGTGAGGACTGAGTGCTGCAGATATGACCGTGTGCTATGTGTGCGGGAGAGGACTGAGGGCTGCAGATATGACCGTGTGCTATGTGTGTGGGAGAGGACAGCGTGCTGCAGATATGACCGTGTGCTGTGTGTGTGGGAGAGGACAGCGTGCTGCAGATATGACCGTGTGCTATGTGTGTGCGGGAGAGGACAGAGTGCTGCAGATACGACCGTGTGCTTAGTGTGTGTGGGAGAGGACAGAGTGCTGCAGATATGACCGTGTGCTATGTGTGTGGGAGAGGACAGAGTGCTGCAGATATGACCGTGTGCTATGTGTGTGGGAGAGGACAGAGTGCTGCAGATATGACCGTGTGCTGTGTGTGTGGGAGAGGACAGAGCGCTGCAGATATGACCGTGTGCTATGTGTGCGGGAGAGGACTGAGTGCTGCAGATATGACCGTGTACTATGTGTGTGGGAAAGGACAGAGTGCTGCAGATATGACCGTGTGCTATGTGTGTGGGAGAGGACAGAGTGCTGCAGATATGACCGTGTGCTATGTGTGTGGGAGAGGACAGAGTGCTGCAGATATGACCGTGTGCTATGTGTGTGGGAGAGGACAGAGTGCTGCAGATATGACCGTGTGCTATGTGTGTGGGAGAGGACAGAGTGCTGCAGATCTGACCGTGTGCTATGTGTGTGGGAGAGGACAGAGTGCTGCAGATATGACCGTGTGCTATGTGTGTGGGAGAGGACAGAGTGCTGCAGATATGACCGTGTGCTGTGTGTGTGGGAGAGGACAGAGCGCTGCAGATATGACCGTGTGCTATGTGTGCGGGAGAGGACTGAGTGCTGCAGATATGACCGTGTACTATGTGTGTGGGAAAGGACAGAGTGCTGCAGATATGACCGTGTGCTATGTGTGTGGGAGAGGACAGAGTGCTGCAGATATGACCGTGTGCTATGTGTGTGGGAGAGGACAGAGTGCTGCAGATATGACCGTGTGCTATGTGTGTGGGAGAGGAGAGAGTGCTGCAGATATGACCGTGTGCTATGTGTGTGGGAGAGGACAGAGTGCTGCAGATATGACCATGTGCTATGTGTGTGCGGGAGAGGACTGAGTGCTATGTGTGTGGGAGAGGACAGAGTGCCGCAGATATGACCGTGTGCTATGTGTGTGGGAGAGGACTGAGTGCTGCAGATATGACCGTGTGCTATGTGTGTGTGTGGGAGAGGACTGAGTGCTGCAGATATGACCGTGTGCTATGCGCGTGTGCTATATGTGAAGACAGAGTGCTGCAGATATGACCGTGTGCTATGTGTGTGTGGGAGAGGACTGAGTGCTGCAGATATGACCGTGTGCTATGTGTGTGGGAGAGGACAGAGTGCTGCAGATATGACCTATGACCATGTGCTATGTGTGTGGGAGAGGACAGAATGCTGCAGATATGACCGTGTGCTATGTGTGTGTGGGAGAGGACTGAGTGTTGCAGATATGACCGTGTGCTATGTGTGTGGGAGAGGACAGAGTGCTGCAGATATGACCGTGTGCTATGTGTGTGGGAGAGGACAGAGTGCTGCAGATATGACCGTGTGCTATGTGTGTGGGAGAGGACAGAGTGCTGCAGATATGACCGTGTGCTATGTGTGTGTGGGAGAGGACAGAGTGCTGCAGATATGACCGTGTGCTATGTGTGTGGGAGAGGACTGAGTGCTGCAGATATGACCGTGTGCTATGTGTGTGTGGGAGAGGACAGAGTGCTGCAGATATGACCGTGTGCTAAGTGTGTGTGTGTGTGGGAGTGGACTGAGTGCTGCAGATATGACCTTGTGCTATGTGTGTGTGGGAGAGGACAGAGTGCTGCAGATATGACCGTGTGCTATGTGTGTGTGGGAGAGGACTGAGTGCTATGTGTGTGGGAGAGGACAGAGTGCTGCAGATATGACCGTGTGCTGTGTGTGTGGGAGTGGACTGAGTGCTGCAGATATGACCGTGTGCTATGTGTGTGTGGGAGAGGACTGAGTGCTGCAGATATGACCGTGTGCTATGTGTGTGGGAGAGGACAGAGTGCTGCAGATATGACCGTGTGCTATGTGTGTGGGAGAGGACAGAGTGCTGCAGATATGACCGTGTGCTATGTGTGTGGGAGAGGACAGAGTGCTACAGATTTGACAGTGTGCTATGTGTGTGGGAGAGGACAGAGTGCTGCAGATATGACCTATGACCGTGTGCTATGTGTGTGGGAGAGGACAGAGTGCTGCAGATATGACCGTGTGCTATGTGTGTGTAGGAGAGGACAGAGTGCTGCAGACATGACCGTGTCCTATTTGTGCGGGAGAGGACAGAGTGCTGCAGATATGACCTTGTGCTGTGTCTGTGGGAGAGGACAGAGTGCTGCAGGTATGACCGTGTGCTATGTGTGAGGACTGAGTGCTGCAGATATGACCGTGTGCTATGTGTGCGGGAGAGGACTGAGGGCTGCAGATATGACCGTGTGCTATGTGTGTGGGAGAGGACAGCGGGCTGCAGATATGACCGTGTGCTGTGTGTGTGGGAGAGGACAGCGTGCTGCAGATATGACCGTGTGCTATGTGTGTGCGGGAGAGGACAGAGTGCTGCAGATACGACCGTGTGCTTAGTGTGTGTGGGAGAGGACAGAGTGCTGCAGATATGACCGTGTGCTGTGTGTGGGAGAGGACAGAGTGCTGCAGATATGACCGTGTGCTATGTGTGTGGGAGAGGACAGAGTGCTGCAGATATGACCGTGTGCTGTGTGTGTGGGAGAGGACAGAGCGCTGCAGATATGACCGTGTGCTATGTGTGCGGGAGAGGACTGAGTGCTGCAGATATGACCGTGTACTATGTGTGTGGGAAAGGACAGAGTGCTGCAGATATGACCGTGTGCTATGTGTGTGGGAGAGGACAGAGTGCTGCAGATATGACCGTGTGCTATGTGTGTGGGAGAGGACAGAGTGCTGCAGATATGACCGTGTGCTATGTGTGTGGGAGAGGACAGAGTGCTGCAGATATGACCGTGTGCTATGTGTGTGGGAGAGGACAGAGTGCTGCAGATATGACCATGTGCTATGTGTGTGCGGGAGAGGACTGAGTGCTATGTGTGTGGGAGAGGACAGAGTGCCGCAGATATGACCGTGTGCTATGTGTGTGGGAGAGGACTGAGTGCTGCAGATATGACCGTGTGCTATGTGTGTGTGTGGGAGAGGACTGAGTGCTGCAGATATGACCGTGTGCTATGCGCGTGTGCTATATGTGAAGACAGAGTGCTGCAGATATGACCGTGTGCTATGTGTGTGTGGGAGAGGACTGAGTGCTGCAGATATGACCGTGTGCTATGTGTGTGGGAGAGGACAGAGTGCTGCAGATATGACCTATGACCATGTGCTATGTGTGTGGGAGAGGACAGAATGCTGCAGATATGACCGTGTGCTATGTGTGTGTGGGAGAGGACTGAGTGTTGCAGATATGACCGTGTGCTATGTGTGTGGGAGAGGACAGAGTGCTGCAGATATGACCGTGTGCTATGTGTGTGGGAGAGGACAGAGTGCTGCAGATATGACCGTGTGCTATGTGTGTGGGAGAGGACAGAGTGCTGCAGATATGACCGTGTGCTATGTGTGTGTGGGAGAGGACAGAGTGCTGCAGATATGACCGTGTGCTATGTGTGTGGGAGAGGACTGAGTGCTGCAGATATGACCGTGTGCTATGTGTGTGTGGGAGAGGACAGAGTGCTGCAGATATGACCGTGTGCTAAGTGTGTGTGTGTGTGGGAGTGGACTGAGTGCTGCAGATATGACCGTGTGCTATGTGTGTGTGGGAGAGGACAGAGTGCTGCATATATGACCGTGTGCTATGTGTGTGTGGGAGAGGACTGAGTGCTATGTGTGTGGGAGAGGACAGAGTGCTGCAGATATGACCGTGTGCTGTGTGTGTGGGAGTGGACTGAGTGCTGCAGATATGACCGTGTGCTATGTGTGTGTGGGAGAGGACTGAGTGCTGCAGATATGACCGTGTGCTATGTGTGTGGGAGAGGACAGAGTGCTGCAGATATGACCGTGTGCTATGTGTGTGGGAGAGGACAGAGTGCTGCAGATATGACCGTGTGCTATGTGTGTGGGAGAGGACAGAGTGCTACAGATTTGACAGTGTGCTATGTGTGTGGGAGAGGACAGAGTGCTGCAGATATGACCTATGACCGTGTGCTATGTGTGTGGGAGAGGACAGAGTGCTGCAGATATGACCGTGTGCTATGTGTGTGTAGGAGAGGACAGAGTGCTGCAGACATGACCGTGTCCTATATGTGCGGGAGAGGACAGAGTGCTGCAGATATGACCTTGTGCTGTGTCTGTGGGAGAGGACAGAGTGCTGCAGGTATGACCGTGTGCTATGTGTGAGGACTGAGTGCTGCAGATATGACCGTGTGCTATGTGTGCGGGAGAGGACTGAGGGCTGCAGATATGACCGTGTGCTATGTGTGTGGGAGAGGACAGCGTGCTGCAGATATGACCGTGTGCTGTGTGTGTGGGAGAGGACTGAGTGCTGCAGATATGACCATGTGCTATGTGTGTGCGGGAGAGGACAGAGTGCTGCAGATATGACCATGTGCTATGTGTGTGCGGGAGAGGACTGAGTGCTATGTGTGTGGGAGAGGACAGAGTGCTGCAGATATGACCATGTGCTATGTGTGTGTGGGAGAGGACAGAGTGCTGCAGATATGACCATGTGCTATGTGTGTGCGGGAGAGGACTGAGTGCTATGTGTGTGGGAGAGGACAGAGTGCTGCAGATATGACCATGTGCTATGTGTGTGTGGGAGAGGACTGAGTGCTGCAGATATGACCGTGTGCTATGTGTGAGGACTGAGTGCTGCAGATATGACCGTGTGCTATGTGTGTGGGAGAGGACTGAGTGCTGCAGATATGACCGTGTGCTATGTGTGTGGGAGAGGACTGAGTGCTGCAGATATGACCGTGTGCTATGTGTGTGTGGGAGAGGACAGAGTGCTGCAGATATGACCGTGTGCTATGTGTGTGTGGGAGACGACTGAGTGCTGCAGATATGACCGTGTGCTATGTGTGAGGACAGAGTGCTGCAGATATGACCGTGTGCTATGTGTGAGGACAGAGTGCTGCAGATATGACCGTGTTCTATGTGTGTGTGGGAGACGACTGAGTGCTGCAGATATGACCGTGTGCTATGTGTGTGGGAGAGGACTGAGTGCTGCAGATATGACCGTGTGCTATGTGTGTGTGGGAGTTGACAGAGTGCTGCAGATATGACCGTGTGCTATGTGTGTGTGGGAGAGGACAGAGTGCTGCAGATATGACCGTGTGCTATGTGTGTGGGAGAGGACTGAGTGCTGCAGATATGACCGTGTGCTATGTGTATGGGAGAGGACAGAGTGCTGCAGATATGACCGTGTGCTATGTGTGTGTGGGAGAGGACAGAGTGCTGCAGATATGACCGTGTGCTATGTGTGTGTGGGAGACGACTGAGTGCTGCAGATATGACCGTGTGCTATGTGTGAGGACAGAGTGCTGCAGATATGACCGTGTGCTATGTGTGAGGACAGAGTGCTGCAGATATGACCGTGTTCTATGTGTGTGTGGGAGACGACTGAGTGCTGCAGATATGACCGTGTGCTATGTGTGTGGGAGAGGACTGAGTGCTGCAGATATGACCGTGTGCTATGTGTGTGTGGGAGTTGACAGAGTGCTGCAGATATGACCGTGTGCTATGTGTGTGTGGGAGAGGACAGAGTGCTGCAGATATGACCGTGTGCTATGTGTGTGGGAGAGGACTGAGTGCTGCAGATATGACCGTGTGCTATGTGTATGGGAGAGGACAGAGTGCTGCAGATATGACCGTGTGCTATGTGTGAGGACAGAGTGCTGCAGATATGACCGTGTGCTATGTGTGTGTGGGAGAGGACTGAGTGCTGCAGATATGACCATGTGCTATGTGTGTGCGGGAAAGGACTGAGTGCTATGTGTGTGGGAGAGGACAGAGATTCGCAGATATGACCGTGTGCTATGTGTGTGGGAGAGGACTGAGTGCTGCAGATATGACCGTGTGCTATGTGTGTGTGGGAGAGGACTGAGTGCTATGTGTGTGGGAGATGACTGAGTGCTGTAGATATGACCGTGTGCTATGTGTGTGGGAGAGGACTGAGTGCTGCAGATATGACCGTGTGCTATGTGTGTGTGGGAGAGGACAGAGTGCTGCAGATATGACCGTGTGCTGTGTGTGTGGGAGTGGACTGAGTGCTGCAGATATGACCGTGTGCTATGTGTGTGGGAGAGGACTGAGTGCTGCAGATATGACCGTGTGCTATGTGTGTGGGAGAGGACTGAGTGCTGCAGATTTGACCGTGTGCTATGTGTGAGGACTGAGTGCTGCAGATATGACCGTGTGCTATGTGTGTGTGGGAGAGGACAGAGTGCTGCAGATATGACCGTGTGCTATGTGTGTGTGGGAGAGGACTGAGTGCTGCAGATATGACCGTGTGCTATGTGTATGGGAGAGGACTGAGTGCTGCAGATATGACCGTGTGCTATGTGTGTGTGGTAGATGACAGAGTGCTGCAGATATGACCGTGTGCTATGTGTATGGGAGAGGACTGAGTGCTGCAGATATGACCGTGTGCTGTGTGTGTGAGGACTGAGTGCTGCAGATATGACCGTGTGCTATGTGTATGGGAGAGGACTGAGTGCTGCAGATATGACCGTGTGCTATGTGTGTGGGAGAGGACTGAGTGCTGCAGATATGACCGTGTGCTATGTGTGTGTGGGAGAGGACTGAGTGCTGCAGATATGACCGTGTGCTATGTGTGTGTGCTATACGTGAGGACTGAGTGCTGCAGATATGACCGTGTGCTATGTGTGAGGACTGAGTGCTGCAGATATGACTGTGTGCTGTGTGTGTGGGAGAGGACTGAGTGCTGCAGATATGACCTTGTACTATGTGTGTGTGCTATACGTGAGGACTGAGTGCTGCAGATATGACCGTGTGCTATGTGTGAGGACTGAGTGCTGCAGATATGACCGTGTGCTATGTGTGTGTGGGAGAGGACTGAGTGCTGCAGATATGACCGTGTGCTGTGTGTGTGCTATACGTGAGGACTGAGTGCTGCAGATATGACCGTGTGCTATGTGTGAGGACTGAGTGCTGCAGATATGACCGTGTGCTATGTGTGAGGACTGAGTGCTGCAGATATGACCGTGTGCTGTGTGTGTGTGAGGACTGAGTGCTGCAGATATGACCTTGTGCTGTGTGTGTGTGTGTGTGTGTGAGGACAGAGTGCTGCAGATATGACCGTGTGCTATGTGTGTGGGAGAGGACCGAGTGCTGCAGATATGACCGTGTGCTATGTGTGTGTGGGAGAGGACTGAGTGCTGCAGATATGACCGTGTGCTATGTGTGTGGGAGAGGACTGAGTGCTGCAGATATGACCGTGTGCTATGTGTGTGGGAGAGGACTGAGTGCTGCAGATATGACCGTGTGCTATGTGTGTGGGAGAGGACAGAGTGCTGCAGATATGACCGTGTGCTATGTGTGAGGACTGAGTGCTGCAGATATGACCGTGTGTGTGTGTGTGTGTGTGTTTGAGGACTGAGTGCTGCAGATATGACCGTGTGCTGTGTGTGTGTGTGTGAGGACAGAGTGCTGCAGATATGACCGTGTGCTATGTGTGTGGGAGAGGACCGAGTGCTGCAGATATGACCGTGTGCTATGTGTGTGTGGGAGAGGACTGAGTGCTGCAGATATGACCGTGTGCTATGTGTGTGTGGGAGAGGACTGAGTGCTGCAGATATGACCGTGTGCTATGTGTGTGGGAGAGGACTGAGTGCTGCAGATATGACCGTGTGCTATGTGTGTGGGAGAGGACTGAGTGCTGCAGATATGACCGTGTGCTATGTGTGTGGGAGAGGACTGAGTGCTGCAGATATGACCGTGTGCTATGTGTGAGGACTGAGTGCTGCAGATATGACCGTGTGCTGTGTGTGAGGACTGAGTGCTGCAGATATGACCGTGTGCTATGTGTGAGGACTGAGTGCTGCAGATATGACCGTGTGCTGTGTGTGAGGACTGAGTGCTGCAGATATGACCGTGTGCTATGTGTGAGGACTGAGTGCTGCAGATATGACCGTGTGCTATGTGTGAGGACAGAGTGCTGCAGATATGACCGTGTGCTATGTGTGAGGACAGAGTGCTGCAGATATGACCGTGTGCTGTGTGTGTGTGTGTGTGAGGACTGAGTGCTGCAGATATGACCGTGTGCTGTGTGTGTGTGTGCTATATGCGAGGACTGAGTGCTGCAGATATGACCATGTGCTATGTGTATGTGTGAGGACAGTGTGGGGCTGGTTTGGATGACAGAGATCTGGAACTTTATCTCCTTCATGCAAATTCTGCAGCTTCTTTTCCTCTTATCTCTTTATCTCTCTGTTTTGCAGAACCCCGACATGAAGTAAAGTTTAAGCTTCCCGCAGACCTCGCAGACCACGGACAGTCCCACCCTGAGGACGTGGACATGTATAGCACCAGAACCTGAATATTAGTTATATAATATATATGGGATAACAATCTTTATAAACAGATTTTTGACATAACTTTTGTTTTCTATCCCCTGGCTCAGGATTATGAATGATCTATACTTTGTCACGTGTTACAATACAGCAGAAATATTTCTTATATGTTCTCGTCTTTAGTTTTTTACCTTTTCATGTATTTCTCGTGAACGCCGAAAAATGTGTCTCTGATGAAATAATATACCCTGGTTCCCATATTAGATAGACGTGCGCTGTGATAAGTGACTGATGTCTTCATTTAGATAGGAGTTGTAGTTCTAATAGGCAGAGAAGGTAACACATGGTACTTTAAATTGAAGCTGTTTGATTGCGTGATGACAGACGTTGGCATTGGTACATGCACCATGTTACACGTAGTGATGCCGCCTCCTGCCCTGCTTTGTCCCATGTACATGTTATGAATTAGAGGTCCGGCATAACCTGTGGGAGTCTGCCCTGTTTGACTGTATCTGTATATTGATGTTAGAGCACCAGTGTCTGTGCACAGCTGTCAGTGCCTGATTCAGACCCGCTCGCGAGCGCATAGCACTTGCAAGCGGGTCGATGGACGCGAGACCTGGAGCGAGAGAGAACTTCACTCGCTCGGGGCTCGCAGCAAAATGGGGCGGCTGTCGATGTTGATCGACAGTTCGCCCCGTTTTGTAGGCGGGTCGGGGGGAATGGCTACACAAACAGAGGCGTTCCCGAAGGAACGCCTACCATTTGTGGGTGGCCCTACTGACATCACACGTGATGTCAGTAGTGAACTTCCTGCTCTATTAGAGCAGGAAGTTCACCGGGGCTTGCGGTGGACGAGACCCTACCACAAGGGGCTCGTTTCAAGCCCGATGGTCGCAATAATCGCGGTCACCCACAGCTATGCGAGTGGCCTGGAGGCTGATTTTTACATAAAATAATCCGCCCTGATTCAGAGCGAGCGCTCGCAAATAGCGAGTGCCTCTGAATCAGGCCCTAAGTCCTTTGTCCGAGCTCTGCGTCCTTACTGGTTCCACATTCATGAGCTGGGGGTGAAAAACGTTAGTCTCTACGGGCAAGTGCTGAAGAGCTTCCACAAAAGAGGCTGGATGCAGAAAGTGATAGTAAAGTCGTTTCCACGTTCTTACCCGTAAATTTATACCTCCAATTTACAATCAGAAAACTGACCGTAATCTAACTTCCGCTTTTGGAGAAAAGCCCCCATAAGGAGAACAAGGGAAATGCTGGGGGTCCCCAATAAACACGTCCCCTGCTCACTCGCAGACCCAGCATGATGGTGGTGGAAGGATATCTGTGATTCTCCAACTGTATAGAAAAGTCATTGTTACAGCAGGCAGCTCATTAATAATTAGTCTTCCCGTTAGGCTGTTTTAGCTGGGCGGCGTTGTCCTGCCTGATTTTAAAACTGCCGGTGAAACAGCCTGCCGGGTGCCGTCCCCACCCACAGGCTGGGAAAAATAGCGGTTCACCGCTCTTCACCGGTGAATAGAGGCTGTGCATATGCACAGTTAGGGGAGAGCTTGGGGGGCAGCCCAGCATGTCCGTAAGAGCTTTGCACACACACACTCCCAAGAGTGCCGAAAAGGTGGCGTGTCTTAATACACCCTTTTCTCATGGTCATGCCCCCTTTTGGGGCGCGTGGGCACCTTCTAAGCCTGCATAAGTGCCCTTTTTACAGTCCGGCGCCCTGCCCAGCACCAGACCTAGAATTAACACTAAATAATGTGTTGGATAATTTGTTATGATGTATTAAACCCGCATTTACTCAAATCTGCAAATCTAGATGAACTAAGATATGAAACGATTAGCATCAGACAAAATCCAAGGATACACTCTGACATTTGTCACATTCCAAAATCTGGGGGTGACCTCCTGTCTTGTGACCGGACACTACATCTGTGAGACAGCAGCAGAGGTCATGTCACTAGTGAAATTGCGCATTACTTTGTTTATATCTCTGTAGAAGACCACAGTGCGCTGCTAATGTTCTGGGTTATTTTTCTCTGACACTCCAGCAGATAAGTATCGTGCGTGCAACATAGTCGGCCTCCAACGCTAATTGGGGTGTGAGCTACTTTAGAAAAATGAAAGCTCCTGAAGAGCTACTAACATTGTAGAAAAAAAAAATCTGGTTAATAAATTAAACAATTAAAGGTAATTTAATGACAAAAAAAAAAATTTCATATATAATAAAAATGCATTTAATTATTACAGTGATGTTGTTTTAGTTTGTAAATAAAATGTAAGCACAGACACATTTCACTGTTAATTACCGGCTCCAAGGAGAAACGTGCAGTAGAGGAGCACAAGATATCGGCAGGGCTGGGCGGGAGTCACTCGCTCCGCTGTAGCGTAGACGCCGTGGGTGGAACCACAGGACAGCACGTCAGGTGATTGCTATAGAGGCTGCGGAAATCACCTGACGTGCTTCCCTGCGGCTCCACCCATGGCGTCGATGCCATGGGAGAGCACACGTCAGAGGTCACTTCCTCCTAGTTGACCCGGCAGTACTGCAGCTACAGTAGGTGAGCTACCAAAATTAAGACCACGAGCTGCAGGTTGGAGACCCCTGGTCTAAGGGCTGGATTCAATGAGCCTCGTCAATTTAACGCTTGGGGAAAAGGGTGATAGCCCCGGCTGTAACTTTTACGCCTGAAGCTATTCAATTTAAGGCCCTTTTACTTGCGTGGTAAATCTGCTGCTAACGAGCGTTAACCCATAGATTCCGGGATAAATAGCTGGAGCTAGGGGTAAACCTGTTGGTGACTGCAGTGTTCAGCGCAGAAAGCCCTATTTAATGCTGATTTCTGTTGGAGCCTCAGGAGGAGGGGAACAGAAATCTGTGGCTTGGATACAAATAAAGAGTTAGGGGTAAGAACCGCCGACAGTGGTACTTCCTGCCGTAGCTCAGTGTGTTCTGAGTGCTCCATAAGAGGTGGGTTCTCCTGCTGTGGCTCTGTACCACAAGGGCTACTTACATACTGTTAGATATAACATTACCTAATTAGTAAACCATAAAACCTATTCAAAAATAAAATCATGCAAATGGATTTTTGAAACCTTTTAAATGCACATGAAACGTCCGGAATGTACACACCTAAATAATAGTGATGGGAGCAGGCGGCCTGGGGGCCATGTGTTACTCTTCCCATTGGGTGAGTGCGTAGGCGGGCTTGGTATACACCAGTGTCTGGTATATTTCATGCTGTCTCATCTTCCTTTGGAAACATGGAGCCACGTGTTAGACCACGTAAAAATATACTACATCATATTTCCCCCCCAGAATAAAGGCTCTTATCGCATTGAAAACTGAAATATACACTTATTTTTGTTCTCTCCTTCTGTTCATCTTTTTCCTACATATTTTATCCCTGATTGTAAATGAATATCCCGTGCAGAGCTTTATGCCGCTACGTCAGCAGACTGCTAATTGGACGCTTACCCTCTTTGCGTCATTTTATTACTATGCATTCAAAAATGGAAACATGACTAGAAGTTTACAGAATCCTGTGTGTGACCGTGTAGACGGAAACCAGCACGCTGGCTAAAGCTGGACATACATAGTCATTTTACACCTTTTTTTATTATTATCATTTCCTGGACACAAAGTGTTATCTTATTACTGCAGTTCATTGTTCTGGATGTGAGATATGATATGAATGTGGTTCCTTATAGGTCTGAACTGTGACTCCTGACATTGCTCGTACACAGTGACAGTCACTCGCTGCTATACGTTTAATGTCCTCTACAGAGAATCTAAACAGGTGCCAGCCTTCGGCGTCCGTCAGGTCCTCGGCGCCTTTCCTCTTGTAGTATTCTATAGATGTCGCGTTCCAGTACAAGGAGATGAAATACAGAGCTCTGCAGTGTTGCTCAATGGCTTCCTAGAAAGAAAGAAATTGCAAAGAGGAAGGTTTATATAAATACACTCAATAAATGCATTCACATATAAAGAAAATACAGACTTTATAAAGGAGTTTCAGTTGTGATATATTATATAATGATAAACTACTTTTACGGCAGACCCTCAGTCTATCATTTGCACGCCTTTCATTTTATCTTAATAAATGAGCTTAATTGAAGAAAAAAGCCATGTCCCAGACACAGCTTACTCCCAAGAGCCCCGGCTGCGCATTGTGTTCAAATCAGGTTGTCTGGCTAGTTTATAGCTAGCTCAGCCAATCAGGGCTTCCCAAGCTTCTGAATGGACTTGAAAATGAAACAAAGCTCCTGATAGGCTGTCCGGCTTTTCACGGTCTGGGTTCTCCGGAGCAAGTTGCATCAAGGACGTGGGCTTTCTTTGAATCCAATTGAACTACGTCAGATCAAGGCAGGGACAGGGTATAATTCAGTTATGGAATTTATGGTGGCATATGGAGGTGACCGGGTATAGTCCTATGCTCTGGCAGCAAATCTAGATCTCTCTGTATTGGGTGAAGACCCTTGTTCCTTTGTCTGTCACTATAATAGGGGGATGCGTTCAGCATCCCGATGGTCGGGATGCCAATGCTTACATTACCAGCATCGGCATACCGACGCCAGTCTGAATCCCTGTGCCAGCATACTGACCGCCAGGATTCCGAAGGTAAGTAGCGGGGAGGATGGGGGAGGGTTATATTTAGGGGTTAGACACTAGGGGGAGGTTTAGGGTGTGGGGAGGGAGAGGCACCAAAGAGGGAGGGTTAGCATACTGACCAACAAGTGTCGGTATGTAAATCCTGTCAAGATCCCAGCGTTGGGATTCTGAGCGCCAGGATCCCGACTGTCGGTATTTCATACCAATCCCATAATAGGAATGTGATGGCTGCATTGGATACCCGCATACTCATACAACAACTTTTATCTCCTTGGATTGACAACACTGCCGGGAGAGGACATCAAAGCCCTAACGTTATTCTTATCATCAACACTTAACTATCCATGGTGTGGGGAATCGACCTTTCCCATCAATATGGTGTGAGAGAGAGGGGGGGGGGCATTGACCTTAAATAATTGATGTTGATATCAAATGCCTACAACAGTGTTGGCGAGCCGAAAAAGCGGGTGGCCGCATGGAGGAAGGCTTACCTGGTAGAGGTAAAGCTGAAACTACACGCATGCTGAAGAATACAAACCCACAACCACCAGTAAGAAGGTAGAGTTCCTATCAAGTGAGAACAGTCTAGCTCCGCTCTTACATATAGTGGAATTGCTTTGTAACCCTCTCCCTGCCAAGATGCATGAATTTGCAATGTTCCACCGTAGCCAGAATCCCAACCATGCCGTCAAATAAGTGCCAAGGTTCCAAACCTGCAAATGTAGGCCACCTGGCTTCCTGAACTAGCTCTGACCCAATAGAAAGCATTGATGAAATCACCCAAAGGTTGTGTCCCACCTGCGATCTGGACCCTGTGTCAACCAAGTATCTAATAGGGTGTATTGATGCCATTGGCCAAGTATATGCCAATATACAGTAGTATAATGCTATGCTATAAAGCTTTAGATGTCCTCTTCTAAAAGCCCTTATTTCCAACTCAACTGCATGACCACCTACTGACCAATATCGAACATTTCCTTTTCTAGGAACGTTTATTGCGAAAGTGGCTGCAACTCAACTGGAAACCCGTCTGTCAAACCCATAGAACTTCTGCTCCATTCCAGTCAGGAGATGACATGGCGCTGAATCAGTCCTGGTAAGTGTGCTTAATGGTCTAACGGCAGGAGACAGCATTTGGTACCGTGGACCATGGGGATACTAATTGAGCGCCTGGAATATTTCTGTGTACTGGATGGTACTCTCCTTAACTGGTTCAAATCTTTGCTCACCGGCAGGTCACAGAGTGTCCTCAAAAGTATACTCATCGTCACCAGTGCCACTGTCCTGTCCACATGGCCTGGTCTACTGTACCACCGCTATGCAGATGCTACTCCACCATATCTGTGCTTTACTCTGGGTTCTGAGGGCCTGATTCAGCGATGCACGCAATGTCCATGTCAGACACTAGAGCAATATTTTTTTGTTGCTACTGCGCTCTGCTGCTCCTCTGTACACGTACAGCGATTGGTCAGCGACTGTTGTAGATAGGATGGTGCGTCGATGGTGTAGTGGTCCCATCCATCAGCGCTCTTGAGCATTGCTCACATATGCAAAGTGGACGTGGCAGGGATTGCTCAGTCCGTCGCACGGAAGTACACACGAGGAATGCATAAACTAGAATTTGATTCTATTGTCGCTTGCAAATCCGTAACAACTTGCAGTTGCGCATGAACGACGTGCACCTTTGGATCAGGACCACCGTTTAATAGGAGGGCAGCTAACAAGAATGATCACCAGGTACATATTGAATTTAAAGAATAAAAAATATTTATGTCCTTTAAAAGAATTTAAAAAAAAATTATTATCTTTGTGTCAGGATTGTGTAGATGTATCCAGTCTTGTGTGAGGAAAGTTTGGTTATGTCGGAGTAAGTTTTAGTTGCTGAACTAATCGCATGAAAATAACCAGTGAGGATTGTTTTTCACTATTGTTACCCGGTTCTCCATGCGTAAGTGTATTAAATGCAAAACAACCCTGGTTCTGCATTTAAGCTGTCACTTAGTAAGTGTATCCCATAATGTATGGATTCATAAAAAAAATGTTTTATTCAAACACTCCAAGAAAACACAGGAAAATAAAATAATTTCCAGCATATCTGGCGCATCGAAAAATGTGATAATTGGTCATCACAGTATAAACGATGAGGGGTACAGAGGTCAGATGATCATATACTCAGACTGCGCAGGTCGGGTAATGATGTAAACTCACCTGGCTTATCCTCCTCAGTATTTCTGATCCAATTCCCAAACCTGTTAAAAAATGTTAAATTTAGTACAAAATTGATGTAAAAAAAAAAGGATTAAATGAAAGCAATACAAAAACTGATTAAACCAGTTCTTACCTCTGTATGGCTCCATGACAAAGAAATCCTCAAGGTGAAGGGTCTTCCCCACCCAAGGATCGTACGTCAGATAATACATAGCGAACCCCACCTTAGCACTGCCTGGAATAAGAGAGAGATGGGTCATAAAGCTGTAATTAGGTCCTGGCGGCTCCTCTAATACATATAGCTGTAATCAGGTCCTGGTGGCTCCTCCAATACATATAGCTGTAATCAGGTCCTGGTGGCTCCCCTAATACATATAGCTGTAATCAGGTCCTGGTGGCTCCTCCAATACATATAGCTGTAATCAGGTCCTGGTGGCTCCCCCAATACATATTGCTGTAATCAGGTCCTGGTGGTTCCCCCAGTACATATAGCTGTAATCAGGTCCTGGTGGCTCCCCCAATACATATAGCTGTAATCAGGTCCTGGTGGTTCCCCCAGTACATATAGCTGTAATCAGGTCCTGGTGGCTCCTCCAATACATATAGCTGTAATCGGGTCCTGGTGGCTCCCCCAATACATATAGCTGTAATCAGGTCCTGGTGGCTCCCCCAATACATATAGCTGTAATCAGGTCCTGGTGGCTCCCCCAATACATATAGCTGTAATCAGGTCCTGGTGGCTCCCCCAATACATATAGCTGTAATCAGGTCCTGGTGGCTCCCCCAATACATATAGCTGTAATCAGGTCCTGGTGACTCCCCCAATACATATAGCTGTAATCAGGTAACTGGTGGCTCCCCTAATACATATAGCTGTAATCAGGTCCTGGTGGTTCCCCCAGTACATATAGCTGTAATCAGGTCCTGGTGGTTCCCCCAATACATATAGCTGTAATCAGGTCCTGGTGGCTCCCCCAATACATATAGCTCTAATCAGGTCCTGGTGGCTCCCCTAATACATATAGCTGTAATCAGGTCCTGGTGGTTCCCCCAGTACATATAGCTGTAATCAGGTCCTGGTGGCTCCCCCAATACATATAGCTGTAATCAGGTCCTGGTGGTTCCCCCAGTACATATAGCTGTAATCAGGTCCTGGTGGCTCCTCCAATACATATAGCTGTAATCGGGTCCTGGTGGCTCCCCCAATACATATAGCTGTAATCAGGTCCTGGTGGCTCCCCCAATACATATAGCTGTAATCAGGTCCTGGTGGCTCCCCCAATACATATAGCTGTAATCAGGTCCTGGTGGCTCCCCCAATACATATAGCTGTAATCAGGTCCTGGTGGCTCCCCCAATACATATAGCTGTAATCAGGTCCTGGTGACTCCCCCAATACATATAGCTGTAATCAGGTAACTGGTGGCTCCCCTAATACATATAGCTGTAATCAGGTCCTGGTGGTTCCCCCAGTACATATAGCTGTAATCAGGTCCTGGTGGTTCCCCCAATACATATAGCTGTAATCAGGTCCTGGTGGCTCCCCCAATACATATAGCTCTAATCAGGTCCTGGTGGCTCCCCTAATACATATAGCTGTAATCAGGTCCTGGTGGCTCCCCTAATACATATAGCTGTAATCAGGTCCTGGAGGTGGTTCCCCCAATACATATAGCTGTAATCAGATCCTGGTGACTCCCCCAATACATACAGCTGTAATCAGGTCCTGGTGGCTCCCCCATTACATATAGCTGTAATCAGGTTCTGGCGGCTCCCCCAATACATATAGCTCTAATCAGGTCCTGGTGGTTCCCCCAGTACATATAGCTGTAATCAGGTCCTGGTGGTTCCCCCAGTACATACAGCTGTAATCAGGTCCTGGCGACTCCCCCTATACATATATCTGTAATCAGGTCCTGGTGGTACCCCAATACATATAGCTGTAATCAGGTCCTGGTGGCTCCCCCAATACATATAGCTGTAATCAGGTCCTGGTGGCTCCCCCAATACATATAGCTGTAATCAGGTCCTGGTGACTCACCCAATACATATAGCTGTAATCAGGTCCTGGTGGCTCCCCCAATACATATAGCTGTAATCAGGTCCTGGTGACTCCCCCAATACATATAGCTGTAATCAGGTCCTGGTGGCTCCCCCAATACATATAGCTGTAATCAGGTCCTGGTGGCTCCCCCAATACATATAGCTGTAATCAGGTCCTGGTGGTTCCCCCAATACATATAGCTGTAAGCAGGTCCTGGCGGCTCCCCAATACATATAGATGTAATCAGGTCCTGGTGGTCCCCCAATACATATAGCTGTAATCAGGTCCTGGTGGTTCCCCCAATACATATAGCTGTAAGCAGGTCCTGGCGTCTCCCCCTATACATATATCTGTAATCAGGTCCTGGTGGTCCCCCAAAACATATAGCTGTAATCAGGTAACTGGTGGCTCCCCCAATACATATAGCTGTAATCAGGTAACTGGTGGCTCCCCCAATACATATAGCTGTAATCAGGTCCTGGCTGCTCCCCCAATATATATAGCTGTAATCAGGTCCTGGTGGCTCCCCCAATACATATAGCAGTGCCTTGGGGTGGTTTGGCTGGGCTAGTTTGGGGGTGTCCTTGGCTCTGGATTTGAGCCTTAGTATGTTAGGGACCTGCCCGACAAGAGGTTACCCGGATATGGTGGGCAGGCCCATAACCTTGGCCAAGATTATGCCAAAAACCTCTATTGTATTTACTGCAAAATGAATTTATTTATATATAATCAGTTAATTTGGAGTTGTGCACCTGTATTTCCTCTTTGTGTATATATCAATGGTCTCCACAGGTAGCACCTCCAATTATATATATATATGTCCAGAATGTGCAGTCTGAGATCCATTTTCTTTAGCTGTAATCAGGTCCTGGTGGTTCCCCCAATACATATAGCTGTAATCAGGTCCTGGTGGTTCCCCCAATACATATAGCTGTAATCAGGTCCTGGTGGTTCCCCCAATACATATATCTGTAATCAGGTCCTGGTGGTTCCCCCAATACATATAGCTGTAATCAGGTCCTGGTGGCTCCCCCAATACATATAGCTGTAATCAGGTCCTGGTGGTTCCCCCCATATACATATAGCTGTAATCAGGTCCTGGTGGCTCCCCCAATACATATAGCTGTAATCAGGTCCTGGTGGTTCCCCCAATACATATATCTGTAATCAGGTCCTGGTGACTCCCCCAATACATATATCTGTAATCAGGTCCTGGTGGTTCCCCCAATACATATAGCTGTAATCAGGTCCTGGTGGCTCCCCCAATACATATAGCTGTAATCAGGTCCTGGCGGCTCCCCCAATACATATAGCTGTAATCAGGTCCAGGTGGTTCCCCCCATATACATATAGCTGTAATCAGGTCCTGGTGGTTCCCCCCATATACATATAGCTGTAATCAGGTCCTGGTGGCTCCCCCAATACATATAGCTGTAATCAGGTCCTGGTGGCTCCCCCAATACATATAGCTGTAATTAGGTCCTGGTTGCTCCCCAAATACATATAGCTGTAATCAGGTCCTGGTGGCTCCCCCAATACATATAACTGTAATCAGGTCCTGGTGGCTCCCCCAATACATATATCTGTAATCAGGTCCTGGTGACTCCCCCAATACATATTGCTGTAATCAGGTCCTGGTGGTTCCCCCAATACATATAGCTGTAATCAGGTCCAGGTGGTTCCCCCCATATACATATAGCTGTAATCAGGTCCTGGTGGTTCCCCCCATATACATATAGCTGTAATCAGGTCCTGGTGGCTCCCCCAATACATATAGCTGTAATCAGGTCCTGGTGGCTCCCCCAATACATATAGCTGTAATTAGGTCCTGGTTGCTCCCCAAATACATATAGCTGTAATCAGGTCCTGGTGGCTCCCCCAATACATATAACTGTAATCAGGTCCTGGTGGCTCCCCCAATACATATATCTGTAATCAGGTCCTGGTGACTCCCCCAATACATATTGCTGTAATCAGGTCCTGGTGGTTCCCCCAATACATATAGATGTAATCAGGTCCTGGCGGTTCCCCCAAGACATATAGATGTAATCAGGTCCTGGCGGCTCCCCCAATACATATAGCTGTAATCAGGTCCTGGTGGCTCCCCCAATACATATAGCTGTAATCAGGTCCTGGCGGCTCCCCAATACATATAGATGTAATCAGGTCCTGGCGGCTCCCCCAATACATATAGCTGTAATCAGGTCCTGGTGGTTCCCCCAATACATATATAGATGTAATCAGGTCCTGGTGGTTCCCCCAATACATATAGATGTAATCAGGTCCTGGCGGCTCCCCCAATACATATAGCTGTAATCAGGTCCTGGTGGCTCCCCCAATACATATAGCTGTAAGCAGGTCCTGGCGGCTCCCCAATACATATAGATGTAATCAGGTCCTGGCGGCTCCCCCAATACATATAGCTGTAATCAGGTCCTGGTCGTTCCCCCAATACATATAGATGTAATCAGGTCCTGGCGGCTCCCCCAATACATATAGCTGTAATCAGGTCCTGGTGGTTCCCCCAATACATATAGATGTAATCAGGTCCTGGCGGCTCCCCCAATACATATATCTGTAATCAGGTCCTGGTGACTCCCCCAATACATATTGCTGTAATCAGGTCCTGGTGGTTCCCCCAATACATATAGATGTAATCAGGTCCTGGTGGTTCCCCCAATACATATAGATGTAATCAGGTCCTGGCGGCTCCCCCAATACATATAGCTGTAATCAGGTCCTGGTGGCTCCCCCAATACATATAGCTGTAATCAGGTCCTGGCGGCTCCCCAATACATATAGATGTAATCTGGTCCTGGCGGCTCCCCCAATACATATATCTGTAATCTGGTCCTGGTGGTTCCCCCAATACATATAGCTGTAATCATGTAACTGGTGGCTCCCCTAATACATATAGCTGTAATCAGGTCCTGGCGACTCCCCCAATACATATAGCTGTAATCAGGTAACTGGTGGCTCCCCCAATACATATAGCTGTAATCAGGTAACTGGTGGCTTCCCCAATACATATAGCTGTAATCAGGTCCTGGTGGTTCCCCCAATACATATATCTGTAATCAGGTCCTGGTGGTTCCCCCAATACATATAGCTGTAATCAGGTCCTGGTGGTTCCCCCAATACATATAGCTGTAATAGGGTCCTGGTGGTTCCCCCCATATACATATAGCTGTAATCAGGTCCTGGTGGCTCACCCAATACATATAGCTGTAATCAGGTCCTAGTGGCTCCCCCAATACATATAGCTGTAATCAGGTCCTGGTGGTTCCCCCAATACATATATCTGTAATCAGGTCCTGGTGGTTCCCCCAATACATATAGCTGTAATCAGGTCCTGGTGGCTCCCCCAATACATATAGCTGTAATCAGGTCCTGGTGGTTCCCCCCATATACATATAGCTGTAATCAGGTCCTGGTGGCTCCCCCAATACATATAGCTGTAATCAGGTCCTGGTGGTTCCCCCAATACAAATATCTGTAATCAGGTCCTGGTGACTCCCGCAATACATATATCTGTAATCAGGTCCTGGTGGTTCCCCCAATACATATAGCTGTAATCAGGTCCTGGTGGCTCCCCCAATACATATAGCTGTAATCAGGTCCTGGCGGCTCCCCCAATACATATAGCTGTAATCAGGTCCAGGTGGTTCCCCCCATATACATATAGCTGTAATCAGGTCCTGGTGGTTCCCCCCATATACATATAGCTGTAATCAGGTCCTGGTGGCTCCCCCAATACATATAGCTGTAATCAGGTCCTGGTGGCTCCCCCAATACATATAGCTGTAATTAGGTCCTGGTTGCTCCCCAAATACATATAGCTGTAATCAGGTCCTGGTGGCTCCCCCAATACATATAACTGTAATCAGGTCCTGGTGGCTCCCCCAATACATATATCTGTAATCAGGTCCTGGTGACTCCCCCAATACATATTGCTGTAATCAGGTCCTGGTGGTTCCCCCAATACATATAGATGTAATCAGGTCCTGGCGGTTCCCCCAAGACATATAGATGTAATCAGGTCCTGGTGGCTCCCCCAATACATATAGCTGTAATCAGGTCCTGGTGGCTCCCCCAATACATATAGCTGTAATCAGGTCCTGGCGGCTCCCCAATACATATAGATGTAATCAGGTCCTGGCGGCTCCCCCAATACATATAGCTGTAATCAGGTCCTGGTGGTTCCCCCAATACATATATAGATGTAATCAGGTCCTGGTGGTTCCCCCAATACATATAGATGTAATCAGGTCCTGGCGGCTCCCCCAATACATATAGCTGTAATCAGGTCCTGGTGGCTCCCCCAATACATATAGCTGTAAGCAGGTCCTGGCGGCTCCCCAATACATATAGATGTAATCAGGTCCTGGCGGCTCCCCCAATACATATAGCTGTAATCAGGTCCTGGTCGTTCCCCCAATACATATAGATGTAATCAGGTCCTGGCGGCTCCCCCAATACATATAGCTGTAATCAGGTCCTGGTGGTTCCCCCAATACATATAGATGTAATCAGGTCCTGGCGGCTCCCCCAATACATATATCTGTAATCAGGTCCTGGTGACTCCCCCAATACATATTGCTGTAATCAGGTCCTGGTGGTTCCCCCAATACATATAGCTGTAATCAGGTCCTGGTGGTTCCCCCAATACATATAGCTGTAATCAGGTCCTGGTGGTTCCCCCCATATACATATAGCTGTAATCAGGTCCTGGTGGCTCCCCCAATACATATAGCTGTAATCAGGTCCTGGTGGTTCCCCCAATACATATATCTGTAATCAGGTCCTGGTGACTCCCCCAATACATATATCTGTAATCAGGTCCTGGTGGTTCCCCCAATACATATAGATGTAATCAGGTCCTGGTGGTTCCCCCAATACATATAGCTGTAATCAGGTCCTGGTGGCTCCCACAATACATATAGCTGTAATCAGGTCCTGGCGGCTCCCCCAATACATATAGCTGTAATCAGGTCCTGGTGGTTCCCCCAATACATATAGATGTAATCAGGTCCTGGCGGCTCCCCCAATACATATATCTGTAATCAGGTCCTGGTGACTCCCCCAATACATATTGCTGTAATCAGGTCCTGGTGGTTCCCCCAATACATATATCTGTAATCAGGTCCTGGTGGTTCCCCCAATACATATAGCTGTAATCAGGTCCTGGTGGTTCCCCCAATACATATAGCTGTAATCAGGTCCTGGTGGTTCCCCCCATATACATATAGCTGTAATCAGGTCCTGGTGGCTCCCCCAATACATATAGCTGTAATCAGGTCCTGGTGGTTCCCCCAATACATATATCTGTAATCAGGTCCTGGTGACTCCCCCAATACATATATCTGTAATCAGGTCCTGGTGGTTCCCCCAATACATATAGATGTAATCAGGTCCTGGTGGTTCCCCCAATACATATAGCTGTAATCAGGTCCTGGTGGCTCCCCCAATACATATAGCTGTAATCAGGTCCTGGCGGCTCCCCCAATACATATAGCTGTAATCAGGTCCAGGTGGTTCCCCCCATATACATATAGCTGTAATCAGGTCCTGGTGGTTCCCCCCATATACATATAGCTGTAATCAGGTCCTGGCGGCTCCCCCAATACATATATCTGTAATCAGGTCCTGGTGACTCCCCCAATACATATTGCTGTAATCAGGTCCTGGTGGTTCCCCCAATACATATAGCTGTAATCAGGTCCTGGTGGTTCCCCCAATACATATAGCTGTAATCAGGTCCTGGTGGTTCCCCCCATATACATATAGCTGTAATCAGGTCCTGGTGGCTCCCCCAATACATATAGCTGTAATCAGGTCCTGGTGGTTCCCCCAATACATATATCTGTAATCAGGTCCTGGTGACTCCCCCAATACATATATCTGTAATCAGGTCCTGGTGGTTCCCCCAATACATATAGATGTAATCAGGTCCTGGTGGTTCCCCCAATACATATAGCTGTAATCAGGTCCTGGTGGCTCCCACAATACATATAGCTGTAATCAGGTCCTGGCGGCTCCCCCAATACATATAGCTGTAATCAGGTCCTGGTGGTTCCCCCAATACATATAGATGTAATCAGGTCCTGGCGGCTCCCCCAATACATATATCTGTAATCAGGTCCTGGTGACTCCCCCAATACATATTGCTGTAATCAGGTCCTGGTGGTTCCCCCAATACATATATCTGTAATCAGGTCCTGGTGGTTCCCCCAATACATATAGCTGTAATCAGGTCCTGGTGGTTCCCCCAATACATATAGCTGTAATCAGGTCCTGGTGGTTCCCCCCATATACATATAGCTGTAATCAGGTCCTGGTGGCTCCCCCAATACATATAGCTGTAATCAGGTCCTGGTGGTTCCCCCAATACATATATCTGTAATCAGGTCCTGGTGACTCCCCCAATACATATATCTGTAATCAGGTCCTGGTGGTTCCCCCAATACATATAGATGTAATCAGGTCCTGGTGGTTCCCCCAATACATATAGCTGTAATCAGGTCCTGGTGGCTCCCCCAATACATATAGCTGTAATCAGGTCCTGGCGGCTCCCCCAATACATATAGCTGTAATCAGGTCCAGGTGGTTCCCCCCATATACATATAGCTGTAATCAGGTCCTGGTGGTTCCCCCATATACATATAGCTGTAATCAGGTCCTGGTGGCTCCCCCAATACATATAGCTGTAATCAGGTCCTGGTGGCTCCCCCAATACATATAGCTGTAATTAGGTCCTGGTTGCTCCCCAAATACATATAGCTGTAATCAGGTCCTGGTGGCTCCCCCAATACATATAACTGTAATCAGGTCCTGGTGGCTCCCCCAATACATATATCTGTAATCAGGTCCTGGTGACTCCCCCAATACATATTGCTGTAATCAGGTCCTGGTGGTTCCCCCAATACATATAGATGTAATCAGGTCCTGGCGGTTCCCCCAAGACATATAGATGTAATCAGGTCCTGGCGGCTCCCCCAATACATATAGCTGTAATCAGGTCCTGGTGGCTCCCCCAATACATATAGCTGTAATCAGGTCCTGGCGGCTCCCCAATACATATAGATGTAATCAGGTCCTGGCGGCTCCCCCAATACATATAGCTGTAATCAGGTCCTGGTGGTTCCCCCAATACATATATAGATGTAATCAGGTCCTGGTGGTTCCCCCAATACATATAGATGTAATCAGGTCCTGGCGGCTCCCCCAATACATATAGCTGTAATCAGGTCCTGGTGGCTCCCCCAATACATATAGCTGTAAGCAGGTCCTGGCGGCTCCCCAATACATATAGATGTAATCAGGTCCTGGCGGCTCCCCCAATACATATAGCTGTAATCAGGTCCTGGTCGTTCCCCCAATACATATAGATGTAATCAGGTCCTGGCGGCTCCCCCAATACATATAGCTGTAATCAGGTCCTGGTGGTTCCCCCAATACATATAGATGTAATCAGGTCCTGGCGGCTCCCCCAATACATATATCTGTAATCAGGTCCTGGTGACTCCCCCAATACATATTGCTGTAATCAGGTCCTGGTGGTTCCCCCAATACATATAGATGTAATCAGGTCCTGGTGGTTCCCCCAATACATATAGATGTAATCAGGTCCTGGCGGCTCCCCCAATACATATAGCTGTAATCAGGTCCTGGTGGCTCCCCCAATACATATAGCTGTAATCAGGTCCTGGCGGCTCCCCAATACATATAGATGTAATCTGGTCCTGGCGGCTCCCCCAATACATATATCTGTAATCTGGTCCTGGTGGTTCCCCCAATACATATAGCTGTAATCATGTAACTGGTGGCTCCCCTAATACATATAGCTGTAATCAGGTCCTGGCGACTCCCCCAATACATATAGCTGTAATCAGGTAACTGGTGGCTCCCCCAATACATATAGCTGTAATCAGGTAACTGGTGGCTTCCCCAATACATATAGCTGTAATCAGGTCCTGGTGGCTCCCCCAATACATATAACTGTAATCAGGTCCTGGTGGCTCCCCCAATACATATAGCTCTAATCAGGTCCTGGTGGCTTCCCCAATACATATAGCTGTAATCAGGTCCTGGTGACTCCCCCTATACATATAGCTGTAATCAGGTCCTGGTGGCTTCCCCAATACATATAGCTGTAATCAGGTCCTGGTGACTCCCCCAATACATATAGCTGTAATCAGGTCCTGGTGGTTCCCCCAATACATATAACTGTAATCAGGTCCTGGTGACTCCCCCAATACATATAGCTGTAATCAGGTCCTGGTGGTTCCCCCAATACATATAGCTGTAATCAGGTCCTGGTGGTTCCCCCAATACATATAGCTGTAATCAGGTCCTGGTGGCTCCCCCAATACATATAGCTGTAATCAGGTCCTGGTGGTTCCCCCAATACATATAGCTGTTATCAGGTCCTGGTGGTTCCCCCAATACATATAGCTGTAATCAGGTAACTGGTGGCTCCCCCAATACATATAGCTGTAATCAGGTAACTGGTGGCTCCCCCAATACATATAGCTGTAATCAGGTCCTGGTGACTCCCCCTATACATATAGCTGTAATCAGGTCCTGGTGGCTCCCCCAATACATATAGCTGTAATCAGGTCCTGGTGGTTCCCCCAATACATATAGCTGTAATCAGGTCCTGGTGGCTCCCCCAATACATATAGCTGTAATCAGGTCCTGGTGGCTCCCCCAATACATATAGCTGTAATCAGGTAACTGGTGGCTCCCCCAATACATATAGCTGTAATCAGGTCCTGGTGGCTCCCCCAATACATATAGCTGTAATCAGGTCCTGGTGGTCCCCCAATACATATAGCTGTAATCAGGTCCTGGTGACTCCCCCAATACATATAGCTGTAATCAGGTCCTGGTGGCTCCCCCAATACATATAGCTGTAATCAGGTAACTGGTGGTTCCCCCAATACATATAGCTGTAATTAGGTCCTGGTGGCTCCCCCAATACATATAGCTGTAATCAGGTCCTGGTGGCTCCCCCAATACATATAGCTGTAATTAGGTCCTGGTGGCTCCCCCAATACATATAGCTGTAATCAGGTCCTGGTGGCTCCCCCAATACATATAGCTGTAATCAGGTAACTGGTGGTTCCCCCAATACATATAGCTGTAATCAGGTCCTGCTGGTTCCCCCAGTACATATAGCTGTAATCAGGTAACTGGTGGCTCCCCCAATACATATAGCTGTAATCAGGTCCTGGTGGCTCCCCCAATACATATAGCTGTAATCAGGTCCTGGTGGTCCCCCAATACATATAGCTGTAATCAGGTCCTGGTGACTCCCCCAATACATATAGCTGTAATCAGGTCCTGGTGGCTCCCCCAATACATATAGCTGTAATCAGGTCCTGGTGACTCCCCCAATACATATAGCTGTAATCAGGTAACTGGTGGCTCCCCCAATACATATAGCTGTAATCAGGTCCTGGTGGTTCCCCCAATACATATAGCTCTAATCAGGTAACTAGTGGCTCCCCCAATACATATAGCTGTAATCAGGTAACTGGTGGCTCCCCCAATACATATAGCTGTAATCAGGTCCTGGCGGCTCCCCCAATACATACAGCTGTAATCAGGTCCTGGTGGTCCCCCAATACATACAGCTGTAATCAGGTCCTGGTGGTCCCCCAATACATATAGCTGTAATCAGGTCCTGGTGACTCCCCCAATACATATAGCTGTAATCAGGTCCTGGTGGCTCCCCCAATACATATAGCTGTAATCAGGTCCTGGCGACTCCCCCAATACATATAGCTGTAATCAGGTAACTGGTGGCTCCCCCAATACATATAGCTGTAATCAGGTCCTGGTGGTTCCCCCAATACATATAGCTCTAATCAGGTAACTGGTGGCTCCCCCAATACATATAGCTGTAATCAGGTCCTGGCGGCTCCCCCAATACATACAGCTGTAATCAGGTCCTGGTGGTCCCCCAATACATATAACTGTAATCAGGTCCTGGTGACTCCCCCAATACATATAGCTGTAATCAGGTCCTGGTGGTTCCCCCAATACATATAGCTGTAATCAGGTCCTGGTGGCTCCCCCAATACATATAGCTGTAATCAGGTCCTGGTGGCTCCCCCAATACATATAGCTGTAATTAGGTCCTGGTGGCTCCCCCAATACATATAGCTCTAATCAGGTCCTGGTGGCTCCCCCAATACATATAGCTGTAATCAGGTCCTGGTGGCTCCCCCAATACATATAGCTGTAATCAGGAACTGGTGGCTCCCCCAATACATATAGCTGTAATCAGGTCCTGGTGACTCCCCCAATACATATAGCTGTAATCAGGTCCTGGTGACTCCCCCAATACATATAGCTGTAATCAGGTCCTGGTGACTCCCCCAATACATATAGCTGTAATCAGGTCCTGGTGACTCCCCCAATACATATAGCTGTAATCAGGTCCTGGTGGGACCCCCAACTTACTTTCATTGGCGCTTGGCTTTGGCAGTTCCGCTATCAGACATCGGTAACAGGGGTGCTCTCCAAAGCCATCTTCTAATAAATCTGGGAGGGTAATCAGAAGGGAATCACTATTCTACTAATTGTTACTGCTAGCAATAAATAACCTTAAACTACTCAGATTAATCTGTCACAATAAAAACTCCCTGATTGCACAGCGCTGTATATAACATTCTCTCTGCACAGCGCTGTATATCACACTCTCTCTGCACAGCGCTGTATATCACATTCTCTCTGCACAGCGCCGTATATCACATTCTCTCTGCACAGCGCTGTATATCACATTCTCTCTGCACAGCGCTGTATATCACATTCTCTCTGCACAGCGCTGTATATCACATTCTCTCTGCACAGCGCTGTATATCGCATTCTCTCTGCACAGCGCTGTATATCGCACTCTCTCTGCACAGCGCGGTATATCGCATTCTCTCTGCACAGCGCTGTATATCGCATTCTCTCTGCACAGCGCTGTATATCACACTCTCTCTGCACAGCGCTGTATATCACATTCTATGCACAGCGCTGTATATCACATTCTCTGCACAGTGCCGTATATCACATTCTCTCTGCACAGCGCCGTATATCACATTCTCTCTGCACAGCGTTATATATCACACTCTATCTGCACAGCGCTATATATCGCATTCTCTCTGCACAGCGCTTTATATCACATTCTCTCTGCACAGCGCTGTATATATCACATCCTCTCTGCACAGCGCTGTATATCACATTCTCTCTGCACAGCGCTGTATATCACATTCTCTGCACAGCGCTGTATATCACACTCTCTCTGCACAGCGCTGTATATCACATTCTCTCTGCACAGCGCCGTATATCACACTCTCTCTGCACAGCGCCGTATATCACATTCTCTCTGCACAGCGCCGTATATCACATTCTCTCTGCACAGCGCTGTATATATCATTCTCTCTGCACAGCGCTGTATATCACATTCTCTCTGCACAGCGCTGTATATCGCATTCTCTGCACAGCGCTGTATATCACATTCTCTCTGCACAGCGCCGTATATCGCACTCTCTCTGCACAGCGCCGTATATCACATTCTCTCTGCACAGCGCTGTATATCACATTCTCTCTGCACAGCGCTGTATATCACATTCTCTCTGCACAGCGCTGTATATCACATTCTCTCTGCACAGCGCCGTATATCACATTCTCTGTGCACAGCGCTGTATATCACATTCTCTCTGCACAGCGCTGTATATCACATTCTCTCTGCACAGCGCTGTATATCACATTCTCTCTGCACAGCGCTGTATATCGCATTCTCTGCACAGCGCTGTATATCACATTCTCTCTGCACAGCGCCGTATATCACATTCTCTCTGCACAGCGCTGTATATCACATTCTCTCTGCACAGCGCTGTATATCACATTCTCTCTGCACAGCGCTGTATATCACATTCTCTCTGCACAGCGCCGTATATCACATTCTCTCTGCACAGCGCTGTATATCACATTCTCTCTGCACAGCGCTGTATATCACATTCTCTCTGCACAGCGCTGTATATCACATTCTCTCTGTAATTACATTTATTATTATTTTTTTGTTTTTGTGGGGGTTGGCGGGTGGGGGGTATTAGTTTAATCTTTCTGGCTGCCTGTCTCAGTACTGTCTTATACCAATGAGAGGGTCCAATCTTTGTGTCTGTATTATTCCAGCTGTAATACAGTATGTCAGAGTACTGTAATATAGATTTTGTTTTTGGTTGAACAATTAATTTTTAGGGTGAATATGTTTTATCTAATAAGTATTAGGTTCTCTGCAAGTTATGGCTTTGTGGAACTATAAGTCAGAGAATGTCCATTGACACTTGGTGACAGACTCAAACATCACATATTGTAGCAATATACAGTAATATAATAGTGACATATATATATATATATATATATATAATATATATAACATTAAGCTTATATATTTGTAAATATCATGATTGATATAAGTATTTTCAGCCCGTATCATCTCACCTTTCTCTGTTAGTTGCACAGCATGTGGCATGTTTTCATAATTAGCAAGCTCCTAATTAATAAGAAAAGAGAAGTATCATTTATTCTGTGTGTGATACATATTTAGTTGTATTAATCTCTCCGCGCCCCTGGGGACTTCTGTTTAACTCCAGTTTTGTACATTTAGCTGAATAATAATAACGTATTGTTTCTAATTAAAGCTGCCTACACACATAGCGATATTTTACCCGGTTTGGCCGATTTCGAAGAATCGCGACGACAAATCGTGTAAAATATGCCCAAATCGTCAGTGTCCAGTCACGATCACAATGCCAATGCATGTCCCCGCTGGTCGTACATCGCATCTTCAGATCTGCCGTGCTGTAGGGCAGATTTGCCAATCTGGGACACGATGCACAGGATGCATGATAGATCTTAGGTCAGATTGGACATTTTATTGCTCCAAATCGTGACCACGACTGCCGGGGAGCTGCCTGGGGAGAGTTCAGGGGAAATCGTGCCTCAGGTCGGATCGTGAGCACATCGCTATGTGTGTGGGCACCTTAAGGGCCTGATTCAGACCCGTTCGCACGCAGCTGTCCGCATCCAAAGTATGCAAATCGCGCGATCAGAAGCAAGACATTAGCACGCCCATTATGTCTTGCCGTGCGATCGCGGTATGTATTTAGACACCCACCAGCCTGACACAAGACGCCCACTTTCCCTTAGTAACCTACATCATCTCCAGGAGGTGTATTAAACAATCGGTAACATCGGACTTATACGCAGCACTTGTGGCTGACCATACCCTACCGCAAGCACTGTGTGTAATTCAGCCATGTGACGTGTACTATGACGCGGCATCTTAATTATGCACGCCCCTGAAATGGTGTTCAGATACACAGACACGCCTGCGTTCGCACCACTACACCCCCATTACCATCGACCACCCCCTGTCACCACCCACAAACAGCTCGTCCTGTCACTCATGCTTGTGGAGCGCCTGTGTACAGGGTGCGAACGCTTCCCGATCGCATGGACTAGTTTGCGTACGCGCACTGGGTCTTGTACACATATGCGGCTTGCAAACATCGGCAGGCTGCGTGCGAACGCAGCCTTGCGTCTGGGTCTGAATCAGGCCCTGAATGCAATAACTGTAGTCCCTCAGCATACAGGATATATATATAAAAAAGGTGAGATCAGATATTTCTGAAATGATGTTCCCCATGTCCACCTATTTCATGTGAATATTGGATATTGGCATAGCGGCCATAGGGACCTATTTATTAAACCTAAAAATTCTCTGGAGATAATTAGGTTTAGAGCTCTCATGGAGTTGTAGCTAATTATAGGTGGAATTCATCATTCCTCCTCTCCATAAGTATCTATTCCGGTACCTGTCATTTTTGCGATGACAGCTTTTCGGGAAATAGATACTTTTCCCTCTCTACACTACCTTATCGCATCTGGAAACAGTGCTGCGCATGCTCTGTTACATCTGTAAAACCAGCGCATGCGCAGCACTGCCTACAGATGCGGTAAGTTTGTGTACCCCCCCGACCCCCCTCCCCCCTCCGCTCACCTCCCCCCCCCCGACTTACCTGTCCACGCAGCAGCCTCCGGCTCCGTCCTGCTGGTCTGTCATGTGGTTTCCCAGCAGATCACATGATAGATTAGAGCACACATGTCCGACCAGCCTCCGGAGCCTGAGGACGGAGCAGAGCGCCGGAGGGACTCGTCGGGGGACCTGCACACGCGGATACAGGTAAGTCGATTCTGCTATTCACCACCTCACAGTGGCGAATAGTAACTGCATCAAATTCCGAAAATTGATAATTTTCAGAATTTGATGAATACCACAATTTCCACATCCCCATACTAATGTACTAATGTACCCATACTAATGTACTAATGTACCCATACTAATGTACTAATGTATGGGGAGTGTGGAAATTAACGCAGGGGAACTTAGCAAGGAGATATCTGTGATATCTCCTATGCTAAGTGGCTACATGAATACCAAAATAACGTTATTTAAGGAAAATGTCCTTAAAAACGCTATTTTAGTGTTGATGAATAGGCCCCATAGTGTGTAGATAATACCAGTATTTGTCATATATACTGGTATTATCTACACACTGGGGCCTCCGTGAGTCAGGGTAGAGGCAGAGGTATCGAGTGTACAGGCACTACATGTAGCATGATGCTTTCGCCACCTCACTTTAATCAGTCGCAGGAGATCAGAGCAGTCGCTGGGCGTGGCCTCTTTAATAACGAATTCTGCTTTCTGATGGCGGCTGTGGTCGGGCCCCGCAGCGTCCTGGTCCCTCACTGCTTCGGGGGGTGGGTCCTCGCTAGAACCGGGACGTGGACGGCATTGCTCTAAGGAGCGGTGTTTGTCCTCCGTGCTGCTGGTGATCTGGGGCCCGCGCACAGATGTGACTCCCTGGCCTGTGGTGTCCTCTAGCCGTATGCACCCCTCGTACTGCAGACCCCTGTGACCTTGTAGCCAGCAGCCCATTGTGACACAAGCACCTGAGTCAGGGGATGGCACCAGGCTGTGGCCTGTATGGGGGGGGCTGTGTAGTATCTGGGCAGCGTATTATGAAACAGAACCCAACAGTTTCGTAGTAAATACAGAAGTGAAGATAACAGTTACAGGTGTATTCTGCCTTTGGCCAATTACTAATGATTTTCATCACAGGAAACATTATCTATGAGCCAGTGACGTGACCAGTGTGTGCTGCCTGCGTGCTGAGGGCCTGATTCAGAGCCGCTCGTTCGCTCCAAGCGATGTTCGCACATCTGCGCATGCGTATGGGTCGTAATGCGCATGCGCCAACCAGTCAGTGCGGTCGGAAATCCTGTGATCGCAAAATAGCGAGGGGCTGCTAATTTGAGTGACAGGATGAGGCGTTTGTGGGTGGTAACAGGGGAAGGTGCTTGAAAACGGGGAGTGGTGATCTGAACGCAGGCGTGCCAAACGGTCAAAACGGGCGTTTTAGGGGTGTGCATAATTAACAAAGCAGCGTCATTGACCACGTCACTTGGTTGTCTTTTAGCCAGAACTGCTCGCATGATTGCGGTAGGAAAATGCTACCACAAGAATAGCGAGCAGTTCATACGCCTTTCGATGTACTCGATTAATCAAATAAATAGCGGAGATGACGTCTGATGCGAACGGCCAAGGGGCGTCTTTACAAAATAGCGAGCGCATGTTTCGGACACTCGCTCAGACATAGAGGCGTCAACAGACCGCAAAGAGCGAGCGCTCAATTTAAATAGCCGGACCATTTCTCTGAACGAGCAAGCGCAAATAGCGTCCGGCTCTGAATGAGGTCCACAGAACATATAGGCAGATGGGACACGGGCACTCTGTATATACCATTATATACCATGCATGTACTCTTTTGTACTGTTATTGTTGTACTGTACCTATAAAGCACTTTGTACCCTGCTGTACGCACTCTGCGCCTGGTTCTGCAGGGAAGCCGCTGGGCAGTACCGTCCAACTAAAATGCAAATGCAGCAGTCATCTGTAGGAAATAGACACCTCCCGCATTGCATCGCAACCATCCGCTGACGCAGACCCTGGGCTCGGCCCGCATACAAAATGGGGACGCCGCACCCCTATTTCGTAGAACGGTCCTGGTCGCCACACCCCAAACGACGCAGCATGTTAATCATTCTGCGGCTACGGGAGGACTGCAAGCGATCGGGCAGGATCCGTTCTGCACATGCGCAGATCCAGAACCATTGGCTTTGTATAAACCATCGCGTTTTGTGTACAAATTCAAACCAGGCCCTCTGTACAGTGCTGTGTACCCCACTGGCAACTAATAAAGGATGATAATCATAATAATAATAATAATAATACTTCTTGCTATTAGCAAAGATTCCTAATATAAAGTCCTGAGCACAGAAGAATTATAACAGACAGTAATGCGACCGTGTCCCCTATGTATATGGATATACTGTACATCTAGAACTTTGTGACCTGATATCGGCAGGTTTTGGATTTCGGCTTTGCATCGTGTTTGGCAGGGGCTGGCTGGCAACTTTTAGCATGGGGGGCAAATGCATGCAGGCGGCCCTGGCAGAGGAGTAGCGTGTAGCCAGGGTGCCCGGAGCACGTGCATGCTACGGCGCCCCCCCCCCCTCCCCTCCCTCAAGTGTTCCAGGGAGGAGGGGAGGCCATATGGGATTAATGTAAAGTAAAAATAAAGATTAGGGGCAGCCCTCTGTAGTGGCGCCCATATGCTGTGCCCCAGAAGAGGACCCCCTTATGCAGGCCTCCAGTAGTGCCCCCAGTAGTGATCCCCCTATGTAGTGCCCCTTATACAGTACCCCCAGTAGTGGTCCCCACTGTGCAGTGCCCCTTGTGCCCTCAGTAGTGGTACCCCTATGCAGTGCCCCTTGTGCCCCCAGTAGTAAGCCCCTTATATAGTTCCCCTAGTAGTGGTAGCCTCTATGCAGTGCCCCAAGTAGCAGTCCACCCCCCATGCAGTGCCCCCAATAGTAGTAACCCTTATGCAGTGCCCCCAATAGTAGTAACCCTTATGCAGTGCCCCTTAAATAGTGGCCCCAGTTGTAGTCTCCCCCCTATGCAGTACCCTCAGTATTACCCTTTATATAGAGCCCCCAGCAGTGATCCCCCGATGCAGAGCCCCCAGTGGTAGTCCCCTCCCCCCTATGCAGTGCCCCTAGTAGTAGTCCCCTCCCCCTATGCAGTGCCCCTAGTAGTAGTCCCCTCCCCCCATGCAGTGCCCCTAGTAGTAGTCCCCTCCCCTCTATACAGTGCCCCTAGTAGTAGTCCCCTCCCCCCTATGCAGTGCCCCTAGTAGTAGTCCCCTCCCCCCTATGCAGTGCCCCTAGTAGTAGTCCCCTCCCCCCTATGCGGTGTCCCTAGTAGTAGTCCCCCCTTGTAGTGCCCCCAGTAGTAGTAGTCCCCCCTCTTAAAAGCCCCCAGTAGTAGTCCCCAGTAGTGGTCTCCCCCTTGTAGTGCGCCCAGTAGTGGTCTCCCCCTTGTAGTGCGCCCAGTAGTAGTCCCCCACTTTGTAGTGTCCCCAGTAGTGGTCTCCCCTCTTGTAGGCCCCCAGTAGTGCTCTCCCCCTAGTAGACACACACATAATAAAAAAATAAACACTTACCTGAATCCCCGCTCCCGCCGCCGTCATCCGCTTCTCCGTCTGTCCTCCCAGGCCGGGCCTCTCTGCATTATGGGAGAGACGTCATGACGCCTCTCCCATTACCCACTGCAGTAGCTGGAAGATGGAGCGGCTCCGGCAGTGGGCGCAGCAGCAGCTAATGAGAGTCTGACAGAGTCTCATTGGCTGCTATTTAAAACAAACACACAACTGACGGCGCCGGCGGCTGTGTGTTTGTCAGTCACTGTGTAGCACTGACCGAACTCCGTCCGGTCAGCGCTACACGCGCGGTGCAGGCAGCTGTGTCACAGAGATACAGGCGGCCTGCGGCCCGCATGGCGCTGCAACCCGGGGGGCCCAGCCCGCCACTGGTGTTTGGTACAGTCTGTACTTCTTGTTCTCTGCAGACTCTTTTTAGTTTCCTTTGGGGTCTGCAACCTGGGAGACTTGGAACATTCATGTGATGCGTCTGTACTTAGTTACATCATATAAAAATGGCTTCCCTGGAGACCAATATTTGCTTGTAACACGGGCTGATATATATCACACTAGCTGACGTACCCGGCGTTGCCTGGGTTTAAATCTTCAAGCTGTTAAGTTTTATTATGTGATGTCGTCCAAATCCATCCAGTGGGAGGCCCAGAACATACTCCCCGGGTCACAGTTCTGCCCAGCGTACACCAACAAAAGGTCCGACCAAGACCCTAACCCCTCTAAAACCTGGCCAGGGTCCAACTGAACCACCTTGCATTGGTTTCATCCCAATTGGTGCAGGGGTGTCCGAATGCATAACCAGACAAACACATAGGGCCTGATTCAGAGCCGGACGCAATTAGCGCTCGCTCGTTCAGAAAAAGGGGGTGGCTATTCAAATGAACCGTTCGCTCTTTGCGGTCTGTTGACGCCTCTAGGTCTGAACGAGCGCACAAAACATACATCGACCAGGGTATGAACTGCTCGCTATTCTTGTGGCTGGTTTTTCCTACCACTATATTGCGAGCAGTTCTGACTATAAAACAACCCAGTGACGTGGTCAATGACACTGCTGTATTAATTATGCACACCCATAAAACGCCCGTTTTGACCTTCAAGCACGCCTGCGTTCGGATCTCCACTCCCCGTTTTAAAGCACCTTCCCCTGTTACCACCCACATACGCCTCCTTCTGTCACTCAAAGTAGCAGGCATTCGCGATATAGTGAACAAACGATTTTCGGGGGCACTGACTGGTTCGCGCATGCGTATTATAAACCGTACGCATGCGCAGATGTGCGAACATCACTTGGAACAAGTGTACTGCCGCTTACGAGCGGCTCTGAATCAGGCCCATAGACCAATGAATTTTATATATAAGATATATTTATACATACAGTTATCTTTTGTTTGTTTTGTCATTTTCAGATGTGCTTTCCTTGTTGGTGCGTAACTCCGTGGTGCACACAGAGGGCCTGATTCTGTAAGGGATGCATGTGAGAGATCGCACGCACGCACTCGGCCGATGTTTGCGCCTCTGCATGCGTATGTGTCATTGCGGCCGGCTAAAGTTTCACACGGCTTGCGCAGTGAGGACGGAGACGGCTTGCGCAGTGAGGACGGAGACGGAGAAGTGTCATTTGTGGGTGGGGACGGGGGGGGGGGGGGCGTGCGAACCCAGGTGTGCCTGTGCGTCTGAACGCCGTTATAGGGGCGTGAATAATTATAGCTGTGCGGCGGCATATGCAGCCAGACAACTCGATGCACGCAGGAAGTGGCCAAAATCCTGCGCGAGGTCAGGTCATCCTCTATTGTGCACCTGGGTCCAGTGGTTCTCGATGTTACCAATGTTTGCACTATCCGGCGTACTGATTGAGTAGAGGGAGATGAACGGCACTATGTATTGCTGGGCGTCTGCATCCTTGTGCTGCGGTTTCCGTGTGTATGCACTGATTAGCATATACACGCAGCGGCCGAATGCGTGCGATCTCTCACATGCGTCCAGTCCTGTTATTAGGTTCCCTGCAGCGCCCTGGTCTGGCAGTTACCGCTCTGTAGTACAAGCAGGAATATATTCCACACAGGGCCGGATTAAGAGCAGGGCGACAGGGGCGGTCGTCCTGGGGCCCCCACACACTGTCCCTGACCACATGCCCGGCAAAAACCTTGATCGCGATCTACTGGAAGCTCACGGAGCTCACACCTGTAGATCGCGATCAACTTACGGTAAGTGGGAACGTTGGCCTCTGAATACTGATCGCTTCAGAGGCCAGCGTTCCCAGTGATGCAGTGCGCGGGTGATGTCATGACGTCACCCGCGCACTGCAGAGGAGAGGAGCCTGCCCGCCAGATTCAGCAGACAGCGGTAGCAGCAGTAGCTGTGACGGCGGGACTCGGGAGCTGTGACGGTGTGGAGCGAAGACAGGTAAGTTTTTTTAACAGGGGTGTGGGCGGGGAGGGAGAGCTACTGGAGGCAGTACTTTATGGGGCACATCTACAGAGGGCTTTTAAGAAGAGGCACAACTACTGGGGGCATTGCAGGGCGCATTGGAGGAAAGGCACATAATGGGGGCATTGGAGAAGGGGCACAACTACTGGGGGCATTTAAGAAGAGGCACAACTACTGGGGGCATTGCAGGGGGCATTGGAGGAAAGGCACAAATACTGGGGGCATTGGAGAAGGGGCACATCTACTGGGGGCATTGCAGGGGGCACAAACACTGGGGGCATTGGAGGAAATGCACAAATTCTGGGGGCATTGAAGAAGGGGCACAAATACTGGGGGCATTGTAGGAAAGGCACAAATACAGGGGGCATTGCAGAAGGGGCACAACAACTGGGGGCATTCCAGAAGGGGCACAACTACAGGGGGCTTTGGACATCAGGCAGATAGACTGGTATGTGTATATATATATATATATATATATATATATATATTTATATTTATTTTTTTATATATATAACTTATTGATAGGTGCTCCCACACGTTTGTTGCCCAGGGGCCCCCACAGAGTGGCTGCGGCCTGATTCCACAGAGTGACTGCAGCCTACCTGCTGGGGCCAACTTACTTGTAATGCCTGGAAGTGTGTTTTGTGGGCTCTGGACCATTTGCTGAAGGCCCTGAATTTCTTGTGCCATCTATGCCACCAATTCCGGCATCTCATCATAGGATTTCAGCAGAAATATTTTTTATATGTGACACGTGACACTTAATAGGCACATCTTCGGTGGTCTCCATCAGGGGCGTTTTAAGATATCTTGTACTCTCCATCGCACCATGGAGCACAAAAGGAAGATTGAGATTAGTATTTGCATATTCCCACTACTGCAATTGCGAGAGAGGGGGCAACCGTGGCTGCATTACCCACCATCTCTGAATCAGGCCCTAAGATGGTATGTTCTGAGGTGGCACTGGCTATCTTACATTTACTAAAGTGCGAGTTTTTAGAAGTGGCATTGTCGCCCATAGCAACGAATCAGAATCTACTGTACTTATCATTTATCTAGTACCTTCTAGAAGATAATAGCTAGAATCTGATTGGTTACTATAGGCAACATCTCCACTTCTAAAAACCCGCACTTTAGTAATTATACCCCATAGTGTTGTGTGTTCCTTCCAAATAACTCACCTCTCATTTTATCACAGAACATTTTGCCAAAAGAGCCTAATTAGCTACCTTTACACACCTGATACTTTATACACTTATTAGCTACCTTCACACACCTGATAATTTATAACACTCATTAGCTACCTTCACACACCTGATACATTATACACTTATTAGCTACCTTCACACACCTGATAATTTATAACACTCATTAGCTACCTTCACACACCCGATACATTATACACTTATTAGCTACCTTCACACACCTGATACTTTATACACTTATTAGCTACCTTCACACACCTGATACTTTATAACACTTATTACCTACCTTCACACACCTGATACTTTATAACAATTATTAGCTACCTACACACACCTGATTCTTTATAACACTTATTAGCTACCTTCACACACCTGATGCTTTATAGCACTTATTAGATCCCTTCACACACCTGATACATTATAGCACTTATTAGCTACCTTCACACACCTGATATTTTATAACACTCATTAGCTACCTTCACACACCTGATACATTATACACTTATTAGCTACCTTCACACACCTGATACTTTATAGCACTTAATAGCTCCCTTCACACACCTGATACATAATAGCACCTATTAGCTACCTTCACACACCTGATATTTTATAACACTCATTAGCTACCTTCACACACCTGATATTTTATAACACTCATTAGCTACCTTCACACACCTGATACTGTATAACACTCATTAGCTACCTTCACACACCTGATACTTTATACACTTATTAGCTACCTTCACACACCTGATACTTTATACACTTATTAGCTACCTTCACACACCTGATACTTTATAGCACTTATTAGCTACCTTCACACACCTGATAATTTATAGCACTTATTAGCTACCTTCACACACCTGATACTTTATAGACTTGTTAGCTACCTTCACACACCTGATACTTTATACACTTATTAGCTACCTTCACACACCTGATACTTTATACATTCATTAGCTACCTTCACACACCTGATACTTTATACACTTATTAGCTACCTTCACACACCTGATACTTTATACACTTATTAGCTACCTTCACACACCTGATAATTTATAACACTTATTAGCTTCCTTCACACACCTGATACTTTATACACTTATTAGCTACCTTCACACACCTGATACATTATACACTTATTAGCTACCTTCACACACATGATAATTTATAACACTTATTAGCTACCTTCACACACCTGATACTTTATAGCACTTATTAGCTACCTTCACACACCTGATACATTATACACTTTTTAGCTACCTTCACACACCTGATGCGTTATAGCACTTATTAGCTCCCTTCACACACCTGATACATTATAGCCCTTAGCTACCTTCACACACCTGATATTTTATAACACTCATTAGCTACCTTCACACACCTGATACATTATACACTTATTAGCTACCTTCACACACCTGATACTTTATAGCACTTATTAGCTCCCTTCACACACCTGATACATTATAGCACTCATTAGCTACCTTCACACACCTGATACTTTATACACTTATTAGCTACCTTCACACACCTGATAATTTATAGCACTTATTAGCTACCTTCACACACCTGATACTTTATAACACTCATTCGCTACCTTCACACACCTGATACTTTATACACTTATTAGCTACCTTCACACACCTGATACTTTATACACTTATTAGCTACCTTCACACACCTGATACTTTATAGCACTTATTAGCTACCTTCACACACCTGATACTTTATACACTCATTAGCTACCTTCACACACCTGATACTTTATACACTCATTAGCTACCTTCACACACCTGATACTTTATAACACTCATTAGCTACCTTCACACACCTGATACTTTATAACACTCATTAGCTACCTTCACACACCTGATACTTTATACACTCATTAGCTACCTTCACACACCTGATACTTTATACACTCATTAGCTACCTTCACACACCTGATACTGTATAACACTCATTAGCTACCTTCACACACCTGATAATTTATACACTCATTAGCTACCTTCACACACCTGATACTTTATACACTCATTAGCTACCTTCACACACCTGATACTTTATACACTTATTAGCTACCTTCACACACCTGATACTTTATATACTCATTAGCTACCTTCACACACCTGATACATTATACACTTATTAGCTACCTTCACACACCTGATACTTTATACACTTATTAGCTACCTTCACACACCTGATACTTTATAACACTTATTACCTACCTTCACACACCTGATACTTTATAACAATTATTAGCTACCTACACACACCTGATTCTTTATAACACTTATTAGCTACCTTCACACACCTGATGCTTTATAGCACTTATTAGCTCCCTTCGCACACCTGATACATTATAGCACTTATTAGCTACCTTCACACACCTGATATTTTATAACACTCATTAGCTACCTTCACACACCTGATGCTTTATAGCACTTATTAGCTACCTTCACACACCTGATACTGTATAACACTCATTAGCTACCTTCACACACCTGATACTTTATACACTTATTAGCTACCTTCACACACCTGATACTTTATACACTTATTAGCTACCTTCACACACCTGATACTTTATAGCACTTATTAGCTACCTTCACACACCTGATAATTTATAGCACTTATTAGCTACCTTCACACACCTGATACTTTATAGACTTACTAGCTACCTTCACACACCTGATACTTTATACACTTATTAGCTACCTTCACACACCTGATAATTTATAGCACTTATTAGCTACCTTCACACACCTGATACTTTATAGCACTTATTAGATACCTTCACACACCTGATACTTTATAGCACTTATTAGCTACCTTCACACACCTGATAATTTATAGCACTTATTAGCTACCTTCACACACCTGATACTTTATAGACTTATTAGCTACCTTCACACACCTGATACTTTATAGCACTTATTAGCTACCTTCACACACCTGATAATTTATAGCACTTATTAGCTACCTTCACACACCTGATACTTTATAGACTTATTAGCTACCTTCACACACCTGATACTTTATACACTTATTAGCTACGTTCACACACCTGATACTTTATAGCACTTATTAGCTACCTTCACACACCTGATACTTTATACACTCATTAGCTACCTTCACACACCTGATACTTTATACACTCATTAGCTACCTTCACACACCTGATACTTTATACACTCATTAGCTACCTTCACACACCTGATACTTTATACACTTATTAGCTACCTTCACACACCTGATACTTTATACACTTATTAGCTACCTTCACACACCTGATAATTTATAGCACTTATTAGCTTCCTTCACACACCTGATACTTTATACACTTATTAGCTACCTTCACACACCTGATACATTATACACTTATTAGCTACCTTCACACACATGATAATTTATAACACTTATTAGCTACCTTCACACACCTGATACTTTATAGCACTTATTAGCTACCTTCACACACCTGATACATTATACACTTTTTAGCTACCTTCACACACCTGATACTTTATAACACTTATTAGCTACCTTCACACACCTGATACTTTATAGCACTTATTAGCTACCTTCACACACCTGATGCTTTATAGCACTTATTAGCTCCCTTCACACACCTGATACATTATAGCCCTTAGCTACCTTCACACACCTGATATTTTATAACACTCATTAGCTACCTTCACACACCTGATACATTATACACTTATTAGCTACCTTCACACATCTGATACTTTATAGCACTTTTTAGCTCCCTTCACACACCTGATACATTATAGCACTTATTAGCTACCTTCACACACCTGATACATTATACACTTATTAGCTACCTTCACACACCTGATAATTTATAACACTCATTAGCTACCTTCACACACCTGATACTTTATACACTTATTAGCTACCTTCACACACCTGATACTTTATAACACTCATTAGCTACCTTCACACACCTGATACTTTATACACTTATTAGCTACCTTCACACACCTGATACTTTATAGCACTTATTAGCTAACTTCACACGCCTGATACTTTATACACTTATTAGCTACCTTCACACCTGATACTGTATAACACTCATTAGCTACCTTCACACACCTGATACTTTATACACTTATTAGCTACCTTCACACACCTGATAATTTATTGCACTTATTAGCTACCTTCACACACCCGATACTTTATAACACTCATTAGCTACCTTCACACACCTGATACTTTATACACTTATTAGCTACCTTCACACACCTGATAATTTATAGCACTTATTAGCTACCTTCACACACCTGCTACTTTATAACACTCATTAGCTCCCTTCAGACACCTGATACATTATAGCACTTAGCTACCTTCACACACCTGATATTTTATAACACTCATTAGCTACCTTCACACACCTGATACATTATACACTTATTAGCTACCTTCACACACCTGATACTTTATAGCACTTATTAGCTCCCTTCACACACCTGATACATTATACACTTATTAGCTACCTTCACACACCTGATACTTTATAGCACTTATTAGCTACCTTCACACACCTGATACTTTAAAGCACTTATTAGCTCCCTTCACACACCTGATACATTATAGCACTTATTAGCTACCTTCACACACCTGATAATTTATAACACTCATTAGCTACCTTCACACACCTGATATTTTATAACACTCATTAGCTACCTTCACACACCTGATACATTATACACTTATTAGCTACCTTCACACACCTGATACTTTATAGCACTTATTAGCTCCCTTCACACACCTGATACATTATAGCACTTATTAGCTACCTTCACACACCTGATACTTTATACTCTTATTAGCTACCTTCACACACCTGATACTTTATACTCTTATTAGCTACCTTCACACACCTGATACTTTATAGCACTTATTAGCTACCTTCACACACCTGATAATTTATAGCACTTATTAGCTACCTTCACACACCTGATACTTTATAACACTCATTAGCTACCTTCACACACCTGATAATTTATACACTTATTAGCTACCTTCACACACCTCATACTTTATACACTTATTAGCTACCTTCACACACCTGATACTTTATACTCTTATTAGCTACCTTCACACACCTGATACTTTATACTCTTATTAGCTACCTTCACACACCTGATACTTTATAGCACTTATTAGCTACCTTCACACACCTGATAATTTATAGCACTTATTAGCTACCTTCACACACCTGATACTTTATAACACTCATTAGCTACCTTCACACACCTGATAATTTATACACTTATTAGCTACCTTCACACACCTCATACTTTATACACTTATTAGCTACCTTCACACACCTGATACTTTATAGCACTTATTACCTACCTTCACACACCTGATACTTTATAACAATTATTAGCTACCTACACACACCTGATTCTTTATAACACTTATTAGCTACCTTCACACACCTGATGCTTTATAGCACTTATTAGCTCCCTTCGCACACCTGATACTTTATACACTTATTAGCTACCTTCACACACCTTATATTTTATAACACTCATTAGCTACCTTCACACACCTGATGCTTTATAGCACTTATTAGCTACCTTCACACACCTGATACTGTATAACACTCATTAGCTACCTTCACACACCTGATACTTTATACACTTATTAGCTACCTTCACACACCTGATACTTTATACACTTATTAGCTACCTTCACACACCTGATACTTTATAGCACTTATTAGCTACCTTCACACACCTGATAATTTATAGCACTTATTAGCTACCTTCACACACCTGATACTTTATAGACTTATTAGCTACCTTCACACACCTGATACTTTATACACTTATTAGCTACCTTCACACACCTGATAATTTATAGCACTTATTAGCTACCTTCACACACCTGATACTTTATAGACTTATTAGCTACCTTCACACACCTGATACTTTATAGCACTTATTAGCTACCTTCACACACCTGATAATTTATAGCACTTATTAGCTACCTTCACACACCTGATACTTTATAGACTTATTAGCTACCTTCACACACCTGATACTTTATAGCATTTATTAGCTACCTTCACACACCTGATAATTTATAGCACTTATTAGCTACCTTCACACACCTGATACTTTATAGACTTATTAGCTACCTTCACACACCTGATACTTTATACACTTATTAGCTACGTTCACACACCTGATACTTTATAGCACTTATTAGCTACCTTCACACACCTGATACTTTATACACTCATTAGCTACCTTCACACACCTGATACTTTATACACTCATTAGCTACTTTCACACACCTGATACTTTATACACTCATTAGCTACCTTCACACACCTGATACTTTATACACTTATTAGCTACCTTCACACACCTGATACTTTATAGCACTTATTAGCTACCTTCACACACCTGATACTTTATACACTTATTAGCTACCTTCACACACCTGATACGTTATACACTTATTAGCTACCTTCACACACCTGATAATTTATAGCACTTATTAGCTTCCTTCACACACCTGATACTTTATACACTTATTAGCTACCTTCACACACCTGATACATTATACACTTATTAGCTACCTTCACACACATGATAATTTATAACACTTATTAGCTACCTTCACACACCTGATACTTTATAGCACTTATTAGCTACCTTCACACACCTGATACATTATACACTTTTTAGCTACCTTCACACACCTGATACTTTATAACACTTATTAGCTACCTTCACACACCTGATACTTTATAGCACTTATTAGCTACCTTCACACACCTGATGCTTTATAGCACTTATTAGCTCCCTTCACACACCTGATACATTATAGCCCTTAGCTACCTTCACACACCTGATATTTTATAACACTCATTAGCTACCTTCACACACCTGATACATTATACACTTATTAGCTACCTTCACACATCTGATACTTTATAGCACTTTTTAGCTCCCTTCACACACCTGATACATTATAGCACTTATTAGCTACCTTCACACACCTGATACATTATACACTTATTAGCTACCTTCACACACCTGATAATTTATAACACTCATTAGCTACCTTCACACACCTGATACTTTATACACTTATTAGCTACCTTCACACACCTGATACTTTATAACACTCATTAGCTACCTTCACACACCTGATACTTTATACACTTATTAGCTACCTTCACACACCTGATACTTTATAGCACTTATTAGCTAACTTCACACGCCTGATACTTTATACACTTATTAGCTACCTTCACACCTGATACTGTATAACACTCATTAGCTACCTTCACACACCTGATACTTTATACACTTATTAGCTACCTTCACACACCTGATAATTTATTGCACTTATTAGCTACCTTCACACACCCGATACTTTATAACACTCATTAGCTACCTTCACACACCTGATACTTTATACACTTATTAGCTACCTTCACACACCTGATAATTTATAGCACTTATTAGCTACCTTCACACACCTGCTACTTTATAACACTCATTAGCTCCCTTCAGACACCTGATACATTATAGCACTTAGCTACCTTCACACACCTGATATTTTATAACACTCATTAGCTACCTTCACACACCTGATACATTATACACTTATTAGCTACCTTCACACACCTGATACTTTATAGCACTTATTAGCTCCCTTCACACACCTGATACATTATACACTTATTAGCTACCTTCACACACCTGATATTTATAGCACTTATTAGCTACCTTCACACACCTGATACTTTAAAGCACTTATTAGCTCCCTTCACACACCTGATACATTATAGCACTTATTAGCTACCTTCACACACCTGATAATTTATAACACTCATTAGCTACCTTCACACACCTGATATTTTATAACACTCATTAGCTACCTTCACACACCTGATACATTATACACTTATTAGCTACCTTCACACACCTGATACTTTATAGCACTTATTAGCTCCCTTCACACACCTGATACATTATAGCACTTATTAGCTACCTTCACACACCTGATACTTTATACTCTTATTAGCTACCTTCACACCCCTGATATTTTATACTCTTATTAGCTACCTTCACACACCTGATACTTTATAGCACTTATTAGCTACCTTCACACACCTGATAATTTATAGCACTTATTAGCTACCTTCACACACCTGATACTTTATAACACTCATTAGCTACCTTCACACACCTGATAATTTATACACTTATTAGCTACCTTCACACACCTCATACTTTATACACTTATTAGCTACCTTCACACACCTGATACTTTATACTCTTATTAGCTACCTTCACACACCTGATACTTTATACTCTTATTAGCTACCTTCACACACCTGATACTTTATAGCACTTATTAGCTACCTTCACACACCTGATAATTTATAGCACTTATTAGCTACCTTCACACACCTGATACTTTATAACACTCATTAGCTACCTTCACACACCTGATAATTTATACACTTATTAGCTACCTTCACACACCTCATACTTTATACACTTATTAGCTACCTTCACACACCTGATACTTTATAGCACTTATTAGCTACCTTCACACACCTGATACTTTATACACTTATTAGCTACCTTCACACACCTGATACTTTATAGCACTTATTAGCTACCTTCACACACCTGATACTTTATACACTTATTAGCTACCTTCACACACCTGATAATTTATACACTTATTAGCTACCTTCACACACCTGATACTTTATAACACTCATTTGCTACCTTCATACCTGATACTTTATAGCACTCATTAGCTACCTTCACACACCTGATACTTTATACACTTATTAGCTACCTTTACACACCTGATACTTTATAGCACTTATTAGCTAACTTCACACACCTGATACTTTATACACTTATTAGCTACCTTCACACCTGATACTGTATAACACTCATTAGCTACCTTCACACACCTGATACTTTATACACTTATTAGCTACCTTCACACACATGATACTTTATACACTCATTAGCTACCTTCACACACCTGATACTTTATACACTCATTAGCTACCTTCACACACCTGATAATTTATACACTCATTAGCTACCTTCACACACCTGATTCTTTATACACTCATTAGCTACCTTCACACACCTGATAATTTATAGCACTTATTAGCTACCTTCACACACCTGATACTTTATAGACTTATTAGCTACCTTCACACACCTGATACTTTATACACTTATTAGCTACCTTCACACACCTGATAATTTATAGCACTTATTAGCTACCTTCACACACCTGATACTTTATAGACTTATTAGCTACCTTCACACACCTGATACTTTATAGCACTTATTAGCTACCTTCACACACCTGATAATTTATAGCACTTATTAGCTACCTTCACACACCTGATACTTTATAGACTTATTAGCTACCTTCACACACCTGATACTTTATAGCACTTATTAGCTACCTTCACACACCTGATAATTTATAGCACTTATTAGCTACCTTCACACACCTGATACTTTATAGACTTATTAGCTACCTTCACACACCTGATACTTTATACACTTATTAGCTACGTTCACACACCTGATACTTTATAGCACTTATTAGCTACCTTCACACACCTGATACTTTATACACTCATTAGCTACCTTCACACACCTGATACTTTATACACTCATTAGCTACTTTCACACACCTGATACTTTATACACTCATTAGCTACCTTCACACACCTGATACTTTATACACTTATTAGCTACCTTCACACACCTGATACTTTATAGCACTTATTAGCTACCTTCACACACCTGATACTTTATACACTTATTAGCTACCTTCACACACCTGATATGTTATACACTTATTAGCTACCTTCACACACCTGATAATTTATAGCACTTATTAGCTTCCTTCACACACCTGATACTTTATACACTTATTAGCTACCTTCACACACCTGATACATTATACACTTATTAGCTACCTTCACACACATGATAATTTATAACACTTATTAGCTACCTTCACACACCTGATACTTTATAGCACTTATTAGCTACCTTCACACACCTGATACATTATACACTTTTTAGCTACCTTCACACACCTGATACTTTATAACACTTATTAGCTACCTTCACACACCTGATACTTTATAGCACTTATTAGCTACCTTCACACACCTGATGCTTTATAGCACTTATTAGCTCCCTTCACACACCTGATACATTATAGGCCTTAGCTACCTTCACACACCTGATATTTTATAACACTCATTAGCTACCTTCACACACCTGATACATTATACACTTATTAGCTACCTTCACACATCTGATACTTTATAGCACTTTTTAGCTCCCTTCACACACCTGATACATTATAGCACTTATTAGCTACCTTCACACACCTGATACATTATACACTTATTAGCTACCTTCACACACCTGATAATTTATAACACTCATTAGCTACCTTCACACACCTGATACTTTATACACTTATTAGCTACCTTCACACACCTGATACTTTATAACACTCATTAGCTACCTTCACACACCTGATACTTTATACACTTATTAGCTACCTTCACACACCTGATACTTTATAGCACTTATTAGCTAACTTCACACGCCTGATACTTTATACACTTATTAGCTACCTTCACACCTGATACTGTATAACACTCATTAGCTACCTTCACACACCTGATACTTTATACACTTATTAGCTACCTTCACACACCTGATAATTTATTGCACTTATTAGCTACCTTCACACACCCGATACTTTATAACACTCATTAGCTACCTTCACACACCTGATACTTTATACACTTATTAGCTACCTTCACACACCTGATAATTTATAGCACTTATTAGCTACCTTCACACACCTGCTACTTTATAACACTCATTAGCTCCCTTCAGACACTTGATACATTATAGCACTTAGCTACCTTCACACACCTGATATTTTATAACACTCATTAGCTACCTTCACACACCTGATACATTATACACTTATTAGCTACCTTCACACACCTGATACTTTATAGCACTTATTAGCTCCCTTCACACACCTGATACATTATACACTTATTAGCTACCTTCACACACCTGATACTTTATAGCACTTATTAGCTACCTTCACACACCTGATACTTTAAAGCACTTATTAGCTCCCTTCACACACCTGATACATTATAGCACTTATTAGCTACCTTCACACACCTGATAATTTATAACACTCATTAGCTACCTTCACACACCTGATATTTTATAACACTCATTAGCTACCTTCACACACCTGATACATTATACACTTATTAGCTACCTTCACACACCTGATACTTTATAGCACTTATTAGCTCCCTTCACACACCTGATACATTATAGCACTTATTAGCTACCTTCACACACCTGATACTTTATACTCTTATTAGCTACCTTCACACACCTGATACTTTATAGCACTTATTAGCTACCTTCACACACCTGATAATTTATAGCACTTATTAGCTACCTTCACACACCTGATACTTTATAACACTCATTAGCTACCTTCACACACCTGATAATTTATACACTTATTAGCTACCTTCACACACCTCATACTTTATACACTTATTAGCTACCTTCACACACCTGATACTTTATACTCTTATTAGCTACCTTCACACACCTGATACTTTATACTCTTATTAGCTACCTTCACACACCTGATACTTTATAGCACTTATTAGCTACCTTCACACACCTGATAATTTATAGCACTTATTAGCTACCTTCACACACCTGATACTTTATAACACTCATTAGCTACCTTCACACACCTGATAATTTATACACTTATTAGCTACCTTCACACACCTCATACTTTATACACTTATTAGCTACCTTCACACACCTGATACTTTATAGCACTTATTAGCTACCTTCACACACCTGATACTTTATACACTTATTAGCTACCTTCACACACCTGATACTTTATAGCACTTATTAGCTACCTTCACACACCTGATACTTTATACACTTATTAGCTACCTTCACACACCTGATAATTTATACACTTATTAGCTACCTTCACACACCTGATACTTTATAACACTCATTTGCTACCTTCACACCTGATACTTTATAGCACTCATTAGCTACCTTCACACACCTGATACTTTATACACTTATTAGCTACCTTTACACACCTGATACTTTATAGCACTTATTAGCTAACTTCACACACCTGATACTTTATACACTTATTAGCTACCTTCACACCTGATACTGTATAACACTCATTAGCTACCTTCACACACCTGATACTTTATACACTTATTAGCTACCTTCACACACATGATACTTTATACACTCATTAGCTAACTTCACACACCTGATACTTTATACACTCATTAGCTACCTTCACACACCTGATAATTTATACACTCATTAGCTACCTTCACACACCTGATTCTTTATACACTCATTAGCTACCTTCACACACCTGATACTTTATACACTCATTACCTACCTTCACACACCTGATACTTTATACACTCATTAGCTACCTTCACACACCTGATACTTTATAGCACTTATTAGCTACCTTTACACACCTGATACTTTATACACTTAGTAGCTACCTTCACACACCTGATAATTTATAGCACTAATTAGCTACCTTCACACACCTGATACTTTATACACTTATTAGCTACCTTCACACACCTGATACTTTATAGCACTTATTAGCTACCTTTACACACCTGATAACTTATAGCACTTATTAGCTACCTTCACACACCTGATACTTTATACACTAATTAGCTACCTTCACACACCTGATACTTTATACATTTATTAGCTACCTTCACACACCTGATACTTTATACACTTATTAGCTACCTTCACACACCTGATACTTTATAACACTTATTAGCTACCTTCACACACCTGATACTTTATACACTTATTAGCTACCTTCACAAACCTGATACTTTATAGCACTTATTAGCTACCTTCACACACCTGATGCTTTATAGCACTTATTAGCTCCCTTCACACACCTGATACATTATAGCACTTAGCTACCTTCACAGACCTGATATTTTATAACACTCATTAGCTACCTTCACACACCAGATACATCATACACTCATTAGCTACCTTCACACACCTGATACTTTATAGCACTTATTAGCTACCTTCACACACCTGATAATTTATAGCACTTATTAGCTACCTTCACACACTTGATACTTTATAACACTCATTAGCTACCTTCACACACCTGATACTTTATACACTTATTAGCTACCTTCACACACCTGATACTTTATAGCACTTATTAGCTACCTTCACACACCTGATACTTTATACACTCATTAGCTACCTTCACACACCTGATACTTTATAACACTCATTAGCTACTTTCACACACCTGATATTTTAAAACACTCATTAGCTACCTTCACACACCTGATACTTTATACACTCATTAGCTACCTTCACACACCTGATACTTTATACTCTTATTAGCTACCTTCACACACCTGATACTTTATAGCACTTATTAGCTACCTTCACACACCTGATAATTTATAGCACTTATTAGCTACCTTCACACACCTGATACTTTATAACACTCATTAGCTACCTTCACACACCTGATAATTTATACACTTATTAGCTACCTTCACACACCTCATACTTTATACACTTATTAGCTACCTTCACACACCTGATACTTTATAGCACTTATTAGCTACCTTCACACACCTGATACTTTATACACTTATTAGCTACCTTCACACACCTGATAATTTATACACTTATTAGCTACCTTCACACACCTGATACTTTATAACACTCATTAGCTACCTTCACACACCTGATAATTTATAACACTCATTAGCTACCTTCACACACCTGATACTTTATAGCACTCATTAGCTACCTTCACACACCTGATACTTTATACACTTATTAGCTACCTTCACACACCTGATACTTTATAGCACTTATTAGCTACCTTCACACACCTGATACTTTATACACTTATTAGCTACCTTCACACACCTGATACTTTATACACTTATTAGCTAGCTTCACACACCTGATAATTTATAGCACTTATTAGCACCCTTCACACACCTGATACATTATACACTTCTTAGCTACCTTCACACACCTGATACTTTATAGCACTTATTAGCTACCTTCACACACCTGATACTTTATAGCACTTATTAGCTCCCTTCACACACCTGATACATTATAGCACTTATTAGCTACCTTCACACACCTGATACTTTATACACTTATTAGCTACCTTCACACACCTGATACTTTATAGCACTTATTAGCTACCTTCACACACCTGATACTTTATACACTTATTAGCTACCTTCACACACCTGATACTTTATACACTTATTAGCTACCTTCACACACCTGATAATTTATAGCACTTATTAGCTTCCTTCACACACCTGATACTTTATTCACTTATTAGCTACCTTCACACACCTGATACATTATACACTTATTAGCTACCTTCACACACATGATAATTTATAACACTTATTAGCTACCTTCACACACCTGATACTTTATAGCACTTATTAGCTACCTTCACACACCTGATACATTATACACTTTTTAGCTACCTTCACACACCTGATACTTTATAACACTTATTAGCTACCTTCACACACCTGATACTTTATAGCACTTATTAGCTACCTTCACACACCTGATGCTTTATAGCACTTATTAGCTCCCTTCACACACCTGATACATTATAGCCCTTAGCTACCTTCACACACCTGATATTTTATAACACTCATTAGCTACCTTCACACACCTGATACATTATACACTTATTAGCTACCTTCACACACCTGATACTTTATAGCACTTTTTAGCTCCCTTCACACACCTGATACATTATAGCACTTATTAGCTACCTTCACACACCTGATACATTATACACTTATTAGCTACCTTCACACACCTGATAATTTATAACACTCATTAGCTACCTTCACACACCTGATACTTTATACACTTATTAGCTACCTTCACACACCTGATACTTTATAACACTCATTAGCTACCTTCACACACCTGATAATTTATAACACTCATTAGCTACCTTCACACACCTGATACTTTATAGCACTCATTAGCTACCTTCACACACCTGATACTTTATACACTTATTAGCTACCTTCACACACCTGATAATTTATAACACTCATTAGCTACCTTCACACACCTGATATTTTATAACACTCATTAGCTACCTTCACACACCTGATATTTTATAACACTCATTAGCTACCTTTCCACACCTGATACTGTATAACACTCATTAGCTACCTTCACACACCTGATACTTTATACACTTATTAGCTACCTTCACACACCTGATACTTTATAACACTTATTAGCTACCTTCACACACCTGATACTTTATAGCACTTATTAGCTACCTTCACACACCTGATGCTTTATAGCACTTATTAGCTACCTTCACACACCTGATAATTTATAGCACTAATTAGCTACCTTCACACACCTGATACTTTATACACTTATTAGCTACCTTCACACACCTGATACTTTATAGCACTTATTAGCTACCTACACACACCTGATAATTTATAGCACTTATTAGCTACCTTCACACACCTGATACTTTATACACTCATTAGCTACCTTCACACACCTGATACTTTATACACTTATTAGCTACCTTCACACACCTGATACTTTATACACTTAATAGCTCCCTTCACACACCTGATATATATTAGCACCTATTAGCTACCTTCACACACCTGATATTTTATAGCACTCATTAGCTACCTTCACACACCTGATATTTTATAACACTCATTAGCTACCTTCACACACCTGATACTGTATAACACTCATTAGCTACCTTCACACACCTGATACTTTATACACTTATTAGCTACCTTCACACACCTGATACTTTATACACTTATTAGCTACCTTCACACACCTGATACTTTATAGCACTTATTAGCTACCTTCACACACCTGATAATTTATAGCACTTATTAGCTACCTTCACACACCTGATACTTTATAGACTTATTAGCTACCTTCACACACCTGATACTTTATACACTTATTAGCTACATTCACACACCTGATACTTTATAGCTCTTATTAGCTACCTTCACACACCTGATACTTTATACACTCATTAGCTACCTTCACACACCTGATACTTTATACACTCATTAGCTACCTTCACACACCTGATACTTTATACACTTATTAGCTACCTTCACACACCTGATACTTTATAGCACTTATTAGCTACCTTCACACACCTGATACATTATAGCCCTTAGCTACCTTCACACACCTGATATTTTATAACACTCATTAGCTACCTTCACACACCTGATACATTATACACTTATTAGCTACCTTCACACACCTGATACTTTATAGCACTTATTAGCTCCCTTCACACACCTGATACATTATAGCACTTATTAGCTACCTTCACACACCTGATACATTATACACTTATTAGCTACCTTCACACACCTGATAATTTATAACACTCATTAGCTACCTTCACACACCTGATACTTTATACACTTATTAGCTACCTTCACACACCTGATACTTTATACACTTATTAGCTACCTTCACACACCTGATACTTTATAGCACTCATTAGCTAACTTCACACACCTGATACTTTATACACTCATTAGCTACCTTCACACACCTGATACTTTATACACTCATTAGCTACCTTCACACACCTGATACTTTATAACACTCATTAGCTACCTTCACACACCTGATACTTTATACACTCATTAGCTACCTTCACACACCTGATACTTTACAGCACTTATTAGCTACCTTCACACACCTGATACTTTATACTCTTATTAGCTACCTTCACACACCTGATACTTTATACACTTATTAGCTACCGTCACACACCTGATAATTTATAGCACTCATTAGCTACCTTCACACACCTGATACTTTATACACTTATTAGCTACCTTCACACACCAGATACTTTATAGCACTTATTAGCTACCTTCACACACCTGATACATTATAAACTTATTAGCTACATTCACACACCTGATAATTTATAACACACATTAGCTACCTTCACACACCTGATACATTATACACTTATTAGCTACCTTCACACACCTGATACTTTATACACTTATTAGCTACCTTCACACACCTGATACTTTATAACACTTATTACCTACCTTCACACACCTGATACTTTATAACAATTATTAGCTACCTACACACACCTGATTCTTTATAACACTTATTAGCTACCTTCACACACCTGATGCTTTATAGCACTTATTAGCTCCCTTCACACACCTGATACATTATAGCACTTATTAGCTACCTTCACACACCTGATATTTTATAACACTCATTAGCTACCTTCACACACCTGATACATTATACACTTATTAGCTACCTTCACACACCTGATACTTTATAGCACTTAATAGCTCCCTTCACACACCTGATATATAATAGCACCTATTAGCTACCTTCACACACCTGATATTTTATAGCACTCATTAGCTACCTTCACACACCTGATATTTTATAACACTCATTAGCTACCTTCACACACCTGATACTGTATAACACTCATTAGCTACCTTCACACACCTGATACTTTATACACTTATTAGCTACCTTCACACACCTGATACTTTATACACTTATTAGCTACCTTCACACACCTGATACTTTATAGCACTTATTAGCTACCTTCACACACCTGATAATTTATAGCACTTATTAGCTACCTTCACACACCTGATACTTTATAGACTTATTAGCTACCTTCACACACCTGATACTTTATACACTTATTAGCTACATTCACACACCTGATACTTTATAGCTCTTATTAGCTACCTTCACACACCTGATACTTTATACACTCATTAGCTACCTTCACACACCTGATACTTTATACACTCATTAGCTACCTTCACACACCTGATACTTTATACACTTATTAGCTACCTTCACACACCTGATACTTTATAGCACTTATTAGCTACCTTCACACACCTGATACATTATAGCCCTTAGCTACCTTCACACACCTGATATTTTATAACACTCATTAGCTACCTTCACACACCTGATACATTATACACTTATTAGCTACCTTCACACACCTGATACTTTATAGCACTTATTAGCTCCCTTCACACACCTGATACATTATAGCACTTATTAGCTACCTTCACACACCTGATACATTATACACTTATTAGCTACCTTCACACACCTGATAATTTATAACACTCATTAGCTACCTTCACACACCTGATACTTTATACACTTATTAGCTACCTTCACACACCTGATACTTTATACACTTATTAGCTACCTTCACACACCTGATACTTTATAGCACTCATTAGCTAACTTCACACACCTGATACTTTATACACTCATTAGCTACCTTCACACACCTGATACTTTATACACTCATTAGCTACCTTCACACACCTGATACTTTATAACACTCATTAGCTACCTTCACACACCTGATACTTTATACACTCATTAGCTACCTTCACACACCTGATACTTTACAGCACTTATTAGCTACCTTCACACACCTGATACTTTATACTCTTATTAGCTACCTTCACACACCTGATACTTTATACACTTATTAGCTACCGTCACACACCTGATAATTTATAGCACTCATTAGCTACCTTCACACACCTGATACATTATACACTTATTAGCTACCTTCACACACCTGATACTTTATAGCACTTATTAGCTAACTTCACACACCTGATACTTTATAACACTCATTAGCTACCTTCACACACCTGATACTTTATACACTTATTAGCTACCTTCACACACCTGATACTTTATAACACTCATTAGCTACCTTCACACACCTGATACTTTATAGCACTCATTAGCTACCTTCACACACCTGATACTTTATACACTTATTAGCTACCTTCACACACCTGATACTTTATAGCACTTATTAGCTAACTTCACACACCTGATACTTTATACACTTATTAGCTACCTTCACACCTGATACTGTATAACACACATTAGCTACCTTCACACACCTGATACTTTATAACACTCATTAGCTACCTTCACACACCTGATAATTTATACACTCATTAGCTACCTTCACACACCTGATACTTTATAGCACTTATTAGCTACCTTCACACACCTGATACTTTATACTCTTATTAGCTACATTCACACACCTGATACTTTATACACTTATTAGCTACCTTCACACACCTGATAATTTATAGCACTCATTAGCTACCTTCACACACCTGATACATTATACACTTATTAGCTACCTTCACACACCTGATACTTTATACACTTATTAGCTACCTTCACACACCTGATACTTTATAACACTTATTACCTACCTTCACACACCTGATACTTTATACTCTTATTAGCTACCTTCACACACCTGATACTTTATAGCACTTATTATCTACCTTCACACACCTGATACTTTATAACACTCATTAGCTACCTTCACACACCTGATAATTTATAACACTCATTAGCTACCTTCACACACCTGATACTTTATAGCACTCATTAGCTACCTTCACACACCTGATACTTTATAGCACTTATTAGCTACCTTCACACACCTGATACTTTATAGCACTTATTAGCTAACTTCACACACCTGATACTTTATACACTTATTAGCTACCTTCACACCTGATACTGTATAACACTCATTAGCTACCTTCACACACCTGATACTTTATAACACTCATTAGCTACCTTCACACACCTGATAATTTATAACACTCATTAGCTACCTTCACACACCTGATACTTTATAACACTTATTAGCTACCTTCACACACCTGATACTTTATAGCACTTATTAGCTACCTTCACACACCTGATGCTTTATAGCACTTATTAGCTCCCTTCACACACCTGATACATTATAGCACTTAGCTACCTTCACACACCTGATATTTTATAACACTCATTAGCTACCGTCACACACCTGATACATTATACACTTATTAGCTACCTTCACACACCTGATACTTTATAGCATATATTAGCTCCCTTCACACACCTGATACATTATAGCACTTATTAGCTACCTTCACACACCTGATACATTATACACTTATTAGCTACCTTCACACACCTGATACTTTATAACACTCATTAGCTACCTTCACACACTTGATACTTTATACACTCATTAGCTACCTTCACACACCTGATACTTTATAGCACTTATTAGCTACCTTCACACACCTGATACTTTATACTCTTATTAGCTACCTTCACACACCTGATACTTTATAGCACTTATTATCTACCTTCACACACCTGATACTTTATAACACTCATTAGCTACCTTCACACACCTGATAATTTATAACACTCATTAGCTACCTTCACACACCTGATACTTTATAGCACTCATTAGCTACCTTCACACACCTGATACTTTATAGCACTTATTAGCTACCTTCACACACCTGATACTTTATAGCACTTATTAGCTAACTTCACACACCTGATACTTTATACACTTATTAGCTACCTTCACACCTGATACTGTATAACACTCATTAGCTACCTTCACACACCTGATACTTTATAACACTCATTAGCTACCTTCACACACCTGATAATTTATAACACTCATTAGCTACCTTCACACACCTGATACTTTATAACACTCATTAGCTACCTTCACACACCTGATACTTTATACACTTATTAGCTCCCTTCACACACCTGATACATTATAGCACTTATTAGCTACCTTCACACACCTGATACTTTATAACACTCATTAACTACCTTCACACACCTGATACTTTATACACTCATTAGCTACCTTCACACACCTGATACTTTATAGCACTTATTAGCTACCTTCACACACCTGATACTGTATAACACTCATTAGCTACCTTCACACACCTGATACTTTATACACTCATTAGCTACCTTCACACACCTGATACTTTATACTCTTATTAGCTACCTTCACACACCTGATACTTTATAGCACTTATTAGCTACCTTCACACACCTGATAATTTATAGCACTTATTAGCTACCTTCACACACCTGATACTTTATAACACTCATTAGCTACCTTCACACACCTGATAATTTATACACTTATTAGCTACCTTCACACACCTCATACTTTATACACTTATTAGCTACCTTCACACACCTGATACTTTATAGCACTTATTAGCTACCTTCACACACCTGATACTTTATACACTTATTAGCTACCTTCACACACCTGATAATTTATACACTTATTAGCTACCTTCACACACCTGATACTTTATAACACTCATTAGCTACCTTCACACACCTGATAATTTATAACACTCATTAGCTACCTTCACACACCTGATACTTTATAGCACTCATTAGCTACCTTCACACACCTGATACTTTATACACTTATTAGCTACCTTCACACCTGATACTGTATAACACTCATTAGCTACCTTCACACACCTGATACTTTATACACTTATTAGCTACCTTCACACACCTGATAATTTATAGCACTTATTAGCTACCTTCACACACCTGATACTTTATAACACTCATTAGCTACCTTCACACACCTGATACTTTATACACTTATTAACTACCTTCACACACCTGATAATTTATAGCACTTATTAGCTACCTTCACACACCTGATACTTTATAACACTCATTAGCTACCTTCACACACCTGATACTTTATACACTTATTAGCTACCTTTACACACCTGATACTTTATACACTTATTAGCTACCTTCACACACCTGATACTTTATAGCACTTATTAGCTACCTTCACACACCTGATACTTTATAGCACTTATTAGCTACCTTCACACACCTGATACTTTATAACACTCATTAGCTACCTTCACACACCTGATACTTTATACACTCATTAGCTACCTTCACACACCTGATACTTTATACTCTTATTAGCTACCTTCACACACCTGATACTTTATAGCACTTATTAGCTACCTTCACACACCTGATAATTTATAGCACTTATTACCTACCTTCACACACCTGATACTTTATAACACTCATTACCTACCTTCACACACCTGATAATTTATACACTTATTAGCTACCTTCACACACCTCATACTTTATACACTTATTAGCTACCTTCACACACCTGATAGTTTATAGCACTTATTAGCTACCTTCACACAGCTGATACTTTATACACTTATTAGCTACCTTCACACACCTGATAATTTATACACTTATTAGCTACCTTCACACACCTGATACTTTATAACACTCATTAGCTCCCTTCACACACCTGATAATTTATAACACTCATTAGCTACCTTCACACACCTGCTCCTTTATAGCCCTCATTAGCTACCTTCACACACCTGATACTTTATACACTTATTAGCTACCTTCACACACCTGATACTTTATAGCACTTATTAGCTAACTTCACACACCTGATACTTTATACACTTATTAGCTACCTTCACACCTGATACTGTATAACACTCATTAGCTACCTTCACACACCTGATACTTTATAACACTCATTAGCTACCTTCACACACCTGATACTTTATACACTCATTAGCTACCTTCACACACTTGATACTTTATAGCACTTATTAGCTACCTTCACACACCTGATACTTTATACTCTTATTAGCTACCTTCACACACCTGATACTTTATAGCACTTATTAGCTACCTTCACACACCTGATAATTTATAGCACTTATTAGCTACCTTCACACACCTGATACTTTATAACACTCATTAGCTACCTTCACACACCTGATAATTTATACACTTATTAGCTACCTTCACACACCTCATACTTTATACACTTATTAGCTACCTTCACACACCTGATCCTTTATAGCACTTATTAGCTACCTTCACACACCTGATACTTTATACACTTATTAGCTACCTTCACACACCTGATAATTTATACACTTATTAGCTACCTTCACACACCTGATACTTTATAACACTCATTAGCTACTTTCACACACCTGATAATTTATAACACTCATTAGCTACCTTCACACACCTGATACTTTATAGCACTCATTAGCTACCTTCACACACCTGATACTTTATACACTTATTAGCTACCTTCACACACCTGATACTTTATAGAACTTATTAGCTAACTTCACACACCTGATACTTTATACACTTATTAGCTACCTTCACACCTGATACTGTATAACACTCATTAGCTACCTTCACACACCTGATAATTTATAGCACTTATTAGCTACCTTCACACACCTGATACTTTATAACACTCATTAGCTACCTTCACACACCTGATACTTTATAACACTCATTAGCTACCTTCACACACCTGATACTTTATACACTTATTAGCTACCTTCACACACCTGATACTTTATAACACTCATTAGCTACCTTCACACACCTTATACTTTATACACTTATTAGCTACCTTCACACACCTGATACTTTATACACTTATTAGCTACCTTTACACACCTGATACTTTATAGCACTTATTAGCTACCTTCACACACCTGATACTTTATACACTCATTAGCTACCTTCTCACACCTGATTCTTTATACACTTATTAGCTACCTTCACACACCTCATACTTTATACACTTATTAGCTACCTTCACACACTTGATACTTTATAGCACTTATTAGCTACCTTCACACACCTGATACTTTATACTCTTATTAGCTACCTTCACACACCTGATACTTTATAGCACTTATTAGCTACCTTCACACACCTGATAATTTATAGCACTTATTAGCTACCTTCACACACCTGATACTTTATAACACTCATTAGCTACCTTCACACACCTGATAATTTATACACTTATTAGCTACCTTCACACACCTCATACTTTATACACTTATTAGCTACCTTCACACACCTGATACTTTATAGCACTTATTAGCTACCTTCACACACCTGATACTTTATACACTTATTAGCTACCTTCACACACCTGATAATTTATACACTTATTAGCTACCTTCACACACCTGATACTTTATAACACTCATTAGCTACCTTCACACACCTGATAATTTATAACACTCATTAGCTACCTTCACACACCTGATACTTTATAGCACTCATTAGCTACCTTCACACACCTGATACTTTATACACTTATTAGCTACCTTCACACCTGATACTGTATAACACTCATTAGCTACCTTCACACACCTGATACTTTATACACTTATTAGCTACCTTCACACACCTGATAATTTATAGCACTTATTAGCTACCTTCACACACCTGATACTTTATAACACTCATTAGCTACCTTCACACACCTGATACTTTATACACTTATTAACTACCTTCACACACCTGATAATTTATAGCACTTATTAGCTACCTTCACACACCTGATACTTTATAACACTCATTAGCTACCTTCACACACCTGATACTTTATACACTTATTAGCTACCTTTACACACCTGATACTTTATACACTTATTAGCTACCTTCACACACCTGATACTTTATAGCACTTATTAGCTACCTTCACACACCTGATACTTTATAGCACTTATTAGCTACCTTCACACACCTGATACTTTATAACACTCATTAGCTACCTTCACACACCTGATACTTTATACACTCATTAGCTACCTTCACACACCTGATACTTTATACTCTTATTAGCTACCTTCACACACCTGATACTTTATAGCACTTATTAGCTACCTTCACACACCTGATAATTTATAGCACTTATTACCTACCTTCACACACCTGATACTTTATAACACTCATTACCTACCTTCACACACCTGATAATTTATACACTTATTAGCTACCTTCACACACCTCATACTTTATACACTTATTAGCTACCTTCACACACCTGATAGTTTATAGCACTTATTAGCTACCTTCACACAGCTGATACTTTATACACTTATTAGCTACCTTCACACACCTGATAATTTCTACACTTATTAGCTACCTTCACACACCTGATACTTTATAACACTCATTAGCTCCCTTCACACACCTGATAATTTATAACACTCATTAGCTACCTTCACACACCTGCTCCTTTATAGCCCTCATTAGCTACCTTCACACACCTGATACTTTATACACTTATTAGCTACCTTCACACACTTGATACTTTATACACTTATTAGCTAACTTCACACACCTGATACTTTATACACTTATTAGCTACCTTCACACCTGATACTGTATAACACTCATTAGCTACCTTCACACACCTGATACTTTATAACACTCATTAGCTACCTTCACACACCTGATACTTTATACACTCATTAGCTACCTTCACACACTTGATACTTTATAGCACTTATTAGCTACCTTCACACACCTGATACTTTATACTCTTATTAGCTACCTTCACACACCTGATACTTTATAGCACTTATTAGCTACCTTCACACACCTGATAATTTATAGCACTTATTAGCTACCTTCACACACCTGATACTTTATAACACTCATTAGCTACCTTCACACACCTGATAATTTATACACTTATTAGCTACCTTCACACACCTCATACTTTATACACTTATTAGCTACCTTCACACACCTGATCCTTTATAGCACTTATTAGCTACCTTCACACACCTGATACTTTATACACTTATTAGCTACCTTCACACACCTGATAATTTATACACTTATTAGCTACCTTCACACACCTGATACTTTATAACACTCATTAGCTACTTTCACACACCTGATAATTTATAACACTCATTAGCTACCTTCACACACCTGATACTTTATAGCACTCATTAGCTACCTTCACACACCTGATACTTTATACACTTATTAGCTACCTTCACACACCTGATACTTTATAGAACTTATTAGCTAACTTCACACACCTGATACTTTATACACTTTTTAGCTACCTTCACACCTGATACTGTATAACACTCATTAGCTACCTTCACACACCTGATAATTTATAGCACTTATTAGCTACCTTCACACACCTGATACTTTATAACACTCATTAGCTACCTTCACACACCTGATACTTTATAACACTCATTAGCTACCTTCACACACCTGATACTTTATACACTTATTAGCTACCTTCACACACCTGATACTTTATAACACTCATTAGCTACCTTCACACACCTTATACTTTATACACTTATTAGCTACCTTCACACACCTGATACTTTATACACTTATTAGCTACCTTTACACACCTGATACTTTATAGCACTTATTAGCTTCCTTCACACACCTGATACTTTATACACTCATTAGCTACCTTCACACACCTGTTTCTTTATACACTTATTAGCTACCTTCACACACCTCATACTTTATACACTTATTAGCTACCTTCACACACTTGATACTTTATAGCACTTATTAGCTACCTTCACACACCTGATACTTTATACTCTTATTAGCTACCTTCACACACCTGATACTTTATAGCACTTATTAGCTACCTTCACACACCTGATAATTTATAGCACTTATTAGCTACATTCACACACCTGATACTTTATAACACTCATTAGCTACCTTCACACACCTGATAATTTATACACTTATTAGCTACCTTCACACACCTCATACTTTATACACTTATTAGCTACCTTCACACACCTGATACTTTATAGCACTTATTAGCTACCTTCACCCACCTGATACTTTATACACTTATTAGCTACCTTCACACACCTGATAATTTATACACTTATTAGCTACCTTCACACACCTGATACTTTATAACACTCATTAGCTACCTTCACACACCTGATAATTTATAACACTCATTAGCTACCTTCACACACCTGATACTTTATAGCACTCATTAGCTACCTTCACACACCTGATACTTTATACACTTATTAGCTACCTTCACACACCTGATACTTTATAGCACTTATTAGCTAACTTCACACACCTGATACTTTATACACTTATTAGCTACCTTCACACCTGATACTGTATAACACTCATTAGCTACCTTCACACACCTGATACTTTATACACTTATTAGCTACCTTCACACACCTGATAATTTATAGCACTTATTAGCTACCTTCACACACCTGATACTTTATAACACTCATTAGCTACCTTCACACACCTGATACTTTATATACTTATTAGCTACCTTCACACACCTGATAATTTATAGCACTTATTAGCTACCTTCACACACCTGATACTTTATAACACTCATTAGCTACCTTCACACACCTGATACTTTATAGCACTTATTAGCTACCTTCACACACCTGATACTTTATACACTTATTAGCTACCTTCACACACTTGATACTTTATAACACTCATTAGCTACCTTCACACACCTGATACTTTATAACACTCATTAGCTACCTTCACACACCTGATACTTTATAACACTCATTAGCTACCTTCACACACCTGATACTTTATACACTTATTAGCTACCTTCACACACCTGATACTTTATAACACTCATTAGCTACATTCACACATCTGATACTTTATACACTCATTAGCTACCTTCACACAACTGATACTTAATACACTCATTAGCTACCTTCACACACCTGATACTTTATACACTTATTAGCTACCTTCACACACCTGATACTTTATAGCACTTATTATCTACCTTCACACACCTGATACTTTATAACACTCATTAGCTACCTTCACACACCTGATAATTTATAACACTCATTAGCTACCTTCACACACCTGATACTTTATAGCACTCATTAGCTACCTTCACACACCTGATACTTTATAACACTCATTAGCTACCTTCACACACCTGATACTTTATACACTCATTAGCTACCTTCACACACCTGATACTTTATACTCTTATTAGCTACCTTCACACACCTGATACTTTATAGCACTTATTAGCTACCTTCACACACCTGATAATTTATAGCACTTATTACCTACCTTCACACACCTGATACTTTATAACACTCATTACCTACCTTCACACACCTGATAATTTATACACTTATTAGCTACCTTCACACACCTCATACTTTATACACTTATTAGCTACCTTCACACACCTGATAGTTTATAGCACTTATTAGCTACCTTCACACAGCTGATACTTTATACACTTATTAGCTACCTTCACACACCTGATAATTTATACACTTATTAGCTACCTTCACACACCTGATACTTTATAACACTCATTAGCTACCTTCACACACCTGATAATTTATAACACTCATTAGCTACCTTCACACACCTGCTCCTTTATAGCCCTCATTAGCTACCTTCACACACCTGATACTTTATACACTTATTAGCTACCTTCACACACCTGATACTTTATAGCACTTATTAGCTACCTTCACACACCTGATACTTTATACTCTTATTAGCTACCTTCACACACCTGATACTTTATAGCACTTATTAGCTACCTTCACACACCTGATAATTTATAGCACTTATTAGCTACCTTCACACACCTGATACTTTATAACGCTCATTAGCTACCTTCACACACCTGATAATTTATACACTTATTAGCTACCTTCACACACCTCATACTTTATACACTTATTAGCTACCTTCACACACCTGATACTTTAAAGCACTTATTAGCTACCTTCACACACCTGATACTTTATACACTTATTAGCTACCTTCACACACCTGATAATTTATACACTTATTAGCTACCTTCACACACCTGATACTTTATAACACTCATTAGCTACCTTCACACACCTGATAATTTATAACACTCATTAGCTACCTTCACACACCTGATACTTTATAGCACTCATTAGCTACCTTCACACACCTGATACTTTATACACTTATTAGCTACCTTCACACCTGATACTGTATAACACTCATTAGCTACCTTCACACACCTGATACTTTATACACTTATTAGCTACCTTCACACACCTGATAATTTATAGCACTTATTAGCTACCTTCACACACCTGATACTTTATAACACTCATTAGCTACCTTCACACACCTGATACTTTATACACTTATTAGCTACCTTCACACACCTGATAATTTATAGCACTTATTAGCTACCTTCACACACCTGATACTTTATAACACTCATTAGCTACCTTCACACACCTGATACCTTATACACTTATTAGCTACCTTTACACACCTGATACTTTATACACTTATTAGCTACCTTCACACACCTGATACTTTATAGCACTTATTAGCTACCTTCACACACCTGATACTTTATAGCACTTATTAGCTACCTTCACACACCTGATACTTTATAACACTCATTAGCTACCTTCACACACCTGATACTTTATACACTCATTAGCTACCTTCACACACCTGATACTTTATACTCTTATTAGCTACCTTCACACACCTGATACTTTATAGCACTTATTAGCTACCTTCACACACCTGATAATTTATAGCACTTATTACCTACCTTCACACACCTGATACTTTATAACACTCATTAGCTACCTTCACACACCTGATAATTTATACACTTATTAGCTACCTTCACACACCTCATACTTTAAAGCACTTATTAGCTACCTTCACACACCTGATACTTTATACACTTATTAGCTACCTTCACACACCTGATAATTTATACACTTATTAGCTACCTTCACACACCTGATACTTTATAACACTCATTAGCTACCTTCACACACCTGATAATTTATAACACTCATTAGCTACCTTCACACACCTGCTCCTTTATAGCCCTCATTAGCTACCTTCACACACCTGATACTTTATACACTTATTAGCTACCTTCACACACCTGATACTTTATAGCACTTATTAGCTAACTTCACACACCTGATACTTTATACACTTATTAGCTACCTTCACACCTGATACTGTATAACACTCATTAGCTACCTTCACACACCTGATACTTTATAACACTCATTAGCTACCTTCACACACCTGATACTTTATACACTCATTAGCTACCTTCACACACTTGATACTTTATAGCACTTATTAGCTACCTTCACACACCTGATACTTTATACTCTTATTAGCTACCTTCACACACCGGATACTTTATAGCACTTATTAGCTACCTTCACACACCTGATAATTTATAGCACTTATTAGCTACCTTCACACACCTGATACTTTATACTCTTATTAGCTACCTTCACACACCGGATACTTTATAGCACTTATTAGCTACCTTCACACACCTGATAATTTATAGCACTTATTAGCTACCTTCACACACCTGATACTTTATAACACTCATTAGCTACCTTCACACACCTGATAATTTATACACTTATTAGCTACCTTCACACACCTCATACTTTATACACTTATTAGCTACCTTCACACACCTGATCCTTTATAGCACTTATTAGCTACCTTCACACACCTGATACTTTATACACTTATTAGCTACCTTCACACACCTGATACTTTATAACACTCATTAGCTACCTTCACACACCTGATAATTTATAACACTCATTAGCTACCTTCACACACCTGATACTTTATAGCACTCATTAGCTACCTTCACACACCTGATACTTTATACACTTATTAGCTACCTTCACACACCTGATACTTTATATCACTTATTAGCTAACTTCACACACCTGATACTTTATACACTTATTAGCTACCTTCACACCTGATATTGTATAACACTCATTAGCTACCTTCACACACCTGATAATTTATAGCACTTATTAGCTACCTTCACACACCTGATACTTTATAACACTCATTAGCTACCTTCACACACCTGATACTTTATAACACTCATTAGCTACCTTCACACACCTGATACTTTATACACTTATTAGCTACCTTCACACACCTGATACTTTATAACACTCATTAGCTACCTTCACACACCTTATACTTTATACACTTATTAGTTACCTTCACACACCTGATACTTTATACACTTATTAGCTACCTTTACACACCTGATACTTTATAGCACTTATTAGCTACCTTCACACACCTGATACTTTATACACTCATTAGCTACCTTCACACACCTGATACTTTATACACTTATTAGCTACCTTCACACACCTGATACTTTCAGCACTCATTAGCTACCTTCACACACTTGATACTTTATAACACTTATTAGCTACCTTCACACCTGATACTGTATAACACTCATTAGCTACCTTCACACACCTGATAATTTATAGCACTTATTAGCTACCTTCACACACCTGATACTTTATAACACTCATTAGCTACCTTCACACACGTGATACTTTATACTCTTATTAGCTACCTTCACACACCTGATACTTTATAGCACTTATTAGCTACCTTCACACACCTGATAATTTATAGCACTTATTAGCTACATTCACACACCTGATACTTTATAACACTCATTAGCTACCTTCACACACCTGATAATTTATACACTTATTAGCTACCTTCACACACCTCATACTTTATACACTTATTAGCTACCTTCACACACCTGATACTTTATAGCACTTATTAGCTACCTTCACCCACCTGATACTTTATACACTTATTAGCTACCTTCACACACCTGATAATTTATACACTTATTAGCTACCTTCACACACCTGATACTTTATAACACTCATTAGCTACCTTCACACACCTGATACTTTATACACTTATTAGCTACCTTCACACCTGATACTGTATAACACTCATTAGCTACCTTCACACACCTGATACTTTATAACACTCATTAGCTACCTTCACACACCTGATAATTTATAACACTCATTAGCTACCTTCACACACCTGATACTTTATAACACTCATTAGCTACCTTCACACACCTGATACTTTATACACTTATTAGCTCCCTTCACACACCTGATACATTATAGCACTTATTAGCTACCTTCACACACCTGATACTTTATAACACTCATTAACTACCTTCACACACCTGATACTTTATACACTCATTAGCTACCTTCACACACCTGATACTTTATAGCACTTATTAGCTACCTTCACACACCTGATACTGTATAACACTCATTAGCTACCTTCACACACCTGATACTTTATACACTCATTAGCTACCTTCACACACCTGATACTTTATACTCTTATTAGCTACCTTCACACACCTGATACTTTATAGCACTTATTAGCTACCTTCACACACCTGATAATTTATAGCACTTATTAGCTACCTTCACACACCTGATACTTTATAACGCTCATTAGCTACCTTCACACACCTGATAATTTATACACTTATTAGCTACCTTCACACACCTCATACTTTATACACTTATTAGCTACCTTCACACACCTGATCCTTTATAGCACTTATTAGCTACCTTCACACACCTGATACTTTATACACTTATTAGCTACCTTCACACACCTGATAATTTATACACTTATTAGCTACCTTCACACACCTGATACTTTATAACACTCATTAGCTACTTTCACACACCTGATAATTTATAACACTCATTAGCTACCTTCACACACCTGATACTTTATAGCACTCATTAGCTACCTTCACACACCTGATACTTTATACACTTATTAGCTACCTTCACACACCTGATACTTTATAGAACTTATTAGCTAACTTCACACACCTGATACTTTATACACTTATTAGCTACCTTCACACCTGATACTGTATAACACTCATTAGCTACCTTCACACACCTGATAATTTATAGCACTTATTAGCTACCTTCACACACCTGATACTTTATAACACTCATTAGCTACCTTCACACACCTGATACTTTATAACACTCATTAGCTACCTTCACACACCTGATACTTTATACACTTATTAGCTACCTTCACACACCTGATACTTTATAACACTCATTAGCTACCTTCACACACCTTATACTTTATACACTTATTAGCTACCTTCACACACCTGATACTTTATACACTTATTAGCTACCTTTACACACCTGATACTTTATAGCACTTATTAGCTACCTTCACACACCTGATACTTTATACACTCATTAGCTACCTTCTCACACCTGATTCTTTATACACTTATTAGCTACCTTCACACACCTCATACTTTATACACTTATTAGCTACCTTCACACACTTGATACTTTATAGCACTTATTAGCTACCTTCACACACCTGATACTTTATACTCTTATTAGCTACCTTCACACACCTGATACTTTATAGCACTTATTAGCTACCTTCACACACCTGATAATTTATAGCACTTATTAGCTACCTTCACACACCTGATACTTTATAACACTCATTAGCTACCTTCACACACCTGATAATTTATACACTTATTAGCTACCTTCACACACCTCATACTTTATACACTTATTAGCTACCTTCACACACCTGATACTTTATAGCACTTATTAGCTACCTTCACACACCTGATACTTTATACACTTATTAGCTACCTTCACACACCTGATAATTTATACACTTATTAGCTACCTTCACACACCTGATACTTTATAACACTCATTAGCTACCTTCACACACCTGATAATTTATAACACTCATTAGCTACCTTCACACACCTGATACTTTATAGCACTCATTAGCTACCTTCACACACCTGATACTTTATACACTTATTAGCTACCTTCACACCTGATACTGTATAACACTCATTAGCTACCTTCACACACCTGATACTTTATACACTTATTAGCTACCTTCACACACCTGATAATTTATAGCACTTATTAGCTACCTTCACACACCTGATACTTTATAACACTCATTAGCTACCTTCACACACCTGATACTTTATACACTTATTAACTACCTTCACACACCTGATAATTTATAGCACTTATTAGCTACCTTCACACACCTGATACTTTATAACACTCATTAGCTACCTTCACACACCTGATACTTTATACACTTATTAGCTACCTTTACACACCTGATACTTTATACACTTATTAGCTACCTTCACACACCTGATACTTTATAGCACTTATTAGCTACCTTCACACACCTGATACTTTATAGCACTTATTAGCTACCTTCACACACCTGATACTTTATAACACTCATTAGCTACCTTCACACACCTGATACTTTATACACTCATTAGCTACCTTCACACACCTGATACTTTATACTCTTATTAGCTACCTTCACACACCTGATACTTTATAGCACTTATTAGCTACCTTCACACACCTGATAATTTATAGCACTTATTACCTACCTTCACACACCTGATACTTTATAACACTCATTACCTACCTTCACACACCTGATAATTTATACACTTATTAGCTACCTTCACACACCTCATACTTTATACACTTATTAGCTACCTTCACACACCTGATAGTTTATAGCACTTATTAGCTACCTTCACACAGCTGATACTTTATACACTTATTAGCTACCTTCACACACCTGATAATTTCTACACTTATTAGCTACCTTCACACACCTGATACTTTATAACACTCATTAGCTCCCTTCACACACCTGATAATTTATAACACTCATTAGCTACCTTCACACACCTGCTCCTTTATAGCCCTCATTAGCTACCTTCACACACCTGATACTTTATACACTTATTAGCTACCTTCACACACTTGATACTTTATACACTTATTAGCTAACTTCACACACCTGATACTTTATACACTTATTAGCTACCTTCACACCTGATACTGTATAACACTCATTAGCTACCTTCACACACCTGATACTTTATAACACTCATTAGCTACCTTCACACACCTGATACTTTATACACTCATTAGCTACCTTCACACACTTGATACTTTATAGCACTTATTAGCTACCTTCACACACCTGATACTTTATACTCTTATTAGCTACCTTCACACACCTGATACTTTATAGCACTTATTAGCTACCTTCACACACCTGATAATTTATAGCACTTATTAGCTACCTTCACACACCTGATACTTTATAACACTCATTAGCTACCTTCACACACCTGATAATTTATACACTTATTAGCTACCTTCACACACCTCATACTTTATACACTTATTAGCTACCTTCACACACCTGATCCTTTATAGCACTTATTAGCTACCTTCACACACCTGATACTTTATACACTTATTAGCTACCTTCACACACCTGATAATTTATACACTTATTAGCTACCTTCACACACCTGATACTTTATAACACTCATTAGCTACTTTCACACACCTGATAATTTATAACACTCATTAGCTACCTTCACACACCTGATACTTTATAGCACTCATTAGCTACCTTCACACACCTGATACTTTATACACTTATTAGCTACCTTCACACACCTGATACTTTATAGAACTTATTAGCTAACTTCACACACCTGATACTTTATACACTTTTTAGCTACCTTCACACCTGATACTGTATAACACTCATTAGCTACCTTCACACACCTGATAATTTATAGCACTTATTAGCTACCTTCACACACCTGATACTTTATAACACTCATTAGCTACCTTCACACACCTGATACTTTATAACACTCATTAGCTACCTTCACACACCTGATACTTTATACACTTATTAGCTACCTTCACACACCTGATACTTTATAACACTCATTAGCTACCTTCACACACCTTATACTTTATACACTTATTAGCTACCTTCACACACCTGATACTTTATACACTTATTAGCTACCTTTACACACCTGATACTTTATAGCACTTATTAGCTTCCTTCACACACCTGATACTTTATACACTCATTAGCTACCTTCACACACCTGTTTCTTTATACACTTATTAGCTACCTTCACACACCTCATACTTTATACACTTATTAGCTACCTTCACACACTTGATACTTTATAGCACTTATTAGCTACCTTCACACACCTGATACTTTATACTCTTATTAGCTACCTTCACACACCTGATACTTTATAGCACTTATTAGCTACCTTCACACACCTGATAATTTATAGCACTTATTAGCTACATTCACACACCTGATACTTTATAACACTCATTAGCTACCTTCACACACCTGATAATTTATACACTTATTAGCTACCTTCACACACCTCATACTTTATACACTTATTAGCTACCTTCACACACCTGATACTTTATAGCACTTATTAGCTACCTTCACCCACCTGATACTTTATACACTTATTAGCTACCTTCACACACCTGATAATTTATACACTTATTAGCTACCTTCACACACCTGATACTTTATAACACTCATTAGCTACCTTCACACACCTGATAATTTATAACACTCATTAGCTACCTTCACACACCTGATACTTTATAGCACTCATTAGCTACCTTCACACACCTGATACTTTATACACTTATTAGCTACCTTCACACACCTGATACTTTATAGCACTTATTAGCTAACTTCACACACCTGATACTTTATACACTTATTAGCTACCTTCACACCTGATACTGTATAACACTCATTAGCTACCTTCACACACCTGATACTTTATACACTTATTAGCTACCTTCACACACCTGATAATTTATAGCACTTATTAGCTACCTTCACACACCTGATACTTTATAACACTCATTAGCTACCTTCACACACCTGATACTTTATATACTTATTAGCTACCTTCACACACCTGATAATTTATAGCACTTATTAGCTACCTTCACACACCTGATACTTTATAACACTCATTAGCTACCTTCACACACCTGATACTTTATAGCACTTATTAGCTACCTTCACACACCTGATACTTTATACACTTATTAGCTACCTTCACACACTTGATACTTTATAACACTCATTAGCTACCTTCACACACCTGATACTTTATAACACTCATTAGCTACCTTCACACACCTGATACTTTATAACACTCATTAGCTACCTTCACACACCTGATACTTTATACACTTATTAGCTACCTTCACACACCTGATACTTTATAACACTCATTAGCTACATTCACACATCTGATACTTTATACACTCATTAGCTACCTTCACACAACTGATACTTAATACACTCATTAGCTACCTTCACACACCTGATACTTTATACACTTATTAGCTACCTTCACACACCTGATACTTTATAGCACTTATTATCTACCTTCACACACCTGATACTTTATAACACTCATTAGCTACCTTCACACACCTGATAATTTATAACACTCATTAGCTACCTTCACACACCTGATACTTTATAGCACTCATTAGCTACCTTCACACACCTGATACTTTATAACACTCATTAGCTACCTTCACACACCTGATACTTTATACACTCATTAGCTACCTTCACACACCTGATACTTTATACTCTTATTAGCTACCTTCACACACCTGATACTTTATAGCACTTATTAGCTACCTTCACACACCTGATAATTTATAGCACTTATTACCTACCTTCACACACCTGATACTTTATAACACTCATTACCTACCTTCACACACCTGATAATTTATACACTTATTAGCTACCTTCACACACCTCATACTTTATACACTTATTAGCTACCTTCACACACCTGATAGTTTATAGCACTTATTAGCTACCTTCACACAGCTGATACTTTATACACTTATTAGCTACCTTCACACACCTGATAATTTATACACTTATTAGCTACCTTCACACACCTGATACTTTATAACACTCATTAGCTACCTTCACACACCTGATAATTTATAACACTCATTAGCTACCTTCACACACCTGCTCCTTTATAGCCCTCATTAGCTACCTTCACACACCTGATACTTTATACACTTATTAGCTACCTTCACACACCTGATACTTTATAGCACTTATTAGCTACCTTCACACACCTGATACTTTATACTCTTATTAGCTACCTTCACACACCTGATACTTTATAGCACTTATTAGCTACCTTCACACACCTGATAATTTATAGCACTTATTAGCTACCTTCACACACCTGATACTTTATAACGCTCATTAGCTACCTTCACACACCTGATAATTTATACACTTATTAGCTACCTTCACACACCTCATACTTTATACACTTATTAGCTACCTTCACACACCTGATACTTTAAAGCACTTATTAGCTACCTTCACACACCTGATACTTTATACACTTATTAGCTACCTTCACACACCTGATAATTTATACACTTATTAGCTACCTTCACACACCTGATACTTTATAACACTCATTAGCTACCTTCACACACCTGATAATTTATAACACTCATTAGCTACCTTCACACACCTGATACTTTATAGCACTCATTAGCTACCTTCACACACCTGATACTTTATACACTTATTAGCTACCTTCACACCTGATACTGTATAACACTCATTAGCTACCTTCACACACCTGATACTTTATACACTTATTAGCTACCTTCACACACCTGATAATTTATAGCACTTATTAGCTACCTTCACACACCTGATACTTTATAACACTCATTAGCTACCTTCACACACCTGATACTTTATACACTTATTAGCTACCTTCACACACCTGATAATTTATAGCACTTATTAGCTACCTTCACACACCTGATACTTTATAACACTCATTAGCTACCTTCACACACCTGATACCTTATACACTTATTAGCTACCTTTACACACCTGATACTTTATACACTTATTAGCTACCTTCACACACCTGATACTTTATAGCACTTATTAGCTACCTTCACACACCTGATACTTTATAGCACTTATTAGCTACCTTCACACACCTGATACTTTATAACACTCATTAGCTACCTTCACACACCTGATACTTTATACACTCATTAGCTACCTTCACACACCTGATACTTTATACTCTTATTAGCTACCTTCACACACCTGATACTTTATAGCACTTATTAGCTACCTTCACACACCTGATAATTTATAGCACTTATTACCTACCTTCACACACCTGATACTTTATAACACTCATTAGCTACCTTCACACACCTGATAATTTATACACTTATTAGCTACCTTCACACACCTCATACTTTAAAGCACTTATTAGCTACCTTCACACACCTGATACTTTATACACTTATTAGCTACCTTCACACACCTGATAATTTATACACTTATTAGCTACCTTCACACACCTGATACTTTATAACACTCATTAGCTACCTTCACACACCTGATAATTTATAACACTCATTAGCTACCTTCACACACCTGCTCCTTTATAGCCCTCATTAGCTACCTTCACACACCTGATACTTTATACACTTATTAGCTACCTTCACACACCTGATACTTTATAGCACTTATTAGCTAACTTCACACACCTGATACTTTATACACTTATTAGCTACCTTCACACCTGATACTGTATAACACTCATTAGCTACCTTCACACACCTGATACTTTATAACACTCATTAGCTACCTTCACACACCTGATACTTTATACACTCATTAGCTACCTTCACACACTTGATACTTTATAGCACTTATTAGCTACCTTCACACACCTGATACTTTATACTCTTATTAGCTACCTTCACACACCGGATACTTTATAGCACTTATTAGCTACCTTCACACACCTGATAATTTATAGCACTTATTAGCTACCTTCACACACCTGATACTTTATACTCTTATTAGCTACCTTCACACACCGGATACTTTATAGCACTTATTAGCTACCTTCACACACCTGATAATTTATAGCACTTATTAGCTACCTTCACACACCTGATACTTTATAACACTCATTAGCTACCTTCACACACCTGATAATTTATACACTTATTAGCTACCTTCACACACCTCATACTTTATACACTTATTAGCTACCTTCACACACCTGATCCTTTATAGCACTTATTAGCTACCTTCACACACCTGATACTTTATACACTTATTAGCTACCTTCACACACCTGATACTTTATAACACTCATTAGCTACCTTCACACACCTGATAATTTATAACACTCATTAGCTACCTTCACACACCTGATACTTTATAGCACTCATTAGCTACCTTCACACACCTGATACTTTATACACTTATTAGCTACCTTCACACACCTGATACTTTATATCACTTATTAGCTAACTTCACACACCTGATACTTTATACACTTATTAGCTACCTTCACACCTGATATTGTATAACACTCATTAGCTACCTTCACACACCTGATAATTTATAGCACTTATTAGCTACCTTCACACACCTGATACTTTATAACACTCATTAGCTACCTTCACACACCTGATACTTTATAACACTCATTAGCTACCTTCACACACCTGATACTTTATACACTTATTAGCTACCTTCACACACCTGATACTTTATAACACTCATTAGCTACCTTCACACACCTTATACTTTATACACTTATTAGTTACCTTCACACACCTGATACTTTATACACTTATTAGCTACCTTTACACACCTGATACTTTATAGCACTTATTAGCTACCTTCACACACCTGATACTTTATACACTCATTAGCTACCTTCACACACCTGATACTTTATACACTTATTAGCTACCTTCACACACCTGATACTTTCAGCACTCATTAGCTACCTTCACACACTTGATACTTTATAACACTTATTAGCTACCTTCACACCTGATACTGTATAACACTCATTAGCTACCTTCACACACCTGATAATTTATAGCACTTATTAGCTACCTTCACACACCTGATACTTTATAACACTCATTAGCTACCTTCACACACGTGATACTTTATACTCTTATTAGCTACCTTCACACACCTGATACTTTATAGCACTTATTAGCTACCTTCACACACCTGATAATTTATAGCACTTATTAGCTACATTCACACACCTGATACTTTATAACACTCATTAGCTACCTTCACACACCTGATAATTTATACACTTATTAGCTACCTTCACACACCTCATACTTTATACACTTATTAGCTACCTTCACACACCTGATACTTTATAGCACTTATTAGCTACCTTCACCCACCTGATACTTTATACACTTATTAGCTACCTTCACACACCTGATAATTTATACACTTATTAGCTACCTTCACACACCTGATACTTTATAACACTCATTAGCTACCTTCACACACCTGATACTTTATACACTTATTAGCTACCTTCACACCTGATACTGTATAACACTCATTAGCTACCTTCACACACCTGATACTTTATAACACTCATTAGCTACCTTCACACACCTGATAATTTATAACACTCATTAGCTACCTTCACACACCTGATACTTTATAACACTCATTAGCTACCTTCACACACCTGATACTTTATACACTTATTAGCTCCCTTCACACACCTGATACATTATAGCACTTATTAGCTACCTTCACACACCTGATACTTTATAACACTCATTAACTACCTTCACACACCTGATACTTTATACACTCATTAGCTACCTTCACACACCTGATACTTTATAGCACTTATTAGCTACCTTCACACACCTGATACTGTATAACACTCATTAGCTACCTTCACACACCTGATACTTTATACACTCATTAGCTACCTTCACACACCTGATACTTTATACTCTTATTAGCTACCTTCACACACCTGATACTTTATAGCACTTATTAGCTACCTTCACACACCTGATAATTTATAGCACTTATTAGCTACCTTCACACACCTGATACTTTATAACGCTCATTAGCTACCTTCACACACCTGATAATTTATACACTTATTAGCTACCTTCACACACCTCATACTTTATACACTTATTAGCTACCTTCACACACCTGATACTTTAAAGCACTTATTAGCTACCTTCACACACCTGATACTTTATACACTTATTAGCTACCTTCACACACCTGATAATTTATACACTTATTAGCTACCTTCACACACCTGATACTTTATAACACTCATTAGCTACCTTCACACACCTGATAATTTATAACACTCATTAGCTACCTTCACACACCTGATACTTTATAGCACTCATTAGCTACCTTCACACACCTGATACTTTATACACTTATTAGCTACCTTCACACCTGATACTGTATAACACTCATTAGCTACCTTCACACACCTGATACTTTATACACTTATTAGCTACCTTCACACACCTGATAATTTATAGCACTTATTAGCTACCTTCACACACCTGATACTTTATACACTTATTAGCTACCTTCACACACCTGATACTTTATAGCACTTATTAGCTAACTTCACACACCTGATACTTTATACACTTATTAGCTACCTTCACACCTGATACTGTATAACACTCATTAGCTACCTTCACACACCTGATACTTTATAACACTCATTAGCTACCTTCACACACCTGATACTTTATACACTCATTAGCTACCTTCACACACTTGATACTTTATAGCACTTATTAGCTACCTTCACACACCTGATACTTTATACTCTTATTAGCTACCTTCACACACCTGATACTTTATAGCACTTATTAGCTACCTTCACACACCTGATAATTTATAGCACTTATTAGCTACCTTCACACACCTGATACTTTATAACACTCATTAGCTACCTTCACACACCTGATAATTTATACACTTATTAGCTACCTTCACACACCTCATACTTTATACACTTATTAGCTACCTTCACACACCTGATCCTTTATAGCACTTATTAGCTACCTTCACACACCTGATACTTTATACACTTATTAGCTACCTTCACACACCTGATAATTTATACACTTATTAGCTACCTTCACACACCTGATACTTTATAACACTCATTAGCTACTTTCACACACCTGATAATTTATAACACTCATTAGCTACCTTCACACACCTGATACTTTATAGCACTCATTAGCTACCTTCACACACCTGATACTTTATACACTTATTAGCTACCTTCACACACCTGATACTTTATAGAACTTATTAGCTAACTTCACACACCTGATACTTTATACACTTATTAGCTACCTTCACACCTGATACTGTATAACACTCATTAGCTACCTTCACACACCTGATAATTTATAGCACTTATTAGCTACCTTCACACACCTGATACTTTATAACACTCATTAGCTACCTTCACACACCTGATACTTTATAACACTCATTAGCTACCTTCACACACCTGATACTTTATACACTTATTAGCTACCTTCACACACCTGATACTTTATAACACTCATTAGCTACCTTCACACACCTTATACTTTATACACTTATTAGCTACCTTCACACACCTGATACTTTATACACTTATTAGCTACCTTTACACACCTGATACTTTATAGCACTTATTAGCTACCTTCACACACCTGATACTTTATACACTCATTAGCTACCTTCTCACACCTGATTCTTTATACACTTATTAGCTACCTTCACACACCTCATACTTTATACACTTATTAGCTACCTTCACACACTTGATACTTTATAGCACTTATTAGCTACCTTCACACACCTGATACTTTATACTCTTATTAGCTACCTTCACACACCTGATACTTTATAGCACTTATTAGCTACATTCACACACCTGATAATTTATAGCACTTATTAGCTACATTCACACACCTGATACTTTATAACACTCATTAGCTACCTTCACACACCTGATAATTTATACACTTATTAGCTACCTTCACACACCTCATACTTTATACACTTATTAGCTACCTTCACACACCTGATACTTTATAGCACTTATTAGCTACCTTCACCCACCTAATACTTTATACACTTATTAGCTACCTTCACACACCTGATAATTTATACACTTATTAGCTACCTTCACACACCTGATACTTTATAACACTCATTAGCTACCTTCACACACCTGATAATTTATAACACTCATTAGCTACCTTCACACACCTGATACTTTATAGCACTCATTAGCTACCTTCACACACCTGATACTTTATACACTTATTAGCTACCTTCACACACCTGATACTTTATAGCACTTATTAGCTAACTTCACACACCTGATACTTTATACACTTATTAGCTACCTTCACACCTGATACTGTATAACACTCATTAGCTACCTTCACACACCTGATACTTTATAACACTCATTAGCTACCTTCACACACCTGATAATTTATACACTCATTAGCTACCTTCACACACCTGATACTTTATAGCACTTATTAGCTACCTTCACACACCTGATACTTTATACTCTTATTAGCTACCTTCACACACCTGATACTTTATACACTTATTAGCTACCTTCACACACCTGATAATTTATAGCACTCATTAGCTACCTTCACACACCTGATACATTATACACTTATTAGCTACCTTCACACACCTGATACTTTATACACTTATTAGCTACCTTCACACACCTGATACTTTATAACACTTATTACCTACCTTCACACACCTGATACTTTATAACACTTATTAGCTACCTTCACACACCTGATACTTTATAACACTTATTAGCTACCTTCACACACCTGATACTTTATAGCACTTATTAGCTACCTTCACACACCTGATGCTTTATAGCACTTATTAGCTCCCTTCACACACCTGATACATTATAGCACTTAGCTACCTTCACACACCTGATATTTTATAACACTCATTAGCTACCGTCACACACCTGATACATTATACACTTATTAGCTACCTTCACACACCTGATACTTTATAGCATATATTAGCTCCCTTCACACACCTGATACATTATAGCACTTATTAGCTACCTTCACACACCTGATACATTATACACTTATTAGCTACCTTCACACACCTGATACTTTATAACACTCATTAGCTACCTTCACACACTTGATACTTTATACACTCATTAGCTACCTTCACACACCTGATACTTTATAGCACTTATTAGCTACCTTCACACACCTGATACTTTATACTCTTATTAGCTACCTTCACACACCTGATACTTTATAGCACTTATTATCTGCCTTCACACACCTGATACTTTATAACACTCATTAGCTACCTTCACACACCTGATAATTTATAACACTCATTAGCTACCTTCACACACCTGATACTTTATAGCACTCATTAGCTACCTTCACACACCTGATACTTTATAGCACTTATTAGCTACCTTCACACACCTGATACTTTATAGCACTTATTAGCTAACTTCACACACCTGATACTTTATACACTTATTAGCTACCTTCACACCTGATACTGTATAACACTCATTAGCTACCTTCACACACCTGATACTTTATAACACTCATTAGCTACCTTCACACACCTGATAATTTATAACACTCATTAGCTACCTTCACACACCTGATACTTTATAACACTCATTAGCTACCTTCACACACCTGATACTTTATACACTTATTAGCTCCCTTCACACACCTGATACATTATAGCACTTATTAGCTACCTTCACACACCTGATACTTTATAACACTCATTAACTACCTTCACACACCTGATACTTTATACACTCATTAGCTACCTTCACACACCTGATACTTTATAGCACTTATTAGCTACCTTCACACACCTGATACTGTATAACACTCATTAGCTACCTTCACACACCTGATACTTTATACACTCATTAGCTACCTTCACACACCTGATACTTTATACTCTTATTAGCTACCTTCACACACCTGATACTTTATAGCACTTATTAGCTACCTTCACACACCTGATAATTTATAGCACTTATTAGCTACCTTCACACACCTGATACTTTATAACACTCATTAGCTACCTTCACACACCTGATAATTTATACACTTATTAGCTACCTTCACACACCTCATACTTTATACACTTATTAGCTACCTTCACACACCTGATACTTTATAGCACTTATTAGCTACCTTCACACACCTGATACTTTATACACTTATTAGCTACCTTCACACACCTGATAATTTATACACTTATTAGCTACCTTCACACACCTGATACTTTATAACACTCATTAGCTACCTTCACACACCTGATAATTTATAACACTCATTAGCTACCTTCACACACCTGATACTTTATAGCACTCATTAGCTACCTTCACACACCTGATACTTTATACACTTATTAGCTACCTTCACACCTGATACTGTATAACACTCATTAGCTACCTTCACACACCTGATACTTTATACACTTATTAGCTACCTTCACACACCTGATAATTTATAGCACTTATTAGCTACCTTCACACACCTGATACTTTATAACACTCATTAGCTACCTTCACACACCTGATACTTTATACACTTATTAACTACCTTCACACACCTGATAATTTATAGCACTTATTAGCTACCTTCACACACCTGATACTTTATAACACTCATTAGCTACCTTCACACACCTGATACTTTATACACTTATTAGCTACCTTTACACACCTGATACTTTATACACTTATTAGCTACCTTCACACACCTGATACTTTATAGCACTTATTAGCTACCTTCACACACCTGATACTTTATAGCACTTATTAGCTACCTTCACACACCTGATACTTTATAACACTCATTAGCTACCTTCACACACCTGATACTTTATACACTCATTAGCTACCTTCACACACCTGATACTTTATACTCTTATTAGCTACCTTCACACACCTGATACTTTATAGCACTTATTAGCTACCTTCACACACCTGATAATTTATAGCACTTATTACCTACCTTCACACACCTGATACTTTATAACACTCATTACCTACCTTCACACACCTGATAATTTATACACTTATTAGCTACCTTCACACACCTCATACTTTATACACTTATTAGCTACCTTCACACACCTGATAGTTTATAGCACTTATTAGCTACCTTCACACAGCTGATACTTTATACACTTATTAGCTACCTTCACACACCTGATAATTTATACACTTATTAGCTACCTTCACACACCTGATACTTTATAACACTCATTAGCTCCCTTCACACACCTGATAATTTATAACACTCATTAGCTACCTTCACACACCTGCTCCTTTATAGCCCTCATTAGCTACCTTCACACACCTGATACTTTATACACTTATTAGCTACCTTCACACACTTGATACTTTATACACTTATTAGCTAACTTCACACACCTGATACTTTATACACTTATTAGCTACCTTCACACCTGATACTGTATAACACTCATTAGCTACCTTCACACACCTGATACTTTATAACACTCATTAGCTACCTTCACACACCTGATACTTTATACACTCATTAGCTACCTTCACACACTTGATACTTTATAGCACTTATTAGCTACCTTCACACACCTGATACTTTATACTCTTATTAGCTACCTTCACACACCTGATACTTTATAGCACTTATTAGCTACCTTCACACACCTGATAATTTATACACTTATTAGCTACCTTCACACACCTCATACTTTATACACTTATTAGCTACCTTCACACACCTGATCCTTTATAGCACTTATTAGCTACCTTCACACACCTGATACTTTATACACTTATTAGCTACCTTCACACACCTGATAATTTATACACTTATTAGCTACCTTCACACACCTGATACTTTATAACACTCATTAGCTACTTTCACACACCTGATAATTTATAACACTCATTAGCTACCTTCACACACCTGATACTTTATAGCACTCATTAGCTACCTTCACACACCTGATACTTTATACACTTATTAGCTACCTTCACACACCTGATACTTTATAGAACTTATTAGCTAACTTCACACACCTGATACTTTATACACTTATTAGCTACCTTCACACCTGATACTGTATAACACTCATTAGCTACCTTCACACACCTGATAATTTATAGCACTTATTAGCTACCTTCACACACCTGATACTTTATAACACTCATTAGCTACCTTCACACACCTGATACTTTATAACACTCATTAGCTACCTTCACACACCTGATACTTTATACACTTATTAGCTACCTTCACACACCTGATACTTTATAACACTCATTAGCTACCTTCACACACCTTATACTTTATACACTTATTAGCTACCTTCACACACCTGATACTTTATACACTTATTAGCTACCTTTACACACCTGATACTTTATAGCACTTATTAGCTTCCTTCACACACCTGATACTTTATACACTCATTAGCTACCTTCACACACCTGTTTCTTTATACACTTATTAGCTACCTTCACACACCTCATACTTTATACACTTATTAGCTACCTTCACACACTTGATACTTTATAGCACTTATTAGCTACCTTCACACACCTGATACTTTATACTCTTATTAGCTACCTTCACACACCTGATACTTTATAGCACTTATTAGCTACCTTCACACACCTGATAATTTATAGCACTTATTAGCTACATTCACACACCTGATACTTTATAACACTCATTAGCTACCTTCACACACCTGATAATTTATACACTTATTAGCTACCTTCACACACCTCATACTTTATACACTTATTAGCTACCTTCACACACCTGATACTTTATAGCACTTATTAGCTACCTTCACCCACCTGATACTTTATACACTTATTAGCTACCTTCACACACCTGATAATTTATACACTTATTAGCTACCTTCACACACCTGATACTTTATAACACTCATTAGCTACCTTCACACACCTGATAATTTATAACACTCATTAGCTACCTTCACACACCTGATACTTTATAGCACTCATTAGCTACCTTCACACACCTGATACTTTATACACTTATTAGCTACCTTCACACACCTGATACTTTATAGCACTTATTAGCTAACTTCACACACCTGATACTTTATACACTTATTAGCTACCTTCACACCTGATACTGTATAACACTCATTAGCTACCTTCACACACCTGATACTTTATACACTTATTAGCTACCTTCACACACCTGATAATTTATAGCACTTATTAGCTACCTTCACACACCTGATACTTTATAACACTCATTAGCTACCTTCACACACCTGATACTTTATATACTTATTAGCTACCTTCACACACCTGATAATTTATAGCACTTATTAGCTACCTTCACACACCTGATACTTTATAACACTCATTAGCTACCTTCACACACCTGATACTTTATAGCACTTATTAGCTACCTTCACACACCTGATACTTTATACACTTATTAGCTACCTTCACACACTTGATACTTTATAACACTCATTAGCTACCTTCACACACCTGATACTTTATAACACTCATTAGCTACCTTCACACACCTGATACTTTATAACACTCATTAGCTACCTTCACACACCTGATACTTTATACACTTATTAGCTACCTTCACACACCTGATACTTTATAACACTCATTAGCTACATTCACACATCTGATACTTTATACACTCATTAGCTACCTTCACACAACTGATACTTAATACACTCATTAGCTACCTTCACACACCTGATACTTTATACACTCATTAGCTACCTTCACACACCTGATACTTTATAGCACTTATTATCTACCTTCACACACCTGATACTTTATAACACTCATTAGCTACCTTCACACACCTGATAATTTATAACACTCATTAGCTACCTTCACACACCTGATACTTTATAGCACTCATTAGCTACCTTCACACACCTGATACTTTATAACACTCATTAGCTACCTTCACACACCTGATACTTTATACACTCATTAGCTACCTTCACACACCTGATACTTTATACTCTTATTAGCTACCTTCACACACCTGATACTTTATAGCACTTATTAGCTACCTTCACACACCTGATAATTTATAGCACTTATTACCTACCTTCACACACCTGATACTTTATAACACTCATTACCTACCTTCACACACCTGATAATTTATACACTTATTAGCTACCTTCACACACCTCATACTTTATACACTTATTAGCTACCTTCACACACCTGATAGTTTATAGCACTTATTAGCTACCTTCACACAGCTGATACTTTATACACTTATTAGCTACCTTCACACACCTGATAATTTATACACTTATTAGCTACCTTCACACACCTGATACTTTATAACACTCATTAGCTACCTTCACACACCTGATAATTTATAACACTCATTAGCTACCTTCACACACCTGCTCCTTTATAGCCCTCATTAGCTACCTTCACACACCTGATACTTTATACACTTATTAGCTACCTTCACACACCTGATACTTTATAGCACTTATTAGCTACCTTCACACACCTGATACTTTATACTCTTATTAGCTACCTTCACACACCTGATACTTTATAGCACTTATTAGCTACCTTCACACACCTGATAATTTATAGCACTTATTAGCTACCTTCACACACCTGATACTTTATAACGCTCATTAGCTACCTTCACACACCTGATAATTTATACATTTATTAGCTACCTTCACACACCTCATACTTTATACACTTATTAGCTACCTTCACACACCTGATACTTTAAAGCACTTATTAGCTACCTTCACACACCTGATACTTTATACACTTATTAGCTACCTTCACACACCTGATAATTTATACACTTATTAGCTACCTTCACACACCTGATACTTTATAACACTCATTAGCTACCTTCACACACCTGATAATTTATAACACTCATTAGCTACCTTCACACACCTGATACTTTATAGCACTCATTAGCTACCTTCACACACCTGATACTTTATACACTTATTAGCTACCTTCACACCTGATACTGTATAACACTCATTAGCTACCTTCACACACCTGATACTTTATACACTTATTAGCTACCTTCACACACCTGATAATTTATAGCACTTATTAGCTACCTTCACACACCTGATACTTTATAACACTCATTAGCTACCTTCACACACCTGATACTTTATACACTTATTAGCTACCTTCACACACCTGATAATTTATAGCACTTATTAGCTACCTTCACACACCTGATACTTTATAACACTCATTAGCTACCTTCACACACCTGATACCTTATACACTTATTAGCTACCTTTACACACCTGATACTTTATACACTTATTAGCTACCTTCACACACCTGATACTTTATAGCACTTATTAGCTACCTTCACACACCTGATACTTTATAGCACTTATTAGCTACCTTCACACACCTGATACTTTATAACACTCATTAGCTACCTTCACACACCTGATACTTTATACACTCATTAGCTACCTTCACACACCTGATACTTTATACTCTTATTAGCTACCTTCACACACCTGATACTTTATAGCACTTATTAGCTACCTTCACACACCTGATAATTTATAGCACTTATTACCTACCTTCACACACCTGATACTTTATAACACTCATTAGCTACCTTCACACACCTGATAATTTATACACTTATTAGCTACCTTCACACACCTCATACTTTAAAGCACTTATTAGCTACCTTCACACACCTGATACTTTATACACTTATTAGCTACCTTCACACACCTGATAATTTATACACTTATTAGCTACCTTCACACACCTGATACTTTATAACACTCATTAGCTACCTTCACACACCTGATAATTTATAACACTCATTAGCTACCTTCACACACCTGCTCCTTTATAGCCCTCATTAGCTACCTTCACACACCTGATACTTTATACACTTATTAGCTACCTTCACACACCTGATACTTTATAGCACTTATTAGCTAACTTCACACACCTGATACTTTATACACTTATTAGCTACCTTCACACCTGATACTGTATAACACTCATTAGCTACCTTCACACACCTGATACTTTATAACACTCATTAGCTACCTTCACACACCTGATACTTTATACACTCATTAGCTACCTTCACACACTTGATACTTTATAGCACTTATTAGCTACCTTCACACACCTGATACTTTATACTCTTATTAGCTACCTTCACACACCGGATACTTTATAGCACTTATTAGCTACCTTCACACACCTGATAATTTATAGCACTTATTAGCTACCTTCACACACCTGATACTTTATACTCTTATTAGCTACCTTCACACACCGGATACTTTATAGCACTTATTAGCTACCTTCACACACCTGATAATTTATAGCACTTATTAGCTACCTTCACACACCTGATACTTTATAACACTCATTAGCTACCTTCACACACCTGATAATTTATACACTTATTAGCTACCTTCACACACCTCATACTTTATACACTTATTAGCTACCTTCACACACCTGATCCTTTATAGCACTTATTAGCTACCTTCACACACCTGATACTTTATACACTTATTAGCTACCTTCACACACCTGATACTTTATAACACTCATTAGCTACCTTCACACACCTGATAATTTATAACACTCATTAGCTACCTTCACACACCTGATACTTTATAGCACTCATTAGCTACCTTCACACACCTGATACTTTATACACTTATTAGCTACCTTCACACACCTGATACTTTATATCACTTATTAGCTAACTTCACACACCTGATACTTTATACACTTATTAGCTACCTTCACACCTGATATTGTATAACACTCATTAGCTACCTTCACACACCTGATAATTTATAGCACTTATTAGCTACCTTCACACACCTGATACTTTATAACACTCATTAGCTACCTTCACACACCTGATACTTTATAACACTCATTAGCTACCTTCACACACCTGATACTTTATACACTTATTAGCTACCTTCACACACCTGATACTTTATAACACTCATTAGCTACCTTCACACACCTTATACTTTATACACTTATTAGTTACCTTCACACACCTGATACTTTATACACTTATTAGCTACCTTTACACACCTGATACTTTATAGCACTTATTAGCTACCTTCACACACCTGATACTTTATACACTCATTAGCTACCTTCACACACCTGATACTTTATACACTTATTAGCTACCTTCACACACCTGATACTTTCAGCACTCATTAGCTACCTTCACACACTTGATACTTTATAACACTTATTAGCTACCTTCACACCTGATACTGTATAACACTCATTAGCTACCTTCACACACCTGATAATTTATAGCACTTATTAGCTACCTTCACACACCTGATACTTTATAACACTCATTAGCTACCTTCACACACGTGATACTTTATACTCTTATTAGCTACCTTCACACACCTGATACTTTATAGCACTTATTAGCTACCTTCACACACCTGATAATTTATAGCACTTATTAGCTACATTCACACACCTGATACTTTATAACACTCATTAGCTACCTTCACACACCTGATAATTTATACACTTATTAGCTACCTTCACACACCTCATACTTTATACACTTATTAGCTACCTTCACACACCTGATACTTTATAGCACTTATTAGCTACCTTCACCCACCTGATACTTTATACACTTATTAGCTACCTTCACACACCTGATAATTTATACACTTATTAGCTACCTTCACACACCTGATACTTTATAACACTCATTAGCTACCTTCACACACCTGATACTTTATACACTTATTAGCTACCTTCACACCTGATACTGTATAACACTCATTAGCTACCTTCACACACCTGATACTTTATAACACTCATTAGCTACCTTCACACACCTGATAATTTATAACACTCATTAGCTACCTTCACACACCTGATACTTTATAACACTCATTAGCTACCTTCACACACCTGATACTTTATACACTTATTAGCTCCCTTCACACACCTGATACATTATAGCACTTATTAGCTACCTTCACACACCTGATACTTTATAACACTCATTAACTACCTTCACACACCTGATACTTTATACACTCATTAGCTACCTTCACACACCTGATACTTTATAGCACTTATTAGCTACCTTCACACACCTGATACTGTATAACACTCATTAGCTACCTTCACACACCTGATACTTTATACACTCATTAGCTACCTTCACACACCTGATACTTTATACTCTTATTAGCTACCTTCACACACCTGATACTTTATAGCACTTATTAGCTACCTTCACACACCTGATAATTTATAGCACTTATTAGCTACCTTCACACACCTGATACTTTATAACGCTCATTAGCTACCTTCACACACCTGATAATTTATACACTTATTAGCTACCTTCACACACCTCATACTTTATACACTTATTAGCTACCTTCACACACCTGATACTTTAAAGCACTTATTAGCTACCTTCACACACCTGATACTTTATACACTTATTAGCTACCTTCACACACCTAATAATTTATACACTTATTAGCTACCTTCACACACCTGATACTTTATAACACTCATTAGCTACCTTCACACACCTGATAATTTATAACACTCATTAGCTACCTTCACACACCTGATACTTTATAGCACTCATTAGCTACCTTCACACACCTGATACTTTATACACTTATTAGCTACCTTCACACCTGATACTGTATAACACTCATTAGCTACCTTCACACACCTGATACTTTATACACTTATTAGCTACCTTCACACACCTGATAATTTATAGCACTTATTAGCTACCTTCACACACCTGATACTTTATACACTTATTAGCTACCTTCACACACCTGATACTTTATAGCACTTATTAGCTAACTTCACACACCTGATACTTTATACACTTATTAGCTACCTTCACACCTGATACTGTATAACACTCATTAGCTACCTTCACACACCTGATACTTTATAACACTCATTAGCTACCTTCACACACCTGATACTTTATACACTCATTAGCTACCTTCACACACTTGATACTTTATAGCACTTATTAGCTACCTTCACACACCTGATACTTTATACTCTTATTAGCTACCTTCACACACCTGATACTTTATAGCACTTATTAGCTACCT